>CM030372.1:4173690-4526130 GCA_003604175.2 Clonorchis sinensis | reverse complement strand
ATTGCAAACAGGAATCACTCCCGCTGTTTTCGGCAAGCCATAAATAGGAACAGCAGAGATGGCGCGGGATAATGCATGCGAGCGCGAAATTTCAAATGATTTATTCGTCTTACTTTATGATGGGCTGAGGATCAGAATGATTACAGCTCCATATGAAACCTAAGTAGTCAACGGGTACGTAGTAGGGGTGGCCTGGCTTTCAGTTGTTTTGTTGTGAAAGAATATGGATTAAGGGATGAAAGTTCAAGGTACAAGACCAGACAATTGAGTACGAGTCGCGAGAGCACATAATTAATTAATCCAAGGCATTGACGTAATACACTACTCATAAGGTTGCTGAAAACTCGTCGACAGCCCACGACCGGTTTCGTCCTTTTTGGAGCTCATCAGGTAGGCGCAGTCCCCGTGTTTTCGTCAGCCTTGAATTTGACAGAAACTTGGGGCTGCGCCTACCTGGTGAGCCCCAAGAAGGGCGAAGTCGAGTTTTCAGCAACCTTATGAGTAGTGTATTACGTCAATGCCTTGGATTAATTAATTATGTGCTCTCGCGACTCGTACTCAATTGTCTGGTCTTGTACCTTGAACTTTCATCCCTTAATCCATATTCTTTCACAACAAAACAACTGAAAGCCAGGCCATCCCTACTACATACCCGTTGACTACTTAGGTTTCATATAGGACTGTAGTCATTCCGAGTCTCAGTCCGTCATAAAGTAAGACGAATAAATCATTTGAAATTTCGCGCTCGCATGCATTATCCCGCGCCATCTCTGCTGTTCCTATTTATGGCTTGCCGAAAACAGCGGGAGTGATTCCTGTTTGCAATAATGCTTAATCAAATTGATTTCTAAGTATGGCGGACTCACCTCATCCTCGACCATTTACTTAAACCTTTTTCATCGGTCCGTATCTCACAACTTCTGAGGAATTGCCATTTCTAAGTATGGCGGACTCACCTCATCCCCGACTACTTACTTAAACCTTTTTCATCGATCCGTATCTCACAACTTCTGAGGAATTGCTCCGCAAGCCATTCTTGACTTGGGAAGTTTCCGAAGGCTATCTCGACCTCCAACACGAAAACATTTTTTAGGAGAGAATTACAGTGTACTTCAGCTCTGTTGTCTCGTTGATGAACTGCCGGTACGTCCATTGCAATTCTCTCCGGTCCTAGCTTCAAGCGCAACTTTTCTCGGTAACTTTCTGCTTACGGATTGGGTATTTGTCATCTTGTGCCATGCGTTTATTATGTCTTATCTGGTCTATTGTGGATGTGGGAAACTAAACCCCTGTGAACACAAAAAATCGATGTTAACTTGACTTGAGTCCGGTAATCCCTGCGAAATGTCACAGCAAAGTAGTTGTTCTGTGCTGAAAGTGCTCTGTATAACACGCACTATTCATAGACATACGTGTGCGCCAGTACCGACATCACAGGGGATTACAGCTTCAACGCTACTTATAAGATCGATGAAAACTCCCCGCGATCTGCTCGAGGTGGCATCCGTTTCGGGCTCCCCAGATGGGCCTGGTCCGTATGTAAGCTGAGACAAACATCCCCACGATAACTAATAATTGTACAGCTGTAAAACCCTCCGGCCGCTAGCTTAGTCATCAGAAGGAGTCGCGAGGGCCGAGATACTGCCTAGACTCGTGAACTGGAACCACGGAAATTGCGACTAGTATTTTCGAGCTTTAATCACCGAGCTCTCTCGAACTCTGTGACTGGTTGTCGTGTCAACTTACTTGGACCATCCGGAAGCACATTCATACTGTGCATTTGTAGATCATTTTAACCCAAACTACTTTGTCGTAACGCTGTACAGATACACGATCCCAGTTTAAGTATTATCGTACGGACACGATGTAAAGCAGCCACCTGGATTAGCGGGTAGGCAGCGTATTGTCTTATCTTGTGATTGTCCAAAACGTTTCTGAAATGAGCTGAAATGACCATTGTGTCGGATAGAAATTGTGCCGATGAATTTGTCTGTTTCCATAAACAAATAACCGGAAGCTCGGATCCTCGGTGTCTTGTGTAATGCGTCATTGCAGGTTCTCAGCAATACCGACCGGCCGGCACTGCAGGTGCGTTCATTGACAAGAAAAGATTTTACGTTCGAATCTTTCAGGTCAGTGGTGAATTGCGGAATCCTTAGCCTCACCCACCGCCTAATAGGCAGGCGTTTTCGAAACAAAAATACACCGAAAACAAAAGAAGAAAATTATTACGGATCACCCTGATCGATTGGTTGGGCGCTGTTAGCTTTAACCAGAGAATGATGTCAATATATTTCCGGCAGTAGTGACTGCGGATTCTGCTTGAACCAATTACGCTTTGGTATACACTCCACTTTGTAAAAAACAATATCGTTTCCACCATGTGTTCCAGGATATTTGCGCTGATCTGTTTGGAATAACTTACCACATTGGTTGACATGAAAGTTCACTCAAACCATTTCCTAAATCGTTCCGTTGTAGCGAAACTGAGAGGGACTAAGTACTTTTCAGTCGATTTATCCTTGGCAGGGCACTTTACCCCGTCTCAATCAATGCTTGGCGAGATAAGTTGTCACACCTTTTTAATCAGATTGCTGGTGAACAGCTGGTTTGTCGATGCTGAGGGTTTTTCATGTTTCACGTGCTTTGGTTTGAAACATAGCAACACCGGTTCCGATTACAATGGCTTGGTCACTTACGAGGTCGTGATATGTTGTTTGGGTGAGTAAGGAGTCAGAAACACGGCGAAGAAATTGGCCAAAATTGGTCAAACATATCGTCCGTTCATTATTTGTCTACAAGGGACGTGATAACGTAGTTGTTTTATCCGGCAGTCCGTGAGATATTCAAAATGATTACGGGAGGCAGAACCACTCGGTTGATATATGATCTACTTGGAAACAGTCCGTTGCAGCGTACTGAATAGAGAGACTGTTTGAATTTACGGCTGAGATTACCGGACGAATCGCCTTCGTTTGCGAAGAAGGATAAACAGCAAGACACAAGATCAGTACTGTTTAAGGGTGACTTCTGCCTGATCCCCCTATCGGACACGGAGGCACACGTGGAAGGGGGTAAAGAATCGAACTGAAGACACGACTGCAAAAATTACGTTGGTTCGCTTTTTTCCCGCATAACAATCGATTCAACAGGCGCCTGTGTCAATGACTGACAGACAGTGGCAACACGCGAGCGCCAGGAATAGCGCCGCAGTTGGAGTCCAGTCCAGTCAGATCGACAAAATCAGACAGATAGCATAAAACACGCGTGGTCACTTTGTGATAATCTGTCTTAAACTTTTATGCGTTAATAAAACACCCGATGGGAAAGTACGCTCATCAGCGAATTCACTGGGTTTAGTGGGTATATTAATCTGATTCATCGTTTACCATTTCCTGGATGTGCAGCAGTGAACACGAAAGCAATTTACAAACGAGTGTAATTCGCTGGTTCCGTGCGATTTACTGTTGAATTAGAACGTATGACTGATGAAAATTCGGGACCATGGCCAGCTGAAGTACCCCAAGAACGGCGAAATCCGTAGTGGTCTGCCAAACAGTTTTCAGTAACCTCGTGAGTAGTGTGTTAGGTAAATTACTGGGCGTTAATTAACTACGCAGTTGTTTTCAGGTGTAGAGGCACCTTTCTGTGTTCTAATTATGTTACACTCGTCAAATGAGAAGTAAACTTCCTCCCAGTGTACAAATACATCAAACCAACCAACCAACCAACTGGCCGGTATATGTTCTGTCATGACAAACGCGAAGTCCCTTCAGAATGGTCGTTCAAGAGAACAAACTTAGAGGGACAAAAACTCCTCTGCCACGACAGGCTCCCAAGCAGAATGTCTGACGATCAAGTCCTCTCATAGTTGCAAGCGCCTCATAAGAAATATGCGTACTACGTCGACTTGACAGGCCCATATCTCCTACAAATGAGCAGCCACTATGGTGTATAAATTAACATTAAATCCTGTTTATTCCGGGAACTTTCGAGAACTTTTAGTGCTTAGAGCGGCAAAATATAGTATGCCGGTGTTTGAACCAATAGCTTCCGGTCTGTATTTGGCCCAGTCAGACTAGTTCAGCTTAATGTACAGAACAGATGTAAAAAGCTATTGGAAACATCCTGAACAAGTGACCAAAGAACTCACTACTGAAGAGAACGTTTCTGGTATGGACCCTCTACTTAGATGATACTTTCGTCATCATGAAAAAACGTGTACAAAATGCACATGAATTGCATTGCGCTACCTTTGAAGGCATCAGATTTACGATCGAACTAGAGAAGAACGACCGACTGCAGTTTTTCGACGTTTTAGTAGAATTGAGCGCTGCTTGGAACTCTCGAAGCTTGCCTCTGCCAGAAAAATCTCTGAATCGCCAAAGTGCTCATTCAAGGGACCACAGGAAGAGTTGCATTCAAATAGTATGCGGTAGGACGGAGGTACGCTCTAGCACCACAGAGTTGACAAGGGAAATGGACACATTCAGAGTATCCAAAAACCACACATAGCTGGAGAATTGTCTCAGGGGGGGCTTTGAGAAGAAGGCGCCTCAGCAACCACAGCCACATCTAGAACAGCAACAGCACGAACAACCCAACTCGTTTGATAACTTGTGTGAACTGATAGCGAGATTATTACCCCAATTAGGAACATTGGTAGCCCATAAACCGAGTACCACTTTTTGTAACCAAATCTCAAGACAGGAGGACAACAACGGTGGAACAGATACCGCCAGTGTGACACGTGAGATCAACTGCAACAAGTTTTATGTTGAAAAAAAACTAACCGAAAACTGTATACGCGAATAAAAAGATACAATATGGCCAATTGAACACCTGACTATCCGTACAAGTAGACCAAAAAAGGTAGAGATTTCCTCTGGAAAACGTGAAGATTCTGACGCGCAAAGACACGAAGAAAGTAAAATTCTGGGAAAATTTCTGGCGAATTCCGTCAGTGAGATGTTGAAGTGGATTCACTCTGCGCACCACAACACGTAAACGACCAATGACTGAAACGGTCGACTATCGGACGAACGTAACAAAAACCAAGGCCCTCCTTAAAGCTGCATCAGCAACGGTCGCCGCATGGAGCCCAGAGAGACAAGGGATTGAGCTCGTCCAAGTAGCAAATAATGGATGAGAACAGCTAAGGCAGCGCTCAAAAGCCATGTTTCCCGACCAATCGGAACATAAGAAGGCAGACTAACCAATAGAGCCGTGCGACCAAACAATCAATGATAATCAAGTATCAGCCCCGGCTAGCTGCACGAATCTTAACGCATGCGCACCACTAATCAATAAGCAACCCATGGCGCCTCACTACACCATGCTTCAAAATGGCGCACGGTTTACCTGACTTCGTTTGATGAGACCTTTGCAACCAAGTTACCTAGCTCAGCGAGTAAACCAGAGACTGATCATAACAGTCGTCTGACTCAATCAAGAACAGTCTTGTGACCTTGCGTCGAGCAATTTCCCATTCAAATTAAATCCACCTCTTTAGGTTTGTAGCCCTCGGATTGTGTGTCTGTCACCTAAAAAGTTTTCGAACGAACTATAACCGCACTCATAGCGGGCCAATCATCGATCTCGTTTATGTGGATTAATGAGGGAGTTTTCTGAACTAGGCTTTGGATCACCGTGTTATGATGAGGAAAATTGGCTATCTTAACAGGCTTCCAAGGACCGACTGAAGGGGGGAATCAATCCCCTTTTGAAATCATCAAACTAGTTCCTCCTTCTTTCACCTCGAAACATCACATGGCCAATAATGCAAACTCGACAACCGACGTTCATCTTTTCTCTTCGTCCACCAGACTACTAACACATCAGTCTATCCGGTACTATTTTCGTCACCAAATCGCTGGAATCAACTGTCCAGGTAACATGACTTCTAACCCGGTTCCTTCTATTTACCACGGCCGGAATTCACCTAATGGTCGTTTCTTATCTTTGCTTTACCTAATATAGCACTTAGCGAATACATTTCACACCAATATCAAGTCCGAGAGGTATTTGGAGACTCACTTGATTCCTCATTTCATTTGAGGCAGCGAGTTTAAATTCCTTCATTTTATAAGCAATCTTTCTTCTGGTTCCACATTCTTTCCTGGATAGGTGTTTACTCAGTCCGCTGTTTTTACTGTTGCTATTTGACCTTGTCCAGGTTCAGACAGCCCTAAACTGCTGGTCGTTCCTCAGTTTGACCCAAGGACAAATCGATACCAAGCCGATAACACAAGGGCTAGGTGAACGTCGCTCACATGTCATAGCTAATCTTGAGGCTGGTCGATGAAGAGTGACTGAGTTCCACTCAGAACATGAATTCCATGTCCACTTGCTTTTCTCAAGTGAAAAACAGTAACAATCGCTGCCCTTGTCAACCGGATTATCATTTTTGACGCGATGTTCACAAAGTGCGTATCGTAGCATATCGTACACATATCGTAAACGCTGTCCGCTAGAAACTGGGTCACATTTCAAACCTGATAACGTGTTCCACAAAGAAATGATTTTCGGTCTCAATAAACTATGCTTCTTTGTCTTAGTCATTAAGGTGCTTGAGAAGTGACGAATAACGAGCCGATTTTGCTAGTCAAGGAGAATAGAATTCACAAAACCGTTTGGCCACCAGAGGTTCGTCAGCAATGTGAATAACTCGCACGTAGATAGAATGTAGCGTCATTCGTAATTCAGCTACGGGGACCACATCACGTGGTCACACGCTGACTTGCCCCTCGAGTGACGACGTCTCAGAAGGAACTTCCACACATCCAGTGGAATTATCCTTTCTCGGAGCTGTTTATTGACTGATATTACACAACCGGAAGGGGACAATGGCATCTCACATTTCACGTTTTAACAAAAGGCACTTTTGATGTTACAGCTGAATGGTATTGTGAACCTTGAGGCAGTCCTTTCGAAGGAGATTGTAGGAGATTGCAAAAATGGCTGATTCGCTTTGGATCAGGTGCTGAATTCCTGGACCACTTTGTACTCGGACATTCTTGCATTTTTCAAAATAAAGTTGAGGCCATTGTAGACAAACTGGTCAAAGGAACGATCCATTAACCTCCTTTTTTGAAGTAAAAAAACCCATGATCAACCCCATACCCAGTTGTTGAGAAAGTCGCTCTGATCACAAAATCTCATGAAGCGAGTTTTTTCCTATCAAATCATCCATACTGGTTCTTCGTAGAGAGATATGCACCCATTTCCGGTCAGTTCAGGTGAATAACTCCATCCCCTCTTCAAACTGACACCCATATTCAGGCTTCACCACTGAACTGGGGGGAGGTGTTATGTGAGTGAGTGAAAAGGTCAAAATAAGGATTAGCCGTCCTTAGTTCTGTAATTGCAATCCTAAGAATAACAATAATTATCACAGTAATACTTGTTAATCATGCTTTCCTTGACTGGATCACCAGGAGACATCAATCATTGTAAACAGCATGTTATACCTCCTCTCGCATCAACCAAGCTATACATCACTATACATCAACCTGGTGTCCAGCCGGTTCATCAGACCGAGTGTACGTGTGTGTGTGTTTGCTGCGGGTGTGGGCATACCAACCCACAGTTTGACACATATGTTAGGTTTGACTATCACATATTTCTATCGGTCAGTGATCGGGTGAAGCATAACTAGAGTGAAGGCAAGACACCTGCTTGGCTTACGCATGTTTGACAGCCTGTCAAAACGAGTCGATGGGTACTGATCATGTGCGCACGCGTACATATCCGCTGCTTGTTGACTGGAATCCGATTTCTGGCCACGCTTATACGTGTGTGCGTGTGTGCGCGATTGTTTGGCGAGGTGTACGATTGTGTTTCCTTCCGCTACTGAAAACCAAGCTAGTTTATGTCACTTTGTGATCCCCGTATGGAGCCAAAAAAATCCCCGTAGTGTACCCAGAGATGGATTCTCTTAAGTCACTGGCGATGTGTCCCTATCCAATATTGAGCCACCACAAAACAAGTATGTTGCACCTGATTGCTGTTGTTGTTGTTTTTGTTACTGCTGCGGTTCTGTTTGGCGTGTCTAATTAGACGACGCCTGTTGGTGCTGAAATCCGTTACCACCCAACTCCCTTCTCCAGAAATACACTGCGCACACCTGGCTACGCGACAACCAAGTTACGAGGGACGAATGCGCAGGTGTTTGTGTATTTGTGTAAGGTAACAGACATAACGTCTCATTTCGACTGCAACCACCTCCAGCACCCATCAGGCTGCATCTGACAAGATGACAAAACTGTCAGATTCCATTGGCAGCTGCTGCCTTGTTAGTTTTATGACGACCGCGTCAGTCAATTCGGGTGGGAGCGCCCCTTCGCATGCGGTTCGAGAGAGCAGGAAGCAATCCGGGCAAAGTAAACGCATGGTCACCTACTGGGGAAATTAACTGCCCGAACTGTTTTGCACACGGCGCCAAAACATACTGAAATAGTTCACTCGGGTCACAGTGGTCTATTGCCAAGTCTCCCGTATGCACGGTCTTTCGGAGGTTTCATTGAGGGTACAAATTTAATTCGTGTTTTGTAGCTGACGAATTTCTAGCTAGGTGACACGGAGTTCATTCCCACAAGGCCCTCTTCCCTCACAGTGAACAGTCACGCTTTTAGTACTGCCGTGCATCCCAAACAGAAAACATGCAGTGAGAGTGAACTCTTCCTCCCCGCCCCCCACCAAAGACTGTTATGCAAACGTATAATCCATTTGCACAAACATTATGCATGGACTTGAAACTGAAGGGGCTTTGGCAGTGTGTTATATCTGTCAACTGGTATCATGGCGACGGTGAGCAAATCTTTACAGAAACGTGTACTGGCCAGAACCTACGTATCATGTGGCGTCTGATCGGCCGACCTCGATCCCCTCAAACTCAGGTCCAGTACTGGTGACCACTTCACTCTGTCGATTGTTCAGCATCAAAATTACCTTTCTGGCTTCTCGCAGGTCGGATCCATCAGTTCATACAGCCCGTTTAATTTTCGTCTATTTGAAAGGCAAACAAACGGGCTCGACTCGGTAATTTGTCCGGAAAATGAGGGAACCGCATTCCAAATACTTCAGTACTAGGATATTATGCCTAAAAGGGTCCAACCAGATGTTAGGTTAAGTTAAAAACTCATCACGATGATCCCATTTGTTATGACTGGTTTTCCGCTGGATTCCTATGGAAACTTCCAGCTAGATAACACTGTTAACGTTACATTCCCTCATAATGAGAAACACCTGGATGGAACTATTTCTGAGTTTCCACTTTTTAGCACTCCAGGTCGTCCATGTTGGCATACCCTTCTGGTAACTTGTCAGGATTCGTACCCAAGTTGAGCCAAAACCAACGAATTACGTATGTACGGTAGTTCCATCTTCCACCGTGACCACGTTTTGCTCGCTAGGTGAGTGACCATTAACCGGAACGGAGTGAGCTGCCGAAAGTCGCTCGCATTGCTGAATAACCATACATGGCTTACGCGTAGTCGAATGTGGAGTTACGTGCAGACATTTGCCACCCGTATGGTTAGAGTGGGGTGATAAAACCAGTGGGCAAACTCGTATACTACTTGATGACTAGTGTTTTTTTCGGGAAAACGGTGTTGAATTGGTAAACTATCTCAGCCCCTGCGCAGATGGCTCTTAAATAGAGACTGAACATAAACTGGGTCGACATAGTTGCATAGGCTCGAATACGGGGCATTCCACACAATTTGAAAGGCTGTATTGCTGTCGACAGTCCATTATAAAGAATGAAATGAGTTCTGCTCATCCACTGACACGAAAGTCTTGTTTGGCTGCTTTTGTTGGTTGCTGGCTAGGTGCACTCATCTGTCTGTCAGGCTTACAAAAGTTTCTCCACACCTCAAGGCAACATTACCAGTGCATGAGCACTCCACCTGTTGCCACCACCTTTCGTGGAACGGCCGATTTCAGCCTCCTTTCGGGGTGGTTGGGAGGAGCGAGCTAACTACCGAATATGTTTCCATTTCCAGTTTCGTGAAGCCTGCAAAAATTAATTCAAAAACGTTATGACCCAGCTTCTCGTTTTCTGATTGGCATTTGCAAATTTCACCCTAATTAGTGTATATTTCGAAGTGTGTCCGCAAAAAGCTGCGCAAATAAACAACGGATAGGGAACTAGAACCAAATATTTAACAACAAATTGGGATATGTGAGCAAAAGTACAATTCGATTAATGTTATAATTCCACCGCCTCTCAGTCCCTCACAAACGGGAGTGGAACTACCCTGTACCCTCAGGACAAACCGGCGACAGAATCACTTGACTCCACAATTATAGCCGTTATTAAGGGTCAAGAAACTATCACAATGGTGGAACACGAGCACAACTTTCGCCCTGGTTCAAATTCACGAGTGAATTCAGCTTCTGACCATCTACTTTACAAGATAGGAACATGGATGAAAGTAAGGACACTCGCCGAGAGAGACGAACGGGGTCGTACGGGTGGTCCATACGGATTCACGTTTCACACGGTACGACTGATTGTTCACAGATGAAGTACTTCAGCGTAACTGGCGGAATTCATGGTTTGATGGTAGTTAGTCTAATCTTTCTCTAAACTGCCGTCATTTTGATGGGCATTTTCATCGTCGTGGTCGTCAACATCAGCAACAGCAACAGCAGCTAGAACAATAAACCGCGTACAATTACCCGGAGTTTAGTTTGAGCTAAGGGGAACGTGCACTGGAGGCGACAACTTACGATACTGAGGCATCGATCCGTCTGCAACCGTGTTTAGGTTGTTTAGGCATGCCCAGTGCCCACGGGACCTCTGAAACTGATGTCCTTTTGCACTTCAGGAAAGATTTTGCGCGTTTTAATTGGCATCATTTTGAACAGACTCGATCCTTAATTTACTGAACCGTATGCATGTTCTTTGATGATCGCGTAACAGGGGGTCAGTGGTGCTGCATTTATTGCCTGTCTGTCTGTTTAGACGAAGTTCCTGCAGGCAAATTGCGCGGCCGTTTTTATCACTGACTGTCTCGCTGAAAGCAGCCTCCTTCGTGCAGGTCGGGAGATATGCTGACACCGTGTATCATTGTTTCCGTCTAACTCCACCCACCACTGCCTCATTCCTCTGACTCTTCAAGATTTTGCTTCTGAATGGTGTGTTTGCATCACAATCACATCAAACACTGTCGCTGATCATAACGACACAACGTTTGATTGGCTGTTCAGGAGATTCATAGCAGATGATTTTGAACGCTGTGATGACAGATGCCTCTGTATTTTTCTATGTACGATCCAGGCCTTCCCAAATGGAATTCTGTCGGTTGCCTGTAAAGAGTTTTGGACTAATTGAACAGCGGTTTTGCTCTGGAGGTAGTGAGTTGGTACTGTGGGTGGAAAGCCTGCTGCTCGGTGTCAACGCTCTACAACATAATGGAAAATTCGTTGAGTGCCCCAAAATGAACAACATTTTTAATTTGGTTTTTGCGAGAGACTCACCTGGAACCCAGCTGAATCTCCCGTTTGTGATGTTTTCAGCTGGGTTCCAGGTGAGTCTCTCGCAAAAACCAAATTGATATGCAAATGAGTGTATTTCTCGAAAACAGTCCAATTTGGGTTCAAGTAGAACATAAGGTTGACGGAAACTCGGGGACTGCGCTTACCTGATGAGCCCCAAGAAGGGCGAAACCGGTCGTGGGCTGTCTAAGAATTTTCAGCAACCTTATGAGTAGTGCATTACGAATAAACATTTTTAATAGTTGGCCACAATAACACATAATAAGCACATGATCCACGGTTACATGGTTTCCTGCGACTTGATGGATTACAGTTTGCTTGAAAATGGTGATAACTGAAAACGACTGGTGGACAGCGCCGCCTGCATTTCGAGCACCAAGGTGTGCTAACGGAGGACTCAGCATTCATACCACATGGTATAAACATGGTACAACTGTCTTCCGCGTTTGATATGAGCGCACTGACATCTGTCCTGGGGGCCACAAGCACATATCGCTTGTTGCCAGAGCTAGGTCTGGATTTTACCGTAGTATGTTTTGATGGTTTCATAATCAAACCGATGGTGCCCTGCGTTCATGTAAACACTACAGAACATACCTGAAGCATATTTCGAGAACAGTACTTTCCAGTTTCATAAAGGAGACTAAGCAAAAGGTTGCTGAAAACTTTTCGACAGCACACGGCCGGTTACGTCCTTCTTGGGGCTAATCAAGTAGGCACAGTCCTTGAGTTTCCGTCAAACTTACGTTCTACTTGAATCCAAATCGGACTGATTTCGACGAATACACTGATTTGCAAATCAACTTTGTTTTCAAGGGAGGCTGAGCTGAAGAACATCATAAGCGAGAGATTCAGCTGATTCTCCCGTGAAAATCAAGCCGATTTGCAAATGAGTGTATTTTTCGGTAATTTCTAGTGTTTTTCTTCATATCCTCAAAGGAACAACCATCGGCATTGAAATACCATGGCCTATTTTTAAACTACTTACGAGATTTGAGTAGCTGCACGAATAAAGCAATAATTCAGCCTTCCGGTTGTACGACGCGAAGTCGCCTGCTCCACTTTTTTTTCGTAATTTCGGATTCACACCTGCGTTTTTAAACGAAGTAGTTTATCCCGAAAAAGTTATATTGTGGTGTGAGTGGTAGTGATATTTGTTGGAGGACATCAATAAGACCTTGCGCCCCACATTGATATCGTTAGGCCGCGAGCTTTTGTTACTCCATCGTTAGGCACTTGTGATCAAATGTAGTCAGGCCATCACGTAAAAGTAATTAAAAATTGTTTACGGTTCACATATTTGGTAGAACTTGGAGTATTTCGGGAATTTTCTCTTTGATACTGCGGTGCTAGTAATGTGCTACGGGCACTAGCACACATGTCTTTTTATGTCCAGAATTAATTTTTCTGCGATAATCTCATCCGTTTATAGCGCTATTTTGACCTTAAAACCTCGTAATAATGTTGGTTTGCTGTAAAAGTGTGGCTGCTTTTTTAGGGAGTCTCTAGAAAATATGAAATATCACTACACGAACACTTATTTGTAGAAATGGCACACTGCAGCAGAAACATCGAAAGGAAAGAAACCTTTCCGTCCGCCATAGGAATAACAGTCACGATGTTAAATTGACGGCAAATTAAAAATCAAGCAAAGTAACCACTATCCTCTTGTTTAAATAGACGTAAATTTTCGTCTGCGAGGATAAGTTGGTCTAGTACTTAATTCACTTGGATAACCACGCGATTCCTTGAGAAAGAGCTTCCCGCGGTAATCAGGCCGGGTAGTGTACAAGGAACACAAGCTTTGTTGATCTGGATGGTTTTTGTTTTCCTAAGGTTTGCAAGTTCATCGAGAGAATGGTTAGTGTAATGCTTTCTTGAAATTTAAAAACGCGACCGTCCGAAAGTTTCCTGTATGCACTTACCCGGACGCTGAATATTTCTGGCAGGTCGGCATAGGGAAAGCTTGGCTGAGCGGTTTGATGCCTGTCCAGGTAGTTTATGGCCTCTCCGATGTCATAACATCCAAATCTGGGTCCACTATTCGGCATGTGTTTTTACTTATACATCTACTTGCGTTTTTGGCTCCGTTTCTTTCAGTAACCCAAGGATGAATCGCAGTAACATGCTCCCGCCAAGGGACTATGTTTCCGGAGCGCTACTAGTTGAGGGTACCAATAATTTCTACGACTGGAGATGCCCTATATCCCGAAGCGTATGCTCAGGTGAAGTACCTGACAATTCCTTCTGTCGAATACGGGGGGAGGGCTACTTACAGACCACCTGTAATGGACTCCGCGGCTGATTGCAGTATAGTCTATTACTTGGGAGTATTACTCGCCAATCTTGGCGTCGCCAGTTGATAAGAGAAGCGCTGCTTTGCCTTTAGTGGTTAGTGAGGGGTCTCAGCCCTGTTGAGCTCATCAAGATAGATTCGGATGTCCAAAAAAATTTCCGCCTACATGAACAGCACTTATTCGCCCTTGTGGGAAACACTACGCCAGCTGAAGGAAAATGCCTGTATCAAATTGACAGCTAGTTCGTATGAAAAATGTGATGCAGTACATAGTGAAAATGTAAGATAGTTCGAGCCGACACTGACCTTGGTCAAAGATCTGGTTTAGCCATCTTTGATCAAAAAAGTTACTAAAACAGGACTTTTGCATAAGAAGCCATGCTGTACCGGGGTCAGTAGGTTCCGGTACTTCAAATAAGTTCGTTCTGTGTTGTTAAATGATGGTGGACCTTATCACTTTGGACAACAAATTAGGAAGTGGCTGACCCACAACTAGCCTATTTAGTCCGGCTTTTGTGCATAGGGAGAATGGCGCTGTTTTTTCATTTTGCCAGGAAGCATTTCAAGTCAGAAAGCCTGTAAAAGAACGTAACCAGCGAGACTAAAAGGTCGCCCGCCAGAGGCATGAAGGGGCTTCACTTTTGGGCCGATGGTTTGGCCAACTTAACCCGCAAGCCTGTTGTGCTGCAAGTCTAATGGCTATTGTTAACCTGCTTAAGTTAAACTGTCTACGGTTGTTGGCAGTGACGTTGCCATCGCTGGCAGCCAAGTAGCCACCTTCGTGCAGTCACGACAGCCGTACGCCATTTTCGTTAGACACGGAGGTTTTCCATGCGAAATTGCTAGGTAAACAAGTCCGCAGCCAAAAATATAACCCATTAGCCGGCAATTTGTTCACCGTGATTGTACACTCTGTCAACAGTTCTATCAGAAACATTACTATGTCAGATCCAACCGTGTTCTTGCTTAGGGAGGCCACTGAACGTTAAAACAGGCAAATAGTCTACAACGTTTACGGTTTGACCCTACAATGTGGGGTATGGAGTGATTCTGTTATTCCGGTTGCAGAAAGCACAACACAGGACCACGTCAGGAGTCCAAGTCCCACCAGAAAGCAAGCTAGGACAAAATTCTGACCGTTTTGCTTTAGACGAGGTAAAAAGGGAGGTAAAACGAACAATTCGCAACGATCTTCTTGGCAGATTATCACAGACCACATATACTCGAATTACTCAACCCGTCACTTTTTACACACACCTAATGATTCAGCAGTGAAACCAAGAAACTTCGAAACCAGGTTATTGTACTTAATTGCCTTGTATCACCTTGTTTTAAAGATTGCTGACAGACTCAAATATGCTTTTCAACCTTTCATGATATATTCATGATATTTCATGATATTCCAGAACTGTGCCTTTTTGTAAATTTACCTTAAAACATCAAAAGTTAATATATACTCTTTTTTACTCAAACCATTTCCGTAAGGACAGAGTAGTAGTCTAGAAACTGACCAGATATTAATCTCTTGGCCGCATGTTCGGATGTAGCGCCGAAGCCTGCTGTATCCTGCTCTTTCTCGTGAGGCTTCGTCAATGTTAGCATTGTACATGAATTGGTCTTGCTAAAAACTAGAAAAGTTGGCAACTAAGGCTCTGAAGGTGTCGTCAATATCACAGGGAACCGGATCAACATATCCAGTTAGTCGATTTATGCACACGCCAAACTCAAGCAAATGATTGGCTGAACCTCACCGCCACCTCCATGTCCGAACATACGACTGTTTAGCCCCTTACCAAATGTTTCTACCAATGGCTGCTCATGACTCGATGGCTTAGTGGGCGGAGAAGCCGGTGTGTTCGCGGTTCAAAACCGGAGGATGTTGTCTGATTTCTTTTCGACTTTCTCCGTTAGCACGTTTCTTCACAGGGCATTAGTGCTTTTGTTGAAAGTCGCATACAGCATAAAAATATGATTAACTAAGGTGGAAGCAACTTAAAATTTCGAGTGCGAAAAGTTTTTTATATGTAGTTAAGTTTGAATCGAGATTTCCGACAACACAAATGTCTAGTTCCTGCCAAACTTTTATTGGGAGGCATGGTGTGGGTAGTCATAAACAGGTTGTGTGAAGAAAAAAGGAAGATGGAGGACATTTTAAGGTATGTGGATATGTTCCGCGGCAATAACCTGACCTATTCATTTTATAAACTTCAAATTATGCATATTTTACGCAAAAAAGCAGTGATCTTCTGGAATACCTTCTTTGAACAGTTTCAGCCTATTTTCTCGCTTGAGTTGATAGTCCATCATTCCTTAAGTTATGTGCTTTAGCCATTTAACTTGTTCTTTTCTTAGGCGCTCAGTAGTCTCTCAATGGAATTAAATGGGGAAAAGCTACAACGTGTCCCTGATGGAATAAAACGGACAGGAAATTGAGTTCAGGATACCATTCCAAACTTTTGAGCCGCATCTAGGCATCCCGGGCTGTCAGTGACGCTAGGAAAGTGGTTTACCGGAATATTTTTGCTGGAAGTATGATTGCTTCGGTAGGCGATCAAATAAGTTGGGCTGCAAAAATATAAACGCTGATTGAGACAGTTTTTGGTTAGAGCAAATACGCAAAAATCCAACATTTTGGAGCAAAAAGTTTAGTTCCCTCTAAAAAAATTTGAAACTAAGAGCATTGTGCGGCCAAGGAGCCCTCCTTTCTTGGTAGTCGATTCATGCACGAGCCAAACTTAAGCGAATGAATGGCTGGACGAGTCACGTAATCTATGCATGAACATAAGGCTGCTCCACACAAGGCCTAACGCCTTAGCAGAGGGTCGAACCAATGGTTAGCCGTAGCTTCGTGGACTAGTGGGACAAGCTTTGGGATAGCGGACAGTGTGTTGGCTGATCGGATATAAAGGCCTTCACCTGGCCCCTTTTCGACTTCCCTGTTAGCACCTTCCTACACAGGACGCTAACGCCCTTGCTGACAGTCATATACAGAGTAGAAATATGACTGACTGAGATGAAAAGAACTTAAACTTCCGAGCGCGGAAAGGCTTGGATATGAAGTTAAGTTTGAAGCGAGATATCCTAAGACACAAACGTCGACTTCCTGACAAACTTTTATTAAAAGAAGCCGTGTGGCTGGTCGCAAAAAGGTTGTGTGAAGAAAGAGGGGTCGAACTTTTCAAGACGGGTGGATACGTTTTGTGATGCTAAGTTTACGTACCCACCTTATAAGGCTTACAAACAAACCTTATTCACCTTACAAATCCCACGCGAAGAAACACGGATCTCTTAAAATAAATCCTCAAAATTGTTGTATACTATTTTAGCGCTTGCTTTGACACTCCGTCTTAGCCTAATATGTACGCTCTAAGCACAAACGCAATTTGAATGCGCGCTTCCTGGTTTGTGTGCAACTAACCAATCAGAACGCTGGCATGTGCATGAATCGCATGCACCCTTTCTTGAGGAGCCCATTAACCGCACAATGCTATTAGCTGCAAAACCTTTATGCCAAAATGATTCATTCTGTTGCGTACATACTTAAATCCAAAGCTAACTTAATCTACTTTCACATTTTCGCAGCTCACCAAATTTCATTGTCCGCTGAAGCAATCATACCACTGGCGGAAAAATCTGGTGAAATACTTTCCCAGCGTTGCTGAGGCCCCTGGATGCCCAGAAGGGGATCAAAATTTTAGACTGGTACTCTGAACTCAATTACTTGTCTGCTTTAGTCCATCAGAGGCACGTCATAGCTTTCGAAAATTCAATTCCGTTGTGCGAATACTGAACGCCTTTTCTTGGCTTGCGTAGCGGTAATCAATCAGAAAGCTGGCTTGTGCATGAATCCCACGCCCGTAGCCATAGCCATACAATCGTGTAGCGTGTGAAGTCCACACATCAGCGGTATCCAACGTTTGCGAGGATGTAGTGAGGGTACACGCCGGTTCTGAACTGTGCAGATACGGAACTCGTATTATTGAAACCACAAGATACGCAGAGCTCACATTCACATAGATTGGGCGACGCAGGAGAGAGGACCGGAGTGAAGCAACAACGTGCGTACATTAAAGCCGAAACTATAGGCACAAGTCAAGCACGGGTATACCAATAGCTCAAGGTCACATAAACGCAATTAGAACAGGGCTACCCCTTCCGGTCTGAGGTTCATCACGGCTTGTCAATGACACCTTTAATAGAGAGGGAGAGGTATACACACATTAGGGCATACGATACACATATATGAGCAGATACAGTCAGGTTTCAATTACTTTACAACCGCCTCTCCTAATCTCCGCGTCCAACTCCAAGACCATTTCAATCACTGATTTATTACGTGGTTCGTCTGTAGGAGTGGTTCGGGGATATGTCAGTTAACATAATCTGACGCCATGATTTGACTTGAGAAAATGAAGTAGGCAAGTGTGAAGAGCATCACGGTTCTGTGTTTTGGACGCCCGCGTTTAGAAGAAAAAGGTCCGGTTAGACTCTCCGAAGGCCATTTTAAATTGTGAAGTACTGATAATTACCCCCACTTTCGAATTGAACTTGTGTCAACGGCAGACTCGTGCGATAAAACCGAAAGAAAAAACCAAATGTGAATTGGCAAAGGGTATTAAGCAATTCTGCGATAAGTGTGTTCCGTTAGTATAATATGCTATAGTAAAGGCGAGTGCCTGAGAAGGTGTGCGTGTAACAGGCCAAACACTGGTGGCAGTTGCATTGTATCTGCAGCATGGATGCAATCGTACCCCTGCCTCTCGGGTGCCATTGCTCCCACTCCATCGGTCGGTGGATCGGCTAACTCCAGTGACCTTAGTACCAATACAAAGGATTTTTTCACTCTGCGATATCGTTTCGATCTTTGGTTACGATTGTATTAATTTTTTCTGCCACACCCATGCAGAAATCAATCATACCTTATATATCCTACTGTCCGCTCGACCAACAAAGCGCAAATTCTAGCCGCTGCTAGAAACTTTCAACTTCCTACACAGGTGTCAAGTGATTAAGGCAAAGCGCGCCATTAATATATTGGGTTTAAACAACCCGTAACACACAAGCATGGCACAAACAACCGGGCGCGTTTACGGGGTAATGTGAATGCGTTTGCAACATTGGGCCTCAGTACACACATCAAAGTGCTAACCGGCTGAGACCCGCTGCTTCGTTCCATTTTTGGGGCCGCAAATATAGCAAACAAAAGTGCAATCGACGGATTAACGTTATTTCTATTTTATTTCTGCGAAATGAGGCTTTTCTGTTTTGCTTTGGCAATAATAATGATGTCTATTCCCAAATAGTGGGTGGCATACCGTCAGGCATACGGTTACAGCCAGAATAAAGCACAACTTGGGGGATTTTCGGGTACTGGCGATTGCACGAAAAAAGGGACAATGTCATAAACAGTGGGAACTATCCAACGTAGACTTGGTCATGCCTAAACCGGCTTGGGAAAGGAAACACAAGTACCAGAAGTTTATCTTACCTTTGGGGGAACATATCAAGCTGAGACAAGATCACATCATTAAGATTTGAAGATGGCAAGCAAAACAGAACAAGAGAGTGCAAAAAGAGGTATCCTGTCTGCCCCATGCAAAGAAAACTTCAAATTGAGAAAATGAAGAACCAGAACAACGAATGTGGCGCGGTAGCTGGATTGCCACGATCTGGCCGGTCAATCTGAACTAAAGTTCAAAACCACCGATGAGGCCTATTCGGACATGGACTGTTGGGCTTGTGGCCAGGGTCAATTTTAGAGTGAGGTCGGGTGTGAAATTTTCTTGGAGGAGGGAGTTGTGCTAACGCACAAGGCGGAACGTGAACAGCACGGAAAATGAGTGACTCTGTGAGGAACGTAGAATGGAAGTCAACGAGATCTTTACATCCAAACGGAAGGTTCAGTAGGTTAGGATGAACGTGTCCCAAAGGCGGCTTAGTTGGTTTGATATCAAGAAGAAACACCGGTTGGTTTGATTTTAGCTTACCTTTTACTAACAATGGTGACGAAGCAGATTTAACCTATACACTGGTTTAAGTTTAATTAAGGAAAAAGCCAGCCTTATTTGAGGTGGATGGGGGGATACAAAGCAGATCCATACATTCTGGCTCTTTATATCATTAGCCCAATGAATAGCAACCGGCCAAGCAAACTGAGTGATGATCAGACTTCCGCAAATAACCGGGTGACAGGCGAAGGAATATCGCCTTGATACATACGCCGCTGTCATAGAAACCAAGATGAAAAACCCATATATTCTTTACGACTGGACGAAGCAAGGATTCAAAAACCACGTGCACACCTTGTTTCCTAATAATCTATAGCAATCAACAGTTTGCATTCTGCGAAACTCCATGTATAATGAGGGAAGTGGTTGTTTTTAATGAGATGAAACTGATACTTCGATGAAATGATGCTCGTGCTCATTGGAATATCAATCAACTAGTCACTGTGACCGTATTGTGAAGTTCCGACCAACAGGCAACAGTTGTTTTTGGTATAATTTCCCAGCTTTTTTGACGCCATGCCACAGAATTTTGTTGTAGGATGCCTGGAATTATCTGCCCCCCTCGTCCGCTAGATTAAGTGTTTTATCTCCGGTCAGTCCTCCGTGTAAGAGTGAGTGGAACTTCCTCATCAGAACCGTAGATTGCAAACGATGCCATGCAGAGAAGAATCAACAACCTCAGCCTATTCACTGTGCTCACAAACTCACATATCTGTTCTCAGGCGGGACACAGAGTCTGCCATGTTTTCTGAAAGCATTGAAGTGTGGTCAAGTGATTAGCTTTGTTGACGTCTCTTGTGGACCAGTGGCAACTGATGTTTATTCCACCTATTTGTTTGGCTCTTCATGCTTGCCATAAATTGCGCCTCTCCACCGTAACTCTGTTCGCTTTATGCTGTTGGGTCCGTGCATTTTTACTCTTTTTTTATGGTTTGCCTGGCCTCTAGTTGTCATTGATTAGATTTTGTCGCGCTATCCGCTGTGCCAAACTGACATGCATGAGAGCCCTTTTTATTTTGCATTTGTATTGCATCTTACTGGCTAACGCTTGTTTTGGTTTTGTTTCAAACGAGCCTAAGCGTGCATTTTGATTTGATACGTAGCATATGCTGCTTCATCGCACTGTCAGACTGCATTTATATTTAACTTGGGTAAAACTCGACCGATACCTTTTTTTGATAAATTTTTTATTTTTTATTGGGGATAAACTCCCGAGGGTACTGTCGGCCTTCTGTGCTTTTATCCCTGGGTACTGCCTATTTACATTGTTTGATCACCCGTACCCGTAGTTTCGTACAGCATTTGGCAATTACTCATTATCACCTCCAGAACCCTGTGCGGCTCAACCTTCCTTTTTTCTGCACTACTGTGGATTGTAAAATCGTTCAGCTGTAGCACCCTTTCAAGGCCCAACCGCCGTGCTACCAGTAGGAAGTACGAATGCTGAGATACTGTCAGGTTTCCCAGGCATAAACAGGGTGGGTCGATAGGCGGAGGTTGGGTTCGAACCCTGGACCTTTCTGCCAGTAAACTCACACTTTGACCACTGCAGTGCACGTTCCACTTAATTCATGATGATTTTAACACGTTGATTCATAGAACTGGTCGTCAACACAGCATCTACTACTCTCATTCTTTGTTCTTACTACCTACTGAATTCGAGGTGCGCATAACCCAATAGCCCTAATCTTTCTGAAAGATTGTTAGCTGCTCTGATCCTGCAAGCTTGTTTAATTTACTGTTGTAAAAACCTGCTTCAGTTGTCTCGTAATTACCTTCGGTTAAATTCCAAAGCAGTTAACTACTGACTTTGACGTTTTCTACCTACAAAATCTGCACGCTACCGTATTTTTGATTCAGACTAACATAAGAACTTCAGTATCTGTAGTGTGCTGAATGTACCTCCCTTCCTAGTGTGCCTTTATCTCTTCAAAAGAGCCGCCGTACTACTGCGTCTTCTAGACCATACATATTTTCCGCTAACGAACGCTATTTTATCGATGTTTAACCATCGCTGGTCGTTCTGTAATTAAAAGGCCTTAACAATTTCCGACTCCTTCCCTTTCAGTGTGGCAAAAATTGACACATAAAAGGAGGCCTCTCAAACAGTTCCGCCGCACAGTGGCCTTTCGCAACTCACTCAATCGTCTCCTTTCAAAACTACCATTTAAAATTCACTGCCCTCGTGGACGCTATGTTTGCACCAGTAGACTACCAAACCCAATCTCACCTCGACTTTTCAACCAATTTCGCAACACTCGTTTGCGTGGCTCTTTTCGTTGTTTTTCCCCTGGAGAACTTGCGACAGTTTTCCTCGATGGGCACTTTGTTGTCATGTATCCTAGCATAACCCAACACCTCACAATTTGTTGTCATTACTCTCCCACGTACCTGTTAAAGCCGTTCCCCTCTTGCTTACGCCCACTCAGGGGCTATCTTTCATTCATAGCTACAGTCCTCCGTCAGAATCCCACTTGCATCGTCATCGAATGTCTCCAGTCAGTATGTAAGCTAACACGCCTACACGCATGTGCCTGAAACGGTGATGACGAATAATACTTGCATGGTTATAGTTATGCGCAGTGCACGAAAATCCCTGAACTACGTTGAAGAAGTATGTTTCAATCAACATTAACTATTTCGTTCGTGCGCGCTTGCTGGCTTTGCGGATGGCGCACCACATGCCTGCGTATGTGCTAAGCATGCGTTACTTATTTTTATCACAACTGTGTCTGGTATGTTATTTAGCCTGCTGGCGAGTTCAAATTGTTTTTCTATGGGTTAGTTAAGTTGTTTGGCCAAAAGTCCACGAGATTGGGATGCTCAGATTACAAGAAGAACCCGGTGAGGTTAAAAACTCGGCGTTTTGTACGGAACGAACCGAAACCTCAGGTTACACCATTGGAAACGCAGTTTACTGGAGCTTAAATGTGGGACAAATCACAGAGTTTTCGACGTCTGCTAGGGGATTTCCACGGGCCTCCAGATCCAGATGTCTTTAATGCGGTGATAAACACGCAGACAGTTGAACCTTCTTCGCTCTCTAGGACAAAGCTTTTCGTTGCACCTACATTCCAGAAGAAAGGCGGACTAAAAACTTACGTATGGCATCTATGTTGACACTCGAAAGCCATCCAGACTGTTGTAGACAGTAGATTAGATGCAAAGCCGCCTCAGAGTTATTGTCGTGGTGACTTTGGCTAAAGTACCTTACAAAGTGAATATAAATCGTTCTGTTTTTTACAGACAAGCATAGAAGGAGCTGACGGGAAGCACGGATTGGGCAAAGGAGTGTTTGAGGGTGTCCCGTAAACAGGCAGATGCCATTTCACAACCAGAACCTTCACTCTCAGATTTCGTGGCTGAATTCATCAAACTGGGTTCTCAGTACGGCTGATCAGACCAAAGCTTTTGCTTAGAGCGGAGGCATGTGTTGTTAATATTTTGGGGACAAAAACAAAAGCGTATGCTTCTTTGGTACCGTCACAGAAAGACGCCAGAAAACTGGTCTACGGACATGTTTTGGGATGCAAACTGCTACCCGCTAACAAGTCTGTCACACCGTCTGCTGTGGCCACAGTTTGACTCTCAGAATTGGTCTAGGTTGCACCGTGGCTATTTATTCTTGCGACTGTGTTTAGGAACATTGGTGAGCAATACTTACCAGAACACAAAAAATCCCATTATGTCCTACGATAGTCCTCATCATGTTTCGCGGCATTTTCACATCCGCTCCCTTTGGTCCAATTTTAGATCAGCCTGATACCATTCGTTTTTAAAGGGACTCGGCTCTCTTGCCGGACTTCCCCGGTCTCTTCCTACCCTGGTAACTGAAGTTAAACATCAAGTGATCCCGTCCCCGAAGAATTTTAACTGAGACGCTGCGTGTTACAAACTTGGTTTCAGGTCATAGTCACTCCAGTTATCACTGAACTCCCTAAAAGCTTAGGGGATCCATAACCATATATAGTTCTTAAAACCTTTACACACTTTCACCCGTGCTATTGGTATCAACATTTCAACAACGCCTTCGCGCTTCTGGCCTTTGATTAACATCCAAGTTCCTAAAACGCCCCTTTGTAGCGGCAAATACTTCGCGGGATGCCCAGGAACCAGGCACACAAAAGGCAGGTATCTAAGAGTCTTTGTTTCCCACTGGTATAAACATCCATTAAGCCCCCTAAGGAACTAGGTCGGGAATAAATCTGTAAAACCCATGAAGCACGTGAAGGTGCGGGTAGTATAGAATGCGTTATACTTTGGGTAAATAACTTCCTGACTCCTGCATATATATGTGTTATTTAGACCTAGCAAACGGGTCCTTTACTAGAGAACTAGAAAAAAGCAGCTGAAAACTGATGTTCACGCAATTTTTATTCGAATAACGAAATCTGCGAAACCCGTAAACCCATGCTGGCCTGGAAGCGCCTGCTTGGTTTATTGTGGCTTTGGGAGGGATGAGGCTGGTAGTCCATTAGAAATTTGGGCAAACCAACTTTAGGTTTCGAATTCCAAATAAAGCCTAACGGATAGAAGCTAGTGAAAACAAATGCCGCGTATTAAATTGAATCTCATGAAGAATGAATCGCCTCTATTTTCATCACTTCCTCACTGCCGCACGTTTGTCATGCCGCAGCATTACAGCCAATTTATTCTTTGGTGGATGGCACAGACAACGATATATTTTATAGTCCTTTTTCGTGGCCGAGTGTATAGAAGGAAGCCGCATGTCGGGCCTATATTCCCAGGAGAACGTGAATAAAAATTCGCTTGCCACGAACGAAGGCCCGAAGCTATTAAAAAAATGATCCTTATTAGGGTAGCGCAAATAGGCTATCGCCGAAGCCCCCTTAGCCTGGCGCTTGCTAATCAGCGTTGCACTTGGATAACCGGGTTTGGATTTGTGCAAGAAAACAAGCTCGATGAGAGCACAGGTAATCCAATCGACTTCAAAATCCAAACGTTTAGACCACGGAACCAAAATCTGTGAACTGTACAGACTAATTGCGATCATTCAGCCGCAAATATTTTGTGATATTGTAGCTAGCTTAAGGGCCCCCTTTGGTTTTGCCGGGCAAGTTGCGAATACTCCATAGTACTCCCATAGGCGGGGGTTGAATTTAGCTATTTGAATTTTCCCTCGTCTCCAAGGCTGTACCAAATGCAGGTACCAGAGCTCTCCAAATTTCGCTTGCTCACTGTCCTCCTCAAATAGTTTTGCACCACTCAACGAGTGGCCGTAAGCGGTCACATTCCACTGGGGATTGGTACGGATTTATAAACTCACTTTTGGGTCTGGGTGAACTGACCTACTCCGGTGGTGACCTAGCGGGTATGAGCGTCTAAAAGTGCCCGCTCATTTTGTGCCCAACCAGTACCCCCTTAAGCTACTGTCTCGGTGTTGAATTTCATCGCGGCGGGTCTAATGTAGGAGTCCTTATTTCAACGGTGGCGCAAAGACTGACGCATTAATTGGACAGCGCGCGAGAATGACGGTCGGTTTTTAAATGTTTTTGAACCTTGGATGACTGAGTAAACCCTAGGGAGAATATATCTGACTCGTCTCTGGTTTTTACTATACCGACCACTACCCAGGTTAACGGTCGCCTAAAAAACGTTTCCCACGACACTGCCATCAACCGTGTGCTCTACATACTGACACCTGATCAACCTGCCTTGATGATAAGCTGAACGGTTATTTAGAAGCTCGGTGCACCTTAGGGAGCTAAAAATGGTTGCTGTGAAACTGCCAAAATTTTTTATTTCTGTAAACGGCAGGATACCAATGCATGTTGATATAGCAGGATCCACCGGTACTTTTACTCGCAGGAGATTTCAGTTCATGCCTCGCGCACACCTGATGTCCACTAGGGGCATACAATCTACATTTTCCAACCGCTGACCCACCTTCTCTTATTTAAAGGCATTAAAATTCTTCAGTGCTCAAGCTAAGCTTGAGGAAACGTAATACCGACGTCTCCCAAGAGGTGACACTTTTACATGTGACCTACGAGAAGGAAGCAAATCAGGCACATTTTGCAATATTGACTGGTTTGCTGGTTGCGTGCTTGTCCGTCATGAAGTGTCCTGACACAAGATTGCACTAATCCGCAGACCCATTCCAATGAAAACCGCTAAAGACAGCCATGTGCTACGGACGCTACGCACCGCCACCGCACCGCGGGGCATTATACCTAGAAATGACCTTCTGGCGAGTCCCAAATAATTCACTATGGATGTTTGAAGTGAGCCTACGGAACAAGCCAGACAATGTTATAGCCATCGATCTGAAAGGTATCCGGCATAAGAACTCTCCGTTCCAGTTCTTCCGTAAGGGCGACGGATGCCATCCTGTCAGGACAACGTTACATTTGTATTTTTTTGCGCTCTGGTGATTGAGTAAAACATTTTAGGGCCGTCAGCAAAGAAAAAAGCAACAGACTTCTGTCTCTGAGCTCCCGATCACACATCATAAGTGGGCTAGGTGAAAGCTTTGACACAAGAGTGGATCGAAACTGTGCAGCTTAAAAGGAGATTTCAGACCATAAGTTGGAGTTAGTTCTATACGACATCCATGGTAAATATATACCTACAAACATTTAGCACGGAGTAAGGAATACACTATCTCTTATTTTCTTGACCTTTCGCCCTCATGGACGCATTTGTCACTTATCTCTTAGTAAAAAGTAATCTCAGAAAAATAATTTCTTGTGCTTGAAAGAGCCTTGCATTAAATAAGCTATCCCCACCTGCTTGTGAGGCTGGCTTAACCCCATTTCAAATTCCTTATTGAACTCAGACGTTCGCTCAGGCCATGCTAGACTTAAAACTTTCATCCGGCTAAACAGAAAGTGGTCATTTTGTTGTCGAAGTACACCATTTTTACGACATTCGCTTTATTTATATCCCTTTATTTATGTCCCGAAAAACTGACACATCTATTTTTGCGGGTAAGCAGATATCAGCCAGCTGCATAGCTTTGACGCCCGACAAAACGCGTGAACATCCATCGTGTTATTGTTATCGCATGTTATAGCGTGTTATTGTGTTATAGCGAATTCTCCTAGACCACGTCCCTTGTACTTGCACTTAACCTGTTGTTCTCTCCACCTTGAGGTTATTCAAATGCACGCTGTATTGTAAAAGCCTCAGCCAAAGGAAAAAGATCCCCCACAGCCATATTTCGCGGTACTCAGTGGACCCCCATAAGGCTGGAGTGATATCACTGCGATAGATTGGGGAGCACCGAGTTATCAACACTGGATTCTGCTTGGTCCATATCCTGGTCGAAAAACGATGTGTCCCCGTTCTCTGACCAACTTACGGCACCTTTCTGTAACCAAGATGCTTTTCGCTGGTTTAGCAGGTTTGCTTTCGGACACTTTTCTCGTGACGGCTCTGACAGCGCCTGAAGCGAATTCACCAAGCGGAAGGTCCGTGGTTCGAACCCCACCTCTGCATCTGGACTTCCTGTCCAGGCTTGGGCAACCTGACAGTATCTCAGTACTCGTGATACCTTCGGATGGGATGGCAGTTGAGCACCGAAAGGGTGTTACAGCTGAACGCTTGTTTTGTGATGATCGGCCTCACCACGGGCCCATTTTGACACTATCACCTACTCTCCCCAACCGCCTGGGAGTATCCTTTTCCGAGAGACAGGTCGACGGCTGAGACGAGTTCTGCCTAGGAACTTCATCCACATTTGTGAATAATGTGAGAAGCCCGATGGCTTTTCTGGTCATATATTCAATCGTTATCCGTAGGGCGTTCCAGGCTCACCGCCTGGGGTTCTAATTCAGTTGCAGGATCCAAAGGAGTGGCAGCAAGTGGACACGAAAATTGCTGTTAAAGGTGCTCATCCGAGGTGTCCTTTGCCTAAAATGGTCGCGCCACGTTGATTCTTCATAGTTTCTCTCGCCACTGGATTCTGGATTTTGCACGGACCAAATGAAAATCGTTGGATTGTCCCGGCTCTCTGGGCCTCACGGTTTCTCTCCCGCTCACTTCCACTTGATGCCTCATAATTTGTTGAGCCAAATTATGCTCGGGACCGGCGCGAACGCTCCCCAGCGATTCAAGCAGTATTACTGTTCTGTCCGATGTTCAGTGCTTGGGCGAAACTGCTAGCGCCGTGCCACAGACATAACCTCAGGCACCGTGCAAAGACCTTTTTCCAGCACGAGTTCACATCCGACAGTGGAGCACTTGAAAGAGACTCCAGAAGAATATTCCGGTGAATTCATCTAACTTCAGGACCTGCTATCTTCTCACTTGCTGAGCGATTTGTCCACACTTTACACAGCCCTAGAAAACAGAGAGGAGCGACTTGGTAACTGACGTGGATGTGATCAATTTTGGATTGTGGCTGGCATATGACCAGATTGTCCGGAGGCCAGCCACCTCTTATAACCGAACATCCCATCTATTGGACAGATGTGACGTGCGGGCTACGGACTAAACGCAGGCACGCCCTGATTGGTCAGAATGCCAGCCAATCTGGATCAAGTGTGTTTAGCTTGACGCTTCTCGCCTCCCCTCACGGAGATTCCAGCACGACTCTGTGGGACATTATGTGATTGCCCTGTAAATACAGTTGTAATAATGTTCGTTCATCTCCATGAAAGATTGCCTGAAGCTACCGTGCCTTTTGATGTACCATAGTGGGCGGAGTAGGAAGCCAAGGATCGATACAGAGTTACACGACCGTTCAGCAAGTCACAACACAGGTGACTTCGGTTATTTCGTACGTTAGTACTGCCTTCGGTCAGTACGTAGCTGGCACGCTCATCCGACATTGTCCGTACGTACCGAGTCCAATTCATGTCGACCACCTAATGGAGTCTCAGATGCGCTAAGCCTGCCCGCATGTGCATTCAAGTTTCCGGCAACCACAACGATATATGATATCGTAACTCGCCGTAACAGGGCACTCAGATTGTTATAAAACTTGTCTTTGATGCTTTCAGAGCTGAAGTCTTAGGCAGGCAGGATAAGCAGATAGGGGCCAGCTTACCACAGGTGAGATTCCTTCAAGGATGAGCCGCATGAAGTCGGCTATCAGTGTGTATCCAGTTAAGGAAGGATCATTCTGACAGGTGGCTTAAGATGATCTGGACCCCTGCGCATCCTGCCACACTGGCCTCTAGATCGTTGGAGGTGTGCAGCAGGAAACGAGTGGAGACTGATGGGGCAGTTAGCTTAATTTTGCACCCTGAATTGTTGTTTCCGATACGTAGTATACATCAATATCAAGCGAGTTCAGCGTGACAGCAAGAACAGCTTGCTGCCTGGCTTGTTTCAAAATTGCAGACATCAAAAACGGTCAGGTAGACGGGCTGAAAATGGGTTTCGAGCTTCCTGAATCTGTCAGCGCCGGCCAGCACGCAGATGTACGACCAAAACCGTTGTAAGATTGATAGACCTACAAAGTGAGACATAATGACAGACGGGGGATGAAGTGTGTGAAGGAGAAAGTAGAGCGACGTCAGCACTAGCCTGTTTTCGCTTACCCGCCCTGCTGTGTGCAGCTAGTAAGGCTGACGACACAACGAGATGGCTGATAAGGCATGGGGTCATTCTAGTTGTGGATATCGGCATCGTTATTTGGCGGGGTGTGCAATTACACTACCATTTTCGTGGAGCACTTCGTCACACCTGTTCCAACCCCCAACTTGGAGGACCAGGAGACTTTTTTTCGTCCAACCGCTAACCATTGACCAATCTGTAATGAACGACTCTTTGAGTGTCGCACGGACACCCCCAAGTACAACTCTGGGTCACGGAGGCACATGAATCGCCACACCTTGACAAGATCCAGTGTCTTCGTGACAAACTTCAGCATTACTGATCCGATGTTCCCACCAGAGTCGACCAGTCCCCTGAAGACACCGATGGTCAAACACGGAAATTTTGAAAGTTTTTTAACTTCCTCAGCTCACAGCCGTCACATTTCCAACCCATTTAACAATATGGAGCACACCGCAGCCTTGGAAGGCCCGCCCTTGACAGATGAGCTGATGTCATGCCTGCGTTACATGTGACGCAGGTTCACGAAAACTGCTTTGGCCTTCCTAACCCACATGAAGATATCATCTTTGGCTAGGTCACCCAGAATAGTGCAGAAGTCAAGGTAGACAGATTTATTGGCTACCTCCATCATCTCAACAGAAAGGATGATATTAGGGTTTACGCCCACTAGTCTGGCGGCAGCACTCTATACTTTGCGTGTACCAAACAGTAAGGCATTATTATTTGGATTATTTAACATTGTCTACTCTGCCGAAGTTGAAGGTGAAAGGTCATAATGGATATTCTTGCCTGACACCACTTGATGTAGTGAACTCAGGTGACAGCTTCCCCCAGACCTTATCGAGTCTACATAGCCCTAAGGGTGGTCAGGAATTTAGAGGGGGAATCTTTGTCCCTTAGACACTGTCATGGAGTCTGATGGCCCTCAGAGTCAAAGGCAGCTTTGAAATCAAGGAAGATGTCCTTTGGTACTGGGTATTGCTGTTCCAAAATCTGTCGGTGGGTAAAAATTTGATCGATGAACCCTTTTGTAGGATGGAACCCAGCTCGGTTTTCACAGTAATACCTCTCTCATTCATTCAGCCTTTGAAGGATAAAACCAGAGAGTACATTCGAAGCTACAGCTAACAGGCTGTTGCCAAAATGGTTTTCACACAGTGGGGGATGTTAATATCGTTTAGCTGTAATACCCTTTCGGTGCCTGGCCGCCGTGCCACCTAAAGGAAGCACGAGGTTTGGGATAATTCCAGGTTGCCCAAGCCCAGACAGGGGAAGTCGAGAGACAGAGGTCGGGTTCGAACCACGGGCCTTCTGGTCAGTACATTCGCGCTCTAACGACTGAGCTATCTCGCATCCAGATGGACATGACCGTCGCTATGCCCCATTCTACGGACATTTTCTGTTCACCCCAAATAGCACCAGTAGATTCTTTGAGGCGGGCAACCAGAGATTCACCACCTTTGAAGGTCTCTGGCTAGAAACCATCTGGTCTTGCTACGTTCTCACGTTTCAGCAGGGCAACTTCATATTTCATCTCTCCTGACGGCCAGTTGATGTTTACACCGTTCGCTCTTAGGTAAACTTTTCAGTGTTCGGCCTATCTTTCCAGCGGACGTCCTCTTTGGTGAATCACTTGCTGTTTTGATGGTCTTTGCTTTCCTTGGGGACGAGATAGCTCAGTGGTTAGAGCGCGAATTTACTAACCGGAAGGTCCGCGGTTCGAATCCGACCTCTACCTCTCGAGTTCCTCTGTCTAGGCTTGGGAAACCTGGCAGTATCCCAGCCTTCGTGCTTCCTTCGGGTTGCATGTCAGCTAGGCACCGAAAGGGTATTACAGCTGAACGACGACGATGACGGTCTTTGCTGTCTTCTGGCCAGTCGATCTTATTATGTAGCATAGTTCTCGGTGACAAGGGCTTTCATCTCCTGAGCCTTCATTGTCCAACAGTGCTTTCGGTCTTTCATTAGACTCCTCACTGTTCGGCGCTTGAGGGAAGTGCTTGCGCAATCGTACTCGTTGCCTGCTGGTACGAATTTCCTAGCGTCAACCAGGACTAGCGACCTCGACGATATCTATTGGTCATTTGATCGTATCGGAAAAGTCGGACAGACAGCACCAAAAGCTACTAGCATGACTTCCTTCACACCTTGCCATGTATTATCCACTTGCTCGCTATTAATGCAGTGTTGGTCTACTGCAGACAGTAGCTCGGCCAGCTCAGATCGATACTGCGGAGCTATGGCAGTTCTTTGAAGGTTTTGAATCGGCATGCTTCTTGCTGACTTGCTCACACGACGATGTGCTCGGAATCGAGTTGTGTGTCGTAGAAGATGTAGAAGTCTTATATTGTGGTTTTCTACCGGTAGCCGGTAGCCACGTGGTCCAGTTGGATCCAAGGCTAGTTCTTTATTGGGCACCACATAGTCAAACGCTTTTCATGTTGGAAATTCGTACTTGCTAGAGACAGCTGATGCTCAGCACACAACTGGCGGAGTCGCTGTTCGCTGTCTGTGCGACAAGCATCGACTCCGAGTCAACCGTCCAAATGTGATTCCAAGAAACTCAGGCGACTGAATTTGGCATTCAAATCGCCATTAAGGGTGATAGTGTCAATGCCTGTTTCTTGACGAATGAGCCCGAATAAATCTCCATACAAAATGTCCTCAGTGTAGGGGCATATATCGACTCTGCAAACAGGTACCGTTTTCACGTCGCGTAACGTTGGATATGATTAAACTGGATGACCGCACGGAGCAAATATGACTGTGCACCGGAATCCATTCCAGCAAAGCGCGTTCAGCACTGGAGCTGAGTGCCACCTTCACGTCATTCTTCCGGGGGCATGATAACAGGAAAAGCGTATTGTGTTCACCAACTTCCAGGGCATTTCTTGATGTCCGAGCGCTCTAAGGTGTAGGTCCCTCTTGAGTCAGTCTGTTCCAGAGACAGCATAGGTCAATTTTGAGGACAGGCACTGCGTGTCTTCCAACTTGACAGAATGAATGTAGGACGAATATCGTGGATTTAACAGTGTTTTGTTTATTGTTAATTGGCAGCGGATTGGATATGACACATCGGTCAGATAACTGACAATCAAATGTTTCAGGAACGTTTGCTTGTATCGTGGGAAAAGGCTTAAGGAGGGGCCAGTGGACAAATAACTGTGCGGGCAAATGATACGTCCTAGTTCCCCAGGCCAGGGATGAAGGTTTAGTTGAGGTACTCGCCTTGAGCGTTTGATTCTAGAATTTTTTCCATTGGGCTAGTGAGAAGATGCAGGTTTTTTCCGAGTCTCTGCCTCTTGTTTGCAACTCAGTTCTGACCAGCAAGGCAGCGGACAGTAGGATTTTCTTTGGTGACCCTGCCCGAAGCCGATGACTCAACAATCTGACCTTGGTTGTAGGGGACTGGTTCACCCAGAGGATGCAGAGAGTAAGACACAATGCAGTTGCGCACAGCAGGTGCCTTTTGAGCAGCACCGGACTATGGTTTTTGCAAGTATTTTGACCGTATTGAATAATGCGCCGGGGGTTACGGTCAACCGTTGGGCGATAGGAGTGAGTGGTTTTTAAGGCCGACCTTTTTTAATGCATCCTTCATAGGAAGGCATAAACATGCTGGTTGCCTGGGGAAACACTTTACTGCCCTCACACTTCCATCTCAGAGGACAGTACGACCATTCTTGATGCAGAGTCTCACTGCTCTTGGTCTACCTGCTCCCTTTTGAGAATTCTTGGCATGGTTGCACCTTGTGGCTTGTGAAGTTCCAGTCAGTGTATCCCTCTGGATCATTGGAGCAATCAAGCCCGACCACAACGTCAAGGTGGTATCTTCGGGTCGGGGGTTGTTGATGCATGTTGTCAGGATTCTCACCGCAGGTAGCGTACACTCACGGCAGGTTTACAAAACTTGCGGGATTTCACGTGTGCATTTTCCAAAAGGCCAGCTATCGAGAGAATAATATAATTAGTGCTGTCCATGTTCACTTCGGAACCTAGTACAAGCGCTGTTCGAACTCAGCTCTTCCGGGTATCGGCGAGTGCGTAGGGAGATTGTGCACCGAGGGTTGCTGATATGGTTTTACCTGGGCATCAGGTGCATTGCCTTCGTGGTTAACCTTCAGTTGTCACCGCTACGCAAACGAGCCCTCTGCATTCATAATGTCTAGCAACTGACAACAAACCGTCTCGTTGCATCTGGTTGCATGTTCACGTTGGTCCGGATCATGAGGTGATACGAAGGACCATCTGATTTCAGCCATCCAAAAGTCTGCGGTAAGGTAGTTTGAGTGGACAGACCACAGATATGGGGCAGTTCGGGACCACACAGAGGTCGCCTTTTACTCCATTTTTTTTCGAGCAACCGGTCGTAAGAGGTTGAGTTTACACGAAGCGGCCCGCTAGCCTGATGGGACACAGGTCTCAAAGCTCGAACAACAACTAGACCTTTGGGTTCATTTCGACCACCTAAAGTTTCACAAGCCGTAACAGGAATACCAAGCAATATCTGACCATGGGCTCTGCTTTTTTAATGCTCCATTTTTGTGTTTAATAACGTCTGCTAAAGGATGTACTGACTTCTAACCAGTAAATTCTCGTTAGCAACTCGGTCTGCCGCATGAGACCCTGGGGTGTGACAGTGACGGACACGGCCTAGTTACGCATCCAGAGACCATCTTGCAATAGAACTATCGACTTGGTTCCGTGGCTGTCGAACTTCCCACGTGTGCGCGTAGCTTATGCTTTCCGATACATAGTCACCCTCCCGTTATTCCTCGTTTAAGTGAACGAAACCTTAACAGTTGACCTCGGTAAATGGCTTATGGATCTTAGCCGATATGAACTAATCTAATGTTGTTTCGCATCATTACGTCGTTTTAATATAAATTATCGTTTTAGTACGGCTGGAGATCCGACTCAAACTTCCGCCGTGAAGTTTCACGTGTTCAAATTCACTGGGAACTGTCGCATGGCCGTCACAGTTGTTCCCAATGCCCGGATCAGCGGTATATACAGGATCCCCACTTTGCATGCTAATGGTGGCTTCCCTATGCTTTTACTGTAATATTGTTCTGTCGGATCAAACGTATGAATATTCCGTTAATTCCGTTGTAAACGGTGAGTTGGCCTATCTTGTTGGTTAGTTGCATGTGGTCTTATTCTGCCAGTGTTTCAATGCGGTTTACGCTTTTATACACTTATTCATGTCTTACATGACGATTGGTTTACGTGACATATTCGACCTACAATCCTTTTCAGTTTTTTGAATTTGCTTTTAACGACGTTTTATACCCGTTCTACTTAGAGGCTACCGAAACTGCTAAACGTACGCACTCTTCCGTGATTGTCTCGTTTTGGAGCGCGTCTGGTAGTTAGTCGATCGTCCATGCGTTCTTCAAGAGTGGAAAGCCACATCATTGGGCTTATTATGCTGTAAGCAGTCGGTTACCAGATACACTTAACATGAGACTGGTGGGAACAGTTCGCTCCTTCTCAGTATAACCATACTGGAGCATGTTTCGTCTATCCTGGATGGAATTTGCTTCAATGTTTTCCTGTCGCATTTAGGTTTGTGCGCCCGTTCCAATGCACTTTAACGGTACGGTAGATGGAACTTGTGGTACTGGAGTGGGTAGGGTGGAAGCCTCTGCTCTGATGGTCTTTGGTCCTAGTCCACCTTTATACGGGCTTCGACGGCCTGGAAACGTCTCACTTCTGGAAACCAGTTTCGAGTGATTAAGCGCCTCTGGCTGGGAAACGTATGCGAGCGATGCCGAGGGGCTTAATAGGCAGAAGCTTTGTAGTTTTGTTAGAAAATAGCCTTAATACTTCTGAAGTTGCACCCAATTCTCGGAGTTGAATAAAGATTATATCCTGAAGACAAAACCCCCTCTAAACCCATATGACTCGAAAGGCAAGAGATAGGCGCGTCTTATTCATGATTTGATGGAAGAAAAGCGAGACAGGGGCCAGTGAAAGCAGGAGGAAGTTTGCCAGTTTGACCATTCGTAGGAGGAGCGATAGGTAGGGCAGTTGGCTCTGACTGTTTCAAAACCGCACCTGGTTTTGGAACGATGGGTGGAGCGCCTAAAGCGAGTGGCATTGGCGAAAATATTGCCAGGTTTGAAGAACACTGACGGGGTAAGTAACCATAAAGAAAGCAAGGTGAGTTCAGTCAGTGACGGGAAGTCAGTGAGGCGATCGGCTTTTCCTGTGTGGTCATATAAGGAGGGTTTTGAAGGAAGGTTAACTTAAGGAGGACACTGTAAAAAATGAATACTGAACGCATCTGAGAAGGGCGAAGAATCAGTGTTTGATGATCTGAGATAAGGACACACTGTTGTTTTTCGATTTGGGACTCATTCTATTCCCTTCTGTTCACTCCATAATCCTCGCATTGTCGTCTTGACGGGGCGCTGTCTGGTTTCAGGCTGTTGTGTATAGTTAGTAGATAAGCAGTTTGGCGCGAAGGCGAAGGGAGCTTGGGGGAACTCGAGTCGTCGACAGTACACCTCTATCGAGGTAGGACGAGTTGTTTAAAATAAATCGTTCAGCTGTAGCACCTTTTCGGTGCCTAGCTGCCATGTCATTAGAAGGAAGCACGAGGGCTGGAATGCTGCCAGGTTGTCCAAGATAAGACAGAAGAAGTCGAGAAGTAAAGTTCGGGTTCGAGCCACGGACCTTCCCGTCAGTATGTTCGCGTTCTAACCACTGAGCCACTTTAACCCCCACTGGCCTCTTACTTATGTAACTGCCAACTCAAACGATGAGATGTGACTACAATCTGAATGTTAAGATTTTGGCCACGGGAGCCAACGTGGTCAGACACCTTGAAAATGTCAATAACACCCAGTTTTGAGGTTATTACCTGTTTATTGATATGGGTAACAACATAGAATCACTGATGGGTATCGTTATTCGGTCCACCATTCGGCCACTCTAGGAACAGTAATGAAACAGGTGATGTTTACAAAGTACACTCATTTGCGCGCCGGAATCTCGGGGACCGCGCCTACCTTATGAGCTTTAAGAAGGGCGAATCTGATCGTGGTCTTTCACTAAGTTTTCATCAACCTTATGAGTAGTGTTCCTTTAAGAAGAAAAGCTGACATATCCTCCGGCAAATGTCACTTGGTTTGATATGTGTTGTTAAATTCCGCATCCCTTCAAATTGCGACAGGACCAAGTTTGATGTGCGTTTGATGTTCATTTTCCGGGCCATCTGGTGGCTTGTTTCACTTCTTTTTGAGGTTTTGTTGTTGGATTTCGAGTATTTCTGAACGTCCTTTAGTAGGACAATAAATATTTAATTGTAGTCCGGCGGAGTCTGGCTTGCCCAAGATGTTTAGAGTGGTTTAGAGAGACACTATTTTACCGTGCGTTTCTGGCTTTGAGTGGGGGACGCAGAGGTTACTTAGCGATCCACCTATCGGTAAGTTATGCGTTTTGATTTCGCCTACTATTTTCCGAGCAACTGCGATGTAGTGTCATCTGGCAATAGGTCACAGCACGATAGCTGTTCTGGTGGTGTGACCAAAGGGAGTGTCGATGGCTTAGCAATTGGTTGGTTGAAACAACGTGCCGGTATTCAAAGCTCGAATTTTCCGTCACGCATGTTTCAAATCTGCCGATTTTATCTCCTTCTTATCCCCTGCTTAGATTTTTTCCCCAAATTGTAGCAAAAGGCCACGTATCTATGCATCGCACTGATCCGCTTGTTGTGTAGGCGCAAGAAAACCTAGGAAAAACTTTTTAGAATTGCTCACAAGCACGCAAAACAACCATGCGAGCAACTTATTGGAACTAGGTGTGGAGCCCAGTAATAAATCCACCGATTGTTTACCGAACCTCTCTGAAACGATGACTACCCAATCGGTCTTAAACATTTTCCAGTTGATTCAATCGCCCAGTGTTTAATGAAACACTTTTGTTCTACTCAGATGTTGCTGAAAAATGAACAGTAGCACCATCTCTCTTGTTTCTCTATAGAATTCATTGTTTCTTACCACACACGAACATTTTATCGGCTACGCACCAGTCTGCTGTGCTCCATTTTGGATCGCTTTTATCTCAACTATTCTATTCTTCCTCGATGGAGCTCAATCCCGATTGCAGTTTCCAGCGACTTTGATGTGGTCATTGTAAGTTGCCGTATGCATGTTTTAGTGTATCCTAATTTTTGGTTAGACCTGTTTTGATTAGAGTAATTCCCCTTTCCACTAGGGCACGTTTTGCAGTACCAGAATGTATTGTCTGTCGCAAGGGATGGCAAATACAAACCACCTTCTATGGTAGGCGCAGGAAAATTTATTTGCAAGATACGGTGGAGTTTTCCAGTTTGATGCGGATGTTCAACACTGAATTTCGATTTGTTTTGAAGCTTGGTTTGAGACAAATTTTGTCCCCAAATTCCAGCAATTTGTTTCTGTTGGGCCTACTTGTCATCCACCGCCATATTTGGATGGATTGCATGTTAGTTGTCGGTCATAGAAAATCTGGTATAAGGTTGTTTCTGGTGCTGAACTTTTGTGGGAGTATGTTGAACGAAACTCAACTCCTCTGCTCAGTTTCGGTAGAATGAATCACTTTTCTGTGTTCGTTGGTCGCTGTCTAGTATGAACGTCTGAGTTAGCTCAAAACAGGCGGCTGTACAAATTTACAGTAGAACGCTCGGCTGTGTGGCCATTCTATTAAACAGAATCAAGATTGAGCACATTCACGTGTTAAAACGCGATAGTTCAGACGCTTCCAGCCTACCGTGGACAGGAATATTAGTTGAGTAATGGTGACACGCTCACCTCATTTACCAGATGTCCGGAATTCAAACCCCAGTGAGGCCAGTTGGGGGTGAGATGGCTCAGTGGTTAGAGCGCGAATTTACTAACCAGAAGGTCCGTGGTTCGAACCCGACCTCTGCATCTCGACTCCCCCCTATCTAGGCTTTGGCAACGTGGCAGTATCCTAGCCCTCGTGCTTCCTCCGGGTGGTGTGATATGCATTGTTGGTGATCATTAAAAACAGAGTGAAACTCAATTCCACTACTGCCCCTTATCGGTTTGTACTCACCAGAATAATTGCGCCAGGAGGACCGTTCAGCCGAGAGTGATGTGAATGTGCTTGTGCTGTTTTGTACTCTCCAAGGAAGTGGCCTTCGTTCAAAGATATCTCCGTTGTGAAGTAATGCTCATAGATTTTAGATCACCATTTAACCTAACGGGGTTTGTTTTTATTCTTGGTTTTGCTCGTCATGTGCTGCCTGACCGTGGTCTTGCTGATGTGATGAATGTAGAGCCAAGGAGGCGATTAGCCAAAAAGCTTGAAATCCACTGGTCTGAGCAATCGGATACCACAAATGGGGTTCGGTGGTCGCAACTCATGGAATGCTGTATTCGGCAGTGGGTAGTTCCAAATTATTAGGTATCCGAGGATACACACAGCAGTTACTCGTTGTAGCACCACTGCTGCTACAGGTGGACCACTTGACGTCATCACTACTCTGTACAAGAAGTATGACCTTGTCGAAGTATAGGACGATTGGGATCGAATACTGTTTTCCGGCGCCTGTTGTTGTATACTTACTATTACCAGTAGTATGGTTTGGCGCCGGACAATAGAGTAGTGGATGACAGGTGTACTTTTTGGATCTGTCAATCAGCAACCAGTCAGGGTGAAAAGCACGATGTTCCAAGTGTTTTCTTTTTTCTGTGACTGTATGTAATGCCAAAAGTTAGCAGTGGATTCATTCAACTTCTTTCAGGCACCCAATTTTTCGACTAATACACTCCTCTGCCTACCAATACATTTAATAAACATAATACTGTTCATAATGTTGCTGAAACTCATCGAAGTGTTTTCAGCGACCTTCAAGTAGTATATTACGTCTAAGCACATAATATCGCCCCGGATTATATGTCTCGACAGTATCAGCATCTTTCAGCGGACTAATTTAATGCCATCTGACCGACCACAAATAAGAACCATAAGACAACCTACCTTGAATTTCGTTCTAGGACCACAGTAGAACAGTCATCCCCATCTGAAACTCGACCAACAATGGTTTGCGGTCTGTTGCTCCGTCTAGCTTCGGTTGAGCCATCTCGCCATCTCGGGTTGTATGACATCTAGGCACCAAAAGGGTGCTACAGCTGAACGACTAGCTTCAGCTCCTTCTGTGTGAATTGCAGCCCTATAATCTATTTCAAAATGGCACTTTGCTAAACGGCCGACCAAGCCAACTAAAGTGCAAAATTTAGAAGTCTTCACTGGTTTTGCAGCATAATGGCCAAATATGCTACTCACATTTGTTGTGTCTGCTGACAATCAACCGGTAATACGCGTTCTCACTATAGTGTTTCCTCTCGTGGGGACGATTCAGTCGATTCTCGTGTACCGTCGTGGAATTTTCGCTATCCGCAGGTGAGTTGGAGTGACAAAAGTCGTGTACTTGGAGGAGGTCCTGTGAGAAGGTACTGAGATATGTGGGGCTTATAGAAGGATGTTTTCAACTTGTAGTCGCTTCCCCAATTTCATTGGACCATTGTAGTTGTAGTGAACCAAAATGGAGCAGTGGAGCGGTACTTTTTTGGTAGTGGTATCGAAATCAAACCCGTCACGTTTTCAACCAACACAGCGTCTATTGTTGTGATTTCCTTTTGGAGAGGGAGAGAGTTACGCCTTGCATGGACCTACAAAAAGCACCGAACGTCATCCAATCGGTATAGTTAGAATTGACCAACGCGGCGATGTTCCCTTGGGCAGGGGCATAAACTTCGCAAGTATTCACAGCTTACTCATTGTAAAAGGCACCATGCTCCCAACGTTTCACTGTAAGTTATCTGTGCAACGAAGGTGATTGCACATGCTTTGTGGAATCCACAGGACGAATGGGGTCAGTGGAATAGTTTGTTACTCATGGCCTATAAACTTTTCCTACCGTTCAGGTGCACAACCTCACTGAGCGCGATTCTTCGTCGTTCGTCGCATCACTCGAAAGACATCCATTGATCAAGGGAGCCTATCAACAGAAGCGGATACAGCGGATTCTTCTTGAGCATGAAAGAGGTGGTAAGTCCTATCCTAGACTGACCCGTCCACACTAGGACCATAACTCTTGGATTTTCTGCAAAAAATGAACTTTTACTGTTCTTAGATGCACTCCGCAGTGCCCAGTTCGTCTGAACAACGGCTGTATCAAACTTGGGGGTTGAACGGGCAACATACTGGAACGAGATGACTCAAGTGGTTAGAGCGCGAATTCGCTGACCGGAAGGTCCATGGTTCGAACCTGACCTATGCCTCTCGACTTCCCCTGTCTAAGCTTGGGTAACCTGGCAGTATCCCAGCCCTCGTGCTTACTTCGGGTGGCATGGCAGTTGGGCACCGAAAGGATGTTACAACTGAACAGTACTGGAAGCTACATGACATCCCTGAATTAGGGCGCTACATCTTGGATCTATTGCAGGGATGCCATTGGTGCACACCCGTGACACTTCTTTCACGATCACATTTCTAAAAAAGAAGCACCAAGTTCCCAACACCTGAGGTAAATTGCAGAGGCATTTTCATTTCTGACCGATGATTAATCTCCACTGTGTGCTAGCTTGACGGGAACATCAGCGATTTTTTCGAGTAAACGCGATTGGTCACATACTAATACACATTCAGAAACGGGCGATTCGAGCACATAAGACAATGTCGAATTCGTTTTTGGAAGAATTTTTGTAACAGTCGATAGATTTATTGCTGGGCAACGTTTTGCTTTTGGCACAAAAGCTTCGTCAGGTCAAGTGACTAGGTTACGAGGTTGGTCGAGATTTAAGGTGAAAGGAGAACCAATCAGCTAAGTCAAGCCAAATCTGTCTGTTGGATGTCAGCCGAGGGATTTTGTGTGTTAGGGTGGGTCACCGAGTATTGATTAAAACCGTTTTGAACCACCCGTAGCAATAATTGTGGTGTATTGTGCAGCGAACGCAGCAAGTGCAGTTATTACCAACGTTTCCGACGACTGATGAACGATGTACTACCTAAGCCTAGTGATTAGTTTTAAGTGCAAATTCCTGTGGTCACTCGAATGGCGCTAACTGAAGGATCTTCTGGGTCCCAAGAGAACTGTGATTCTTTTGGGTAGGACTTTTGTTAAGGGATGGTGTTGGCGTGTCCTATTTTCGATATGCTCAGATATCACCGTCGATTACCGCTCCTGAGACACATTATCAGATGTTTTGGAAGGTAATACCTCTTTTTTTCCAGGCGATTTCTGCCTGAATGCACGGGAACTAAAAAAAATCGTTCAGCTGTAGCCCCTTTCGGTGCCTAACTGCCATGCCACCCGAAGTAAGAATGAGGGCTGGGATACTGCTGGGTTGCTCAAACCTAGACAGGGGAAGCCCAGAAGCAGAGGTCGGGTTCGAACCACGGGCCTTCCGGTCTGTAAATTCGCGCTCCAACCACTGAGCCATCTCGCCCCGTAGGGGAACTAAGCGGCCGCTGTTTCACTGGTCGTGGTCTAACAGCTCCCCAAACTGCTATGGATCCCCACTACTATGACGCGGTCGAGAAGCTGATGGTGTTTTTTGTCTGCCTGTGTCCTCTAACACCATGGATTTTCACTTGAACCGCTCTTCTATACTGTTACGCGCTGGAACTTTGTTTTGTTCTGGTGACCAGATACTGCAGGGCACCCACACTGAGTCTGTGATGCTGGCTATGTTTTTATAGTCCTCCAGGGATTGGTTGCTGTAACTGGTCACGCGATCCTCACTGAACAGCTACATTCTGTTGATCACTGAACTGAATGTAATCGGTTCATGCTGATATGGTGAGCTCCAAGTAGCTCAGTGGTTAAGGCGCGAACTTACTAGCCGGTATGTCCGTGCTTCGAACCCAACCTCTGCATGTCGAATAATCCTGGGCAACCTAGCAGTATCTCGGCACTGGTGCTTCATTCGGGTGGCATGACAGCTAGGCACCGAAGGGATGCTATAGCTGAACGCTATGAATCCGGGTGACTCCACGGTTAGCATTTTCGATTGTGTTTCTCACTGATACCAGCCATCATATTAGAACTAGTTATTTCTAAAGGTTGAGGGCGAATTTTTCTTCCAGTTGGCATTTCAGTGTGACTGAGGTGTTATATAAATAAGAACCATTGAGTTCTAGTTCACCAGTCTCTTCATCCTTTTTGCTTTTCAGCTGAGGCTTCAGATCGACGGACCCCCAAACTGGTGCGTGTGTACAACGGTTTGCACTCTGCGGCTGTCCGGTAGCTGTTCATTTCGGTTTGGTTTATGTACCCCGCATGCCTCTTTCATGTGGCTTCTAGTCGCTGTGAAAATATCACGCTGTCTACGAGAACATTCACTCACTCGTTTTTAGCCACTGAACTATTTAGACTTTTAGAGGGTTGACTTCCACGAAGGTCTTGCGCAACGAATTACAGCCTTTTAGGACTTTCTAGGGGTTAGGATTAGATAATCACCCGATAGTCCCCTTCACTAAGGATGGTTCTGTCACGTGATGAGCCACTGAGGTGCTAGTCGTAAACGGAAGCATGATTAGTACATTTATTTTCTTCTCTCTGGGGCGAGATAGCTCAAGTGGTTAGAGCGCGAATCTACTGACTGGAAGGTCAGTGGTTCGAACCCGACCTCTGCCTCTCGACTTCCCCTGTCTAGGCTTTGGCAACCTGGCAGTATCTCAGCCCTCTTGCTTCCTTCGGGTGACATGGCAGCTAGGCACCGAAAGGGTGTTACAGCTGAACAGTTTTTTTCATTCTATGGGAAGACCCAGTAGAAAAAGCGGTCTTCTGTGGAAGGAAATTCACAATTGAGGACCGATTCGAATGGGCTTTCCACTGGATGGTCTCTCCAAATATGGACAATTGCAGTTTGTTTATCGGCTAACTTTGTTATGTGTTCCTTTCCTTCTGAGAAGTGACAATACTGTAAATCCTTTGGGGTCTTCCAATCATCGATTATGCTTGATATACGAGTTACCTGCTAGAAGAGGACCTTAGTGGTTACAAGATTTCGTCATTTAATGTCTGTAGTGCTGAGTTGATGTTCAGTTGTGCCTTGCGGTTGACCAGCTTTAGCTGATGCTTCTTGTTTTGACCTTCATACCTGCCTTTGAACACCCACAATCAGTTATCAAGTGGCACTGATTTATTTGAGCCAGTCACGTGGATCTAGGCCTACAGAATATAAAATATTACGGTTCAACTGTGGCACCCTTTCAGTGCTTAGCTGCCATGCCATCCGAAGGAAGTACCAGTGCCGAGATACTGTCAGGTTGCCCAAGCTCAGACAGGAGCAGTCGAGACGCAGAGGTCGGGTCTGAACCACGGACATCCCGGTCAATGATTTCATGCACAAACCAGTGGGCCATCTCAAGCTCAACGAGCGATTCGGCTGAATAACAGCTAAATCTCTCGTCTACGATAGACTTCAACTGCACAATGACTACCTCGTATTCCAGTTGGAATGACATTCAAGATATCGAACCACTGTTCTTGATTGATCCAACTCTAATAAGAAGGGTGCCGGAAGGTGATGATTACTACCGACGTTTGGTATGTGCTCATGCTGACCAGTTCCTAGAGTTTATAACGGACAAAATCGGTGAAAACCAATTCGTTTCGTTACAGTTCAAATAAGTGGAGCCCATGACGTTTCCTCCAAAAACGATGTGGACCATAATTTGCCTCAAAAACTGTTCCATGTTCTGAACTGCGGATAACCTTTCCCCAGAGTGCTAAAATTCGATGGAGAATTCATTAGATAATAATGACTTGTGAGAGATAGTCTTTCCCAGGGTGACCACTGTAGTCACCGTCACGAAGAGTTTGGACCTTACCGTGGTGTGACGGTTTGCGCATCTCAGCGACCCATTGAGCTACGCTGGGGGGTGCCCCCTCGACACACAGAATCTCTCATACCAGGTTGGTCAATGGTTAGAGGTCTGACAAACACAGACTCCTGGTCCTCCAGGTTGGGGTTGGAACATGTGGAAACTTGTTTCGTAGAAATGGTGATGCATTTGCATTTCCCGCCAAACACCGCTGCCTTGCGGTTAGGCTTTTGAGCCAAAGGCTTCGGTTGAGGACCCTAATCGTCCTCCTGTCTAGGTGTGGGCGCTCTGACAGTATCCCAGGCTACGTACAACCATGAAGTGCACATATACAAATAAACTCATGCCACATCGGCTGTCGCGTGATGCCACTGTAGTCTATCGCTTCGTGCAATTTTCCTTTGGATCCTTTCAACCTCCTGGTTATCACCCTTCATGAGCTGATTTGTTTCTCGAACTTCTTGAATCATTGCCACAAGATTTTACGTTACTTGTTTCAAAGCGTTGAACGTATGGTCAATGGTAAATGGGAATTAGCCTGTTGTTCAGTAAGCGGCTCAAGTGGTTAGAGCGCGAATTTACTGACCGGAAGGTCCGTGGTTCGAACCCGACTTCCGCCTCTCGACTTCCCCTCTGTCTAGGCTTGGGCAACCTGGCAGTATCTCAGCCCTCGTGCTTCCTTCCGGTGGCATGGCAGCTAGGCACCGAAAGGGTGCTACAGCTGAACGATTTTTTTCAGTTGTCGAAAGGCCAGAACGGTCGACTTTCACCTGATTACCGTCTACAATCAATCGGCATGCTGTTTTGGACGAAAAAAACTGTTCAGCTGTAACACCCTTTCGGTGCCTAATTGCCATGTCACCCGAAGGAAGCACGAGGGCTGGGATACTACCAGGTTGCCCAAGCCTAGACAGGGGAAGTCGGGAGGCAGAGGTCGGGTTCGAACCATGGACCTTTCGGTCAGTAAATTCGCGCTCTTACCACTTGAGCCATTTCGCCCCCAGTTTTCGACGAAGGTAATTCCGAAATTTTTTGGAGTGTTGTATGAATGATGTTTGTACCTCTCGACTAGCCAGTAGAATTAAATCCCATTGTAGCCTCGAGAATGAAGTTGTCGGTCTGTACTGATGGCTGCGTTTTGTTTGTATCCTCTAGTTTGGAAAACAATGGAAACCTCCTGTTCCCGGCACCATACCGCTACATGAAACCAAGCAAGTAAGTTTTGTATCGATCCGCTCTCCTCGTTCCTCCAGTGCCTTAATGTCAGCTTTATTGCGAACAAGCGAGTGGATAAGTTACAAGGGTCATCACGGTATTTAAAGCACACTTTTGATTTTGAATGTAACCTGTCCGATCGGCGTTGGGGGACACTGAGTTGGTCGACTAGTTGAGCGTCCAATCGGCAGTTGGCTTTTCTGACCTAGATACTTGATAGCTTTCCTACTGCGATTTTGGTGGAGTTTGACGGTCTCAGTAGGACATTCTGGGATTATTTTCAGGAACCTGACCTTCATGACAGTAAGCAAGGTGTGAGTGAAATTCTGGTACTTTTCAGTTTGAGGAACTAGAACTCGTTTTATGCGCTCATCTGAGGACTGAAAGCCGCTGAATGCCTTAACGTCCATTTATGTCGTATCGGCCACACCAGGAACATTGTTCCAGAATGTGACTATTAACTTCTGCTGGCCTAATGATGATGTCCCCGTTTATTATAGAGAACTTTTCACCTGTGGTTCCTGATTACGGTGAACAAGAAGCGGCTTTGGTGGGAGCCAAGCATCCGTTTTCGTCTAGGTGGCCACCAACTAAACACCTTTGAAAGGTACAGCCTTGCATATGCACGCCACACGTCTAAGGTTGAAAGTCAGCGGAATACGGTGTAGTGACTTCATGCAAATTTTACGCTCGGAACTGAGAAAAAAATCGGTGATGTATTCGGCTTTCTGCTTAATGGATTCAGTTTGTCAACGTGATTGGCGGAAATCGAACCCCACAGCCAGTCGGTTATTTCGAGGTTACTGAGAGACTAGTTACGATGTGCACCGTATTGAGATTCGATGAAATTCTCGTGTCTGGACGACAGAAATGTTCGACTGGGAAAAATCGTGGTTAAAATCCTGTTTGTTGAGATGAATCCACTTGGCCTCCTAGTGAGCACCTTCTAAGGGGCTCGCCTAGTTTAGAGCATCTGCAACAATGGGCTATCGACAAATCGGCGGATTCGAATAACCACACTGGTTGAGACGTCTCTCACTTCCGTATTACCCGTTTGGAAGCACGAAGACCTGGCGTGAATCGTCCAGCTAACCCACTAACGTGTTGCAGCTGTGACGCATACCTATAGTGTAACCCTTTTTGTTCTCGGTTCTGTCTTTACGGAAGTTGGCAAAAGTGCTGTTTGTAGAGAGGTTCTATCGGACTCCTTCATATTATCGTTATCAGCACCTCAACAACTTTGAAAACACGTCTAAGACGCCTAAAAAACAATACGAACGCGCTGGATCATCCATAACAAATGGTTCACTCAAAGTGCGCCTTTGACCGTATCGACAATGAGGTTCATTAACGTACCATTTTCTAGCAAATCCATCAGATTGCGTCACAGCGGAAGCGAGTCGAAAAAGGATAATTCTATGAACGGTATGTTCGCAAAGTTCCAAACTCTAAGTCCCAACCTATCTTCAGGCATTCGTTTTCGCCTGTTTCACAAACTGAGAAATCAGAAGCCTTACAATGGAACTTCAGGCTGAATGGACCGGTAAACCATCGATAGAAATGGTGCAACGGTATGCACGAACATTAGGGGTGCGGGTAAAACCTTCGAAAACTCTACATACGTGAACTACCACGGGATACTGTGGAGTAACCGATTCACAATCGAAAGCAAAGGCTGACACGCGAAACACACATAAGTGGTAAACGGGACCGATGACACTCACTCGTAGCACGTCACCAGATTCTGACTTGGTCCAATCTGTCCGTTCCACCACTCGTGTTGCATGGAAGTGGGGATGTTTGGTTGTATCCACCAAACCAGTGTCGAAGATCCCCACACGGACGTCAGCACCGCACACACCCCTGGCCCACAGCCTTTCCACTTGTAGCAAGCGCCAAGGCTTACGGCCGCAAGATGAATATCAGCAACAGTGAGTAGAGAAGGTAAGTGGAAGAAATCGAGAAAGAGTTAGGTTTAAGATATCCAACGCACAATTTAACGTAATGGACAAATCGGAACAAGCGTATGAGTTATCCACGTGAAGTGGTACCTTTGTTTTGTGTAGGTATCATCATTTCCAGTAGCGGAGGCACGACTTACTGCAATGTGGTACTGCTATGGCACGAACGAAGTTGACTAAAGACATCTACACCTAATGAGTAAAGGATCGTTCCGCTGTAGCACCCTTTCGGTGCCTAACTTCCATGCCACCAGAGGGAGACACCAGGGCTGGGATATTGTCAGGTTGCCCAAGCCTAGATAGGGGAAGTTAAGAGGCAGAGGTCGGGTTCGAACCACGAACCTTCCGGTCAGTAAATTCGCACTCTAACCTTTTGAGCCATCTCGCCCCCCCCTGGCGTGAATAGAATCTCTAGAATAGTTCTTCCGACACTTTCAACGCGCTGTCTTGTTGTTCGTGTACGTGGCTTCCCAATAGCCATTGCGATTCTCTCTATCTGCTTTATTTTGTCGTCAGTTCACTTTCTTCTAGCATCAAAATTGTACTTAACCGCCGTAAGACCTTGAATTGTATTCATTCCGTTTTACGTGGGGTGTTGGTTGATTCCATTTATACTAGGACTATGTCATGAGGTGTTCATACGGATGCTGCACACAGAAGCACTTGGTGTGATTTCAGGTTGGCTATGGGACATTTGTATTTTCAAACACAGTCTGATAAAGAGCTTTTCTGGTCGTTGATGCCTCGTAAAACGGCCATAAACCGCAGGACAGTTTAATTTACTTCTGTGTTCAGTTTCTCCCCAGAAAGCTACAGTACACCAAACTGATTGTTGGATCTCGCAGTTGTTTGCTTAGAAGGGTACGCCATCGTCAGCATGGAATTCCATAATACTTATCCTCCAAGATGGTCCAAGTGGTTGAAGCGCGAATTTACTGACCGGAAGGTTCGTGGTTCGAACCCGACCTCTGCCTCTTAACTTCCCCTATCTAGGCTTGGGCAACCTGACAATATCCCAGCCCTGGTGTCTCCCTCTGGTGGCATGGAAGTTAGGCACCGAAAGGGTGCTACAGCGGAACGATCCTTTACTCATTAGGTGTAGATGTCTTTAGTCAACTTCGTTCGTGCCATAGCAGTACCACATTGCAGTAAGTCGTGCCTCCGCTACTGGAAATGATGATACCTACACAAAACAAAGGTACCACTTCACGTGGATAACTCATACGCTTGTTCCGATTTGTCCATTACGTTAAATTGTGCGTTGGATATCTTAAACCTAACTCTTTCTCGATTTCTTCCACTTACCTTCTCTACTCACTGTTGCTGATATTCATCTTGCGGCCGTAAGCCTTGGCGCTTGCTACAAGTGGAAAGGCTGTGGGCCAGGGGTGTGTGCGGTGCTGACGTCCGTGTGGGGATCTTCGACACTGGTTTGGTGGATACAACCAAACATCCCCACTTCCATGCAACACGAGTGGTGGAACGGACAGATTGGACCAAGTCAGAATCTGGTGACGTGCTACGAGTGAGTGTCATCGGTCCCGTTTACCACTTATGTGTGTTTCGCGTGTCAGCCTTTGCTTTCGATTGTGAATCGGTTACTCCACAGTATCCCGTGGTAGTTCACGTATGTAGAGTTTTCGAAGGTTTTACCCGCACCCCTAATGTTCGTGCATACCGTTGCACCATTTCTATCGATGGTTTACCGGTCCATTCAGCCTGAAGTTCCATTGTAAGGCTTCTGATTTCTCAGTTTGTGAAACAGGCGAAAACGAATGCCTGAAGATAGGTTGGGACTTAGAGTTTGGAACTTTGCGAACATACCGTTCATAGAATTATCCTTTTTCGACTCGCTTCCGCTGTGACGCAATCTGATGGATTTGCTAGAAAATGGTACGTTAATGAACCTCATTGTCGATACGGTCAAAGGCGCACTTTGAGTGAACCATTTGTTATGGATGATCCAGCGCGTTCGTATTGTTTTTTAGGCGTCTTAGACGTGTTTTCAAAGTTGTTGAGGTGCTGATAACGATAATATGAAGGAGTCCGATAGAACCTCTCTACAAACAGCACTTTTGCCAACTTCCGTAAAGACAGAACCGAGAACAAAAAGGGTTACACTATAGGTATGCGTCACAGCTGCAACACGTTAGTGGGTTGAATTCCTGTGGGTCCTCCAATGGTTCATCTTTTGCAATGCTTGACCTACCTGCTGCCGTACCAGACAAGCCTTCCTTTATCCTGTTTCGCACTCAGGCAGTAGATTCGAACCGTCGACCACATTTGCAAGCACTGGATGGGCATGGACACGGTACTTTTGTCGCTGGTCTCATTGCTGCGGCCCAAAACAGTCCACCCTCATTGGATCAGTTTGTCTCTCGATCTTCAGGAAGTTCGGGTTGTCCACCTGTTGGACTCGCACCGTGGGCCGACCTATTCATATTCCGTGTGTTTACCGATCAGCAGGTTTCCTACACTTCGTGGTTCCTGGACGCTTTCAACTATGCGATATCGCGCAAGTTACATGTAATCAACTTGAGCATAGGCGGCCCGGACTTTTTAGACCGGCCATTTGTCGACAAGGTGAGTGTGGTTATGTGGACTGTGTATTTTCTGGCCCCGTTTTGTACAACGCTTAAGAAGGTATTAGAAACGCAGTTGGCTGTACCGTCTTTTACTGTGAAATTCACGACAGTGTTCGTCCCCATGACTGATCTGAATGATTGAACTGGAACGATGCATTCATCGCAATAGAGTCGAGTGGATTGATGGCGTGGGTTGCTTCCGTCCATCGAAATAGTTTGTTATCGCGTTACACCTTATAAACTCGGCCAGACGGTTCTCCCATCCATTCAAAATGACTGTTGCGTCCAATTAACCGTTGATCGCCCTCTGACAACGCTGGTTGGCAGCTGTACTTTCTCGATCGGAAAGTGTCACGCAATGAATAGTACACCTGAATCTCTGTTGTTTTTTTGTTGCTCGCCGTTAGGTGTGGGAGCTGTCTTCCAACGGAATACTATTGGTATCCGCTATCGGCAACGATGGACCTGTGTTTGGCAGTCTCAACAATCCAGCTGATCAAATGGATGTGTTGGGCGTGGGCGGTGTGGACGCACTCGGTCGAATTGCACAGTTCTCATCTCGTGGGATGACCGCCTGGGTAAGCTGTTTGCGGCATTTGGTCAGCCTTCGTCTCTAGTGGAGAAATATTCCGAATGCAATTGTTGATTTTCTAAATCTGAGGTTGACATCGTCGTCAACCCCGCACTGACGATGTCACCTCGATTGGTGATGAAACGTTTGCAATCCAACTTCCAAGCTCGGCGAACAGACTAATAATCAATCAGCGCACCCGAGCTACCTATATTCCACAATCCTTTCATTCTGTTCCCATTCACCTTCTCATACGGGATGGACAAAGTATACTGATGGTCTTGTAACATGCCTAAACATTCGTGGTTTGGTAGCAGTTGATCCGTTCGTCGACCTTGAGAACTGGTTTGCGAACGTTTCGTCATCATGCTAAGAGACATCGTCAGTGCGCATTTTGGGTGGGTCGCCGCCACCTGATTGGCAGACAGTGCTGATGTTTCCGTGTATGTTTCGTTTATCTCTCTTGTAGAAAAGTTTAGGGCATCTAGTCACTGCATGGGGCGGCTGCTCATGAAGATTCTGTCTTTATGACCTTAGCAGCTTGGTTGTGATTGGAAACTGGATGGCCACTTCTGTGACCGATATCGCCGTGTTTCTTATGGATTCCCCACTGAATAATGTGTGTTTAGAACGGTTTATTTCTTCTTCAGTGACTAGGTACTGTTTGCAGCCAATTCGCTGTCTTACGTCGTCACATTTTACGCCCTATGGTTTGTGGTTGTACTTCATACACAGTTACTTTCGAATCAAACACGTGCGCACACATTTTCTGTGACTCGTTTACAGAGGTAGGTATCATTTTCTACCTGGTCCACAGTAAACGCCGTGTTTTTTTTTACCCCTAGTCATTACCCTTCGGCTATGGACAGGTGAAACCCGATGTTGTAAGCTTTTCTACCGGTGTGATTAGCTCCGGATTGGATGGAAAGTGCCGCACGCTTTCGGGCACAAGTGTCGCTTCTCCAATTGTTGCCGGTGTCGTGGCCTTACTAATCAGGTGAGTCCACTTTTCACCCGTGCGGGAGTATCTTTTCATTCCGTAACCGATAAAACGGGCTTTGCCCTTTGGGGGGTGTCCAACGCAAGCGATATGCACCCCACTGCTAGGTATCATGTTCTATGATGTACCTCTGACCACTGCATGAATGAATATACCCGGATGTAGCGTCAGTTTGTTCGGACGTACTGGCTCGATTCGTCAGTTTCTAGTCCTCTTACAGTGTGTGGGTGAATGTTCTTTCGTTGAGCCTCCAGAGTTTCGTTTCCTCTTTGATGCTGTTTTTGTCGAGCTAGCTTGCTACTATGAGTATCATCGGGCTGGTGACGTTCATTTGCCATTAGTTCTTACAGGCTCCGTCCATTTACTTTACTGCATGTCTATATCACCCTCCACAGTCTCCTTAGTTTCATCGGGAACCAATTCGCAATCTTGTAGGGAGAACTACCTTCTGCAGCTAGTGCTACAAATTAACATGTGGATTCCCTAATGCAGTTTTTTCAACTACTTTCCTTGACGCCCATATCACAGTAGGACCCACCAATGAAGAGACGAATATGTGGAGGGGCAGTGAAAACAGCAAAGCTATCGGAGAAATTCATTTCGTGTAAAATCTACTGAAAAAATAACATGTAAGACGATATGAGGGACACAATACACTGCGCTTTGGTGTGGTTTGGGTATGTCTTAATTAACGCGACCGATTAGCGGAACTAAAACAGTTTCGCAGAGTGATCCTCAGGTGTATGTGAGCGTGGAGGACGGATAGGCTTGCTTCATGGTCATACGTGGAAGATTTAGTGATATTCAGCTCTGTATCCTGTTCAAGCAGATACTTGTCGATCTTTGAGCTCATTTTTGATTTGAACAGAGTTGAATTATGGCCAGCCGACGCGACACGGAGATTCTGGACAATGCTCTCGCTTGCTCTTCAAACCTCTTGTCAGGCACACCAGTATACGTATCACAGATGGATCAGTAATTGCGACGACTCGTAGATAAAGGCGACGCTGGCATTTCGCCCGGTGGAAATGGGGACCAGGAAACAGTTGAATCATACAAGATATGTAATGGACCACAGTATTCATAAGGCGTACCCTGGTCACACAGCCGATAATACAATAGATGCAATAAAATACAGTACAATGCAATACGATACGATACAATACGATAAGATATAATATAATATAATATAATATAATATAATATAATATAATATAATATAATATAATATAATATAATATAATATAATATAATATAATATAATATAATATAATATAATATAATATAATATAATATAATATAATATAATATAATATAATATAATATAATATAATATAATATAATATAATATAATATAATATAATATAATATAATATAATATATAGTATAATATAATATATAATACAATTACAATGCAGCGTAGGATACAACGGCACAACACAATAGAACACCCTAACGAAGCAATGCAATACGATTCGAAGCAGATAGAATTCAAGATTGTATTCCATCGTACGTCACTCTGGTTACGAGTTTTCTTGGTCGATTCGATATTTATGTATTCTTTTTTGATGAACTGTACCCAGTCTGAATCTGCCTTCTCTTCGTCAGTGCTGCGTTGGATCAGAACTCCAGAAGTTTGTCAGACCATTCTATTCCCAGTGTGCCCATAAACCCAGCTAGCCTCAAGCAAGCCCTGATTGCAGGAGCCACACCACTTTCTCGTATTCACCTGTTTGGGACGGAACCGATACAATGGCCAAACTCCCCGGATTCGAGCAGTATGTTCGAGCAGGGAGCTGGCTTGGTTGACCTGCGCGTGGCGTTCCAGGTAAAGCAATCTTCGCTAGGTGGCAACCTATCGAGTTGCCACTATAGTTTGTGGCCACTACATTTGGATGTTGTTTCCACTGACCAATTTGTCGTCTATTTTATGCACCATTCCGCAGACCCTGCAGCAACTGAAACCGCAAGCCACAATCATACCCAGCTATTTGGATTTCACTGAGTGCCCGTACATGTGGCCCTACTGTTCTCAACCGTTCTATCACACAATGCAGCCGGTTGTGGTCAATGTAAGTGCTTTGCCATTGTGTGGATGGTCTAACTACCTTGTCCTTGAATGAACACCAGTCGTCCGGGCATAACAGTTTCTTCGTAATTCGACGAAATCTTACTATTATACAGACTTTCAAGCATGCTCAGAATCGTAGTTTCCTTCTAGCGAAGTCTGCAAACCAGTTATCACGCGTGTTTCTTTATTCTCGAACCGCTGACCGGTTGCATTCCTCTTGCGGTTGTTTTGCCTACTCCCATTTGTGCGACTTACTGTCCCATGTACCTATACGGTACAATACAATCCGATACTTGTATCGGTAATATGATGCTTTTAAGCGCAACACACTAGTCATAAGGTTGCTGAAATTTCACCAACAACTCACGATGGTCCGCTTCAACTCAATATGCTGCACCAGGCAGCCTCATTTTTCGGTTGTTACGATATTCGAGGCATCACAATACGTTGTTGAAGCGAACCATCGCAAACGAGAGATTCAGCTGGTTTCAGCCGTCAAAACCAAATTCGTATGCAAATGACAGTATTTATTGAAAGATTTTTCTGAGTTTTTGTTCCTGTTAACACAACTTTTACGAACAATGGTTTACCTCGTAACGTGCATTGTGCCGGTTAGGTAAGACAACTTTTCATAGCATTGCTACCATGATCCAGGTATAGCTTGATGAAGATTTCTCCTAATTTTGTCACGCTCATGGTGAAATTCACAGCGTTTTTTTTCTAGTTGACGATTTTGAACTCAATGGCAGTAAGCGGACACATTGTCGGTGCTCCTGTCTATCACCCTTATTCCGATCGGAATGGGCATCGATTGCGTGTGGGTTTCACCTACAACAAGCATCTGTGGCCTTGGAGTGGCTATCTGGCTGTCCACTTCGAAGTTGCGTCCGAATTGAACGACTCTGTCCCCTCAGATCGCTTTTCTGGCCTTGCCGAAGGATACATCACGTTGACCGTGGAATCCGAAGATGAAGTAAGCTCATTATTTGCAGTCTTTTGATTGAGCATCTTTCTGTTTTCAAAAACCCGATGAAGATGTTTAAAATGTCAGGTTGGCTTTGAACCTGTTTTTTGTTTCAAAGAAAATTCGTCCAGCTGTAACACCCTTCTGGTGCCTAGCTGCCGTGTCACCCGGAGGAAGCACGAGGGCTGAGATACTACCAGGTTGCCCAAGCCTAGACAGGGGAAGTCGAGGGGTAGAGGTCGGGTTCGAACCACGAACCTTCCGGTCAGTAAATTCGCGCTCTAACCACTTGAGCCATCTCGCCCTTTCGAAGATACAAATATCGTCGGTGCGGCTCGAGATGGCTCAGTGATTCGGGCGCAAACTTACTGACATGAAGTTCCGTGACTCGAACCCAACTTCCGCATCGCGATTTAGGCAATCTAACAGTACCTCGGCACTGATGCTTCCTTCAGGTGGCATGGCAATGAAAGGGTGCCACAGCTGAGCCATTATTTTATTCATCATATTACTGTTGTCGGCGTAAGTAAGCGCCATCAAACTTTCGAACTATCCGACACGTTCACGTAAGTGATCTGTTTCCATCGCCTGGCATGTACTCGGCGACTCTGGGACACACGGTTTTCTGGCAGATGTTTACTCGGGTTTGAAGTCTTTTGCTTTGCAACTTCTCAGATGAAGGTCACTCGACTGAAGAAAAAGTTTTTATCGTGAGCTTGTAAGTGCCTGCAGTGTTCACAACTTTTTTTTGAAATCTGAAGATTTGGCCAAACACATGTTTGGGTGGTCGTTGGTTTGTTCGCTGAGCTGGGCAACTTGATTGCAAACGTTTCATCACCAATCGAGGTGACATCATCAGTGCGTTGGTAGGGAGCGTGGTGGAGCGTAGCGATGGATTGGTGGTTGTTTGGATTTCACGATTTTCTTGCGTTGGAGGGCTCTAAAGTGCCTGGTCAACTGCGGGCGATTTGAACGTTGTTCGGTCAGCTTTTGACAGATTGCAGTGCAATTTTCACTGCGCCTGAAATGTGTTCACGTATAAACCCAAGGGTGCGAGCGATTTTGCAGGCAGTGAGGTGACTTTGAGGTTTCATACGGGGATTTCATGCTTGAGATAGGGTTGATCCAGGAGCACCGTATTACCGTTATTTCCGTACAAATGTGGTCTTCTCCAATCCCACCGAGTCGCTCGTTTATAATGGAACGAGTTAAAACACGAGATTTCCTGGTGCAGCATATTCAACGGAAGAAGACCATCATAAGTGAGAGATTCAGCTGGATTCACTTGAGTTTCCCGTGGAAACCAAATTCCTATACGAATCAGAATAGTTGTCGAATTCCGTCCAATTTTGGTTCAGGCAGGGCATAAGCTTGACGTAACCTGGGCCTACACGATGGGCCTTAAGAAGGGCGCAACCAGTCGCAGGCCGTCGAAGTTTTCAGCAACCAAATCAGTAGTGTTTTACGTCTAGACAACGTTTGATTCGTGTTGCCAACCGGCAGCCTCGTTCATTTCATTAACCCGTGGCGCGAACTTCCTTATAGGGCATTGGCTTTCGGCTACGGTTGTCCACTCATCCTTCAACCGCGCAAATGATTTGGTGTGGCGTCTTGTCTCTCTCTCTGACGTCTTGTCTCAGAAAGGCTTGGAATATAGTACGATAGCAACTGGTTTCGAGAGATAAGCCTTGCTATACCTTCCTCTCTTGCAATCATTGTGTGAGGATTTTCAGTACTTCAGTAATTTCGTCTGAAAAATTCCATAACTATTTTCTTACCTAGTCGATACAAGCTCGCTGACAACACGTCACCTTTGTTGCGGTTATTATATAATCCTCTCTCGTTATGGTTATGATCAGGGACTTGAAGTCGCACGCGTTATCTTTTTCCCACTAGAATCAAAGTTGAACTTACCAACCACGCCGACTTTTGGCGTTTATGATGCAAGGGAACCGGCGTTTACACTCTTCTGCATTAACTTGAACCATGTGGTCCATTTATGATGAAAATAATGAGTAATCCTTCAGATGTAACACGGTGCATAGCTACCATGCCATGCGGAGGAAACACGAGGTTCTAGATATTGCCAGGTTGCCCAGGCCCAGGCAGGAGCAGAAATCTGGGTTGGGTTTGATCTACAGACCATCCGGTTACAAAGTTCCCGCCTTGACGACTGAGCCGTTTCGAACCCGTGGTTCATTTGATTGGGCTCGGAATAGTGTTTGCAGAGCTTGGCAATTGGCGTGCAGCCGTTTCGTCACCATACGAGGAGACGTATCAGCCCGCAGTTGAGTGGGTACTTCTTCCTTTCTTGCGTGCGTTTATATAGCATTTGAAAACGTGATTGGCAGCGTTTTTCGTGAATCTATTGGTCCGTTCATAATCTTTATTGTGTTGTGATCTGCGTCCCTTTGAGTTGCTTGGTTATCCCAAAGCCTTCTATTTTTAGTAGTTTCTTCCCTAGCTTTGCTTGGCATTGCGTTGTGGCCTGATCTTCTCGAGCTTGATTGATTGGTTGCGCCGCCCGATTTTATCCATTGCAACGGCTTGTGTCCCTGCGTCTGCCGGTTAATTTGGTGCTTTGATTTATTAGTTGGGGGTGTTCGCATATAGTCTTCGCATGTTCGAACGTGCATTACCGGTGCAACTAAATTCACTCTTCTAGACCTCGAAATTGCGGGGATTATTGAGACATTCTGAGGGAATCCGTGTAGTTGCTCGACTTTCCCACCTGTGAGAACAAACTCAGATATTCTCCTTAGACTATCATTTCAATTTAGGAATGTTTGAACTTAAAGCAAACGCACTCAATATCGAAACATATGAAGCCTATATGGGCTTGAATCCCTTACAGCCAACGTCTAACTTGGGCAATGCGTTGTTTAAATTTTTGGTCATATTGTTGCTAACGGTGTCCTAGAACTTGACATCATATTGATGTGGATTAGTTCGGACAGTGATTATCACATAACATTGAGGTTTCAATGGAATGGCTAGTTCATCAACAATCAAAGTTGAGTTGGCAGTCGTCGTCTCAGCGTACGGTGAAATGTCTTCCAGCAACGACCAATTCTTGTGCGACTCGGATGAAGTTCTGTCCGATCAGATCAATGTACCTTTTCTAACCACAGATTCGATCTACGGGCATTTTTTCGCCGAGAATTCAATGGTGAAATTTCCCGATTCCTGATAGTTTTACCTCATAATTATCTGGTAGAATACAGGCTCATCGTTCGTTCAACGGCCTAGCATCGTGGTGGATGACTGAGTTTATTACATGGAATCCGGACACCAGCCTGCCTGTCCTGCTTGTTTGCGGTCTTTTGTGGATCTACACGTCCAGGTACGCATTGGCCATTTGATCTGTCCAGTGAGCGGGTCAAACAGATCTATTACTTTGGTGTGCCCGTGATCATATTATTGATCCAGGGCAGCGAAGATGTGTTCGGTTTGCGCGTCAATCTTTTGTGAACCAACGTGACAAGAAACCGACGCTTTAGCATTGGGGGCATGTGATGCCTTGTCACGGTATCCTCTGTTTCCCAACAGTGCGATAGAACAACCGCACAGTTTGAAACCGCATTCTGTGCGTTTTGGGGGTTTTCGATTTGAGTGGGATGAACCCTGAGGAACGAGAATGTGATTATCTAACTGACTGATATGCTGTCCGCAAGAAAAGTTTTAGCGTCGAAACAAACACAGGATCTCCAGTGTCACTGAGCAACGATTCCCATTTTAATCCATCGCTCGACACTTCTGAACTTGCACTCTTGCAGTAGCCTTGACACTGCTTGTTGTTTTAGTTGTCCATGGGGCTTGAATGCAAATTTACTTTCTGTGGACCGTTATCCCAGCCCTCGTGCTTCTTTCTGGTGGCACAGCAGTTAGGCACCGAAAGGATGTTACAGCTGAACGAATCTTCATCATCCTAGTCACAAAATAGTAGGAGTTTTAACAACCAGTTCAAATATAATAAAAACCATGAAACGTGACAAGGCATCAAGAAGAAGTATTCCTATACTGAAAAGAAAAGTTATGGTTGGGAACTCGGGAAATATAGAGTTATGGTACAGCACCTCATAATAATCAACAATAATCGTCCAGCCGTAACCCACTTTCGGTGCTTAGCTGCCATGCCATCCGAAGGAAGCACGAGGGCTGAGATACTGCCAGATTGCCCAAGCCTAGACAGGAACAGTCGAGATGCAGAAATTAGGTTCGAACCACGGACCTTCTGGTCACTATGTTCACATCTTAACCCTCATACTACACTTCAGTCGTTATTTCAGCTATGAACTATTCTAACGAACGGTGCTGTGTGCGTATCCGAGGCTAAATCATTGGCGGAGCAAAAATATTCCACCCAATCGGCATGTAAGTGTACCAGTTAGGCTCGTTTCATACACCCTTTGCAGTGATTGTCAACTAAAAAGTCTGAGCCAACAACACACGGCATTTCCACCGTGGTTTCTTTTCTAGGAGAGTAAGTCTTTCACCTGAGTAATATCGTCTTTTCAATTCGGTTCTGCGTGGTTCACGATTGGAAAAATCCCATGCTGTCAATATTGTCTCCGCAAAGAGGTACTTGCGGACTTTCCTCGAAAGCGGGTGTACTCTACTTGCATTATGAAATGAGTTTGCAAAGCAACTAGCGATCTAGACTTGGGGTTGTCAACCGGGAGGATTTAGCTCAAGGGGATAATTTCTCAGGTCTAAGGGGAAGTGAATGGGGGTCCTAATTTGTTTGTCCTTAATTTTTATGGTCCACTAGCTTCCTAGTGTCATGTTTCAGTTCAGTTGAGTTTACCAGCTATAAACCGTGCGCTAAGGCTACGTTGATTGCAGATGTTACAGTTTCGGTCACCGGAAAATGGGGGAGGGTGGGAGACGGAGCCAACCGTTCGAGGCGATGTCATGATCAGCTAGTTCGAGAAACTGGGAAACTGCGGATTGAAGACAGTAGTTTTGATGCGTGACCATTGGAGAGTTGAGCCCCTTGATCCCCAATCCAGCGAGGCATTTGTCGACACGACTGAGCTCCCTAGTTAATGGTTTCGCAATTCGTTGTCAGGTCATACACTGTCCCCTTCTCGGTCGCTTCCACTCAGCACAAAGCTGGGCGAAAAGAGCTCTGCGAGGCACAGGGTCTTCTGGCATGCGGAGTACAGGTCCTAACCAGCCTAACCTATACGGTGTGGGTAATTCACCTACCATGAGAGAGTTCCTTTTTCCCAAGACCATCTGACGTACCTCAGCATTACAAGTCCGATGTTCCCACCAGACTCGACGGTGCTTCGTAGACTGATGGTCAAACACTGAAATCTTTCGTATATCCTTTGCGCATAAAGGCCACGTCTCTGATCCATAAAGCAGTATGGTTCGCACCACCGCATTGTAAACTCTGCACTTCGGCGCTATAGGTGTCGGAGGTTGGCAGAAGCTGCCCTAGCTTTCCCCTATTCGAGAAATGATCTCATCTGCAGCCAGTCCACCGGAAATCATGCAGCTACCCAGGTAAAGAAACTCATCTACCACGTCGATTGGCTCGTCTACAAGCATGAGGTTTGGGTTTTATCCAACCCAGTTTTGTAGCAGCACCTTACACTTTGTATTGTCTTACACCACTGGACGTGATGACCTCAGCTGAAAGCTCGCCGCACGCTCGTACGCACCCACAGGAGTTCGCATACAGAGCCCTCATAAGGGATATAAATTTGGAAGCGACACCTTTGACTGCCATATACCGCTAAAGTTTCTGACGATCAGGAGAGTCAAAAGCAGCATTTAAGTGGAGAAAAACGACCGTGGGACATTTCAAGGAGTAACGCTGTTCAGGGATTTGTCTCTCAAGGTAAAGCTATGGTCGATGCATCCTCGGTTAGGGCGAAACCCAGCTTGATTTTCACGTATTTACTTCTCTCGATAATCGGCCAACCTGCGCAAAATAATGCCAGAGAACACGTTAGATGCGGCGGATGTCAGGCTGATGCCAGGACGATTTTCGCGTGACGTTCTTGCGCCCTTTTTGAAGACTTGGATGACAGTCGAACAGCTCCATTCGATTGGTATTCCGTTTTATTTCTAAATCTTGTGCATTATGGTTGTCAGACTGCGCGCCATCACTTCGTTACATTCTCTGAAGAGTGCAGGGTGTAGGCCATCCGCGCGATCTATTTAAGCAACAACTCTAAGAATGACGCAAAACGTTGCGTATCGACGTACAACATTTTTGGATATTGGAATCTGTTTCCTATTGGTTCGTTAAAACTACTTAGTAATGTGGTAGACGTCTGTCGTGGTAGCCTAGCTGCAACGCAATTCTTTTGATGTATATGTACTCAAGGTGCTTCCGACTATATGGTACGCAATGGACTGATCTTCCATCGTTTTAAACCGTCAGAAAAACTTCAAGACACCCGTGCGCCGTTGATCAAACACGTTGGTCTAACTTCATTGTACCGACTTTGTCAAACTGGTTAAGAAATCTTGACCAGAATCGTTCCGTGTGGTTTGACTGGCGGGGCTTGTTAACACTCAAACATCAGGCAACCTAATCATTTTTTGGGAAAATTCCTGACAAAGTTAGGGACCTTGTTCGGGCAAGCTTACCACTGTTCACTATCATTGCATTTCATCCAAACGCATGTAGTTGTGGTAGTCCAGTAGGCGAGAAAAAGTGGGAGCAGCGAACTTTCACTATGCCTCTGAATGAAGCGATACGTGGTAAATGTATATGGATTAATCGGGCTTTTGGTTGCTTCTGATAGTTGCTGCTCTTATAAGGGCAGAAAAGTGCAGTGTACAGTCCCTAAGAGCATCCTATATAACTTACAGAATGAACCTAACCTCATGGTTGGAACGGCAACCTTCAGCCAGTCGCTAGAGCTTAATTGCAAAAAGGTCCCGCAATAGGGATTTTTAAGAGACAAACATGTGGTGTGCGTCATTGTTTTCTCACACAAAAAACCTTCTTACGGGTATAGTATATTATTCTTTCAAGACGTTAGTCAAATAGGCAGTTTCGCGGATGTTTTTTTGCGAATAGCCCACTGACATACTACTCACCAGGTACAATTTAAGTAGCTACGTCTGGTTAGGTAGCTGAATACTTAATTTGAGTGAGATCGGGCTCGCTCAATCTTAGGTCTAATTAGGTAACTGTGTAAGTCAAACTGTGCTAGTTCACTTCTCTTCCCTCAATACTGACTCACAGTTCGACCATCCTCTGTGTTTTCAGGCTTGGCGATCACATTCACACGAATATGCGCGACTTGTACACGCATCTTCGCAGTTCCAACTACTACGTTGAGGTTCTCACAAGCCCATTCACTTGCTTTGACGCTAGAAATTACGGTGAGTTCATTGTTCATTGACTGAACGGTTGTATAGGCGTAATTGCACTACTCATAAGGTTGCTGAAAATTCTTCGACAGCCCACGACCGGTTTCACTCTTCTTGTGGCTCATCAGGTAGGCACAGCCCCGAGTTTCCGTCAACCTTATGTTATACTTGAAACAAATTTGCACGAAATTAGCGAAATACACTCATTAGCAAACAAATTTGGTTTTGATAGAGACTCACCTGGAACCCAGCTGAATCTCTCGTTTGTGATGTCTCACGGTTGCTTAACGCTCTCATTATACGATGCGTTGTAATTCTTTCAATGAGGGTTGTAAATAACGTGGTGTTGCCAAGTTGGTGACATAGCTCACTTTTCCCTAAACATTTCATTTGCCCATCAAACCTTTTGCGTAGTTTCAGGAACGTTCGACAAAATTCCCCAGTCCGACTCAAACTTCCTGTCCCCACATGAGTTGTTTGTTAGATATCCGACGGACCAAGTAAACAGTCAGTGAAATAACGCCTGTCACGAGTGCGATGCAAATTCTCCTGTCGATTGTTTCAACTTCTTTTGTGCATGGCTTCTGCCTAGGAGCCCTGCTGCTCGTCGATCCTGAGGAGGAATTTTTTCCACAAGAAATTGAGAAGCTCTTCGACGATGTGACCACACTTGGATTGTCTTTGTTGACGTTTGCCGACTGGTACAACACTAGTGTGATTAATGCACTCCGGTTCTTCGATACAAACACAAAGTAAGTTACGGTTGTCTGTTGATATTTTACTTGGAGACGCACACAGGCACAATAAAACGCACCCTCAGGATGCCTTTTCCCATCTACACACCCGTAGTTGGCAATTGTGGTTGGTCCCTTACGGAATGATTTGCAGTCACTCTGGCCACGGGTCTGGGAGAAATGAGTCCACATGTCACTGTACACGTTGTCACTCCCCAGAGGTGAGGAATAATCAGGGTGCGAGATGGCTCAAGTGGTTAGAGCGTGAATTTACCGACCGGAAGGTTCGTGGTTCGAATCCGACCTCCGCCTCTCGACTTCCCCCGTCTAGGCTTGGGCAACCTGGCAGTATCTCAGCCCTCGTGCTTCCTTCTGGTGGCGTGGTAGCCAGGCACCGGAAGGGTGTTACAACTGAACGATTTATTTGATAATTATTTTAATGAGATATATCTAAATTCACGGGTCAGCAAAAATCTCAATGTCCGCCGCTCTAAAACTACGATTTCATACAGAGCTTGTCAACACGTGCTTTGGGTCAACTCCTCTACTCTGGGGCCAATGAAGTACACAGTGATTCGTCGATTTTACTTCGGAGTTCGTGGAATCAAGCGGCAGTTGAGCTGTGGAATCCAACTGGCCCTGCGGGAGAGACCAGGGGCTTGGATGAAGCTCACCAAACAAACAACTGGTAGCACAACGGGAAACGTAGAAAAAAAAACATTTTGTACGCACGATGCTTGTTTGTATAGGTTTCAAGAAATGATCCTTCTGCTTATTAACTGACTGTTTTTCCAACGTTTTCTGGTTCGTAAATTTAAGTTGATTCAATTCATGAGCGTTGTCTGACAAGCCCTACTGTGTTTCTTTGATGACGTCTTACTCAGAGTATAATTGTTTCCATCCTATCAACGGATGTCAGCTTCTCTGCAACAGAACTTTTGGAAGTGACCTCATCAGAAGTTGTACGGTTCGTCAAGTGTTGGTGATCAATACTCGAATTTATCAGGAGTCAGCCAAGTTTTTAAACTGTTTTCTTGAACGGCCTACTTTTCTCCATACAGCTTCGCATACCAAGAGGTTGGTTTTTCAAAATAAATTAGGTTGCTCAGGGCTCGATTCTTCAACTCCATGCATTGTCCTCTTGAGTAACAGGCGTTTATCATTGATCCATCAGTAACGGACTGTTTGCTAAAAATTGATCCCTCTTCCAAGGTTCAGATCGGTGCTCCAGTTTCTCGGGTCAGAAGCTTTCAGGGAACTCCAAATAACCAAAATGCTTCGTCTCACAGTGGCGATAGAAATCGGTTTCTTCCAAACCGTCAGTCTTAGCTCATTTTTCAAAACTCATCTTTCTCTATTAGATGGTTCTGCTTTTTAAATCGATCACTTAAATTTCTTATGAGTTAAAATTTCGTTTACTATACTTGGTTGTTGGCCCGTTACATACATAGCTCGCGGACCTTGTTCGACTCCCTTCTTATCCAGTATTTTTTTTCTCGAAGTATAGCTTGATCCAGCCAACTGACAGGGTGACAGTTGGGAAACGTTTCCTAATTATCGGAACACAATAATAGGACTGTCGGAGTGTGACAGTGAAGGAATTACTCTTGTATGCTCGGACTGTGAAAAATTCCAGGTGTGGTTGTCCTTTTCTCATCGAAACAATGACAACCATTAAGAGTGAATCGCAGCAGGAAAGACCTAGATACCTTGGTGTGTCTTGCTTTGGTAGGCCCAATGAGGAGTTATTTAGGACCCGACAGTTGTCTTCAAATCAGACTTCATTTCAGTTTTACCATCCACCAGACCAAAGTGCTGTCACCGTGGAGAAGATTACTACTGATAAATCAAATTTATCTCCTTAAGCCCCAACTTGCACAACGCGGCGTTCGTGTGTTTCCCGACCCAATTTCGATCAGCTCACTGTACCTTTTCAGCTTCAGGTGAACAAATTATTACCCCAAGGGCAGGAATAATCACCTCAGTAGCAGGCAAGGCAGTCGCATTGCATTATGTCCTGGAGAGAGTGCAGTAAAGAGTCAACCTGCGAGTTTTGACGGGGTAGCATGACAACAGGAGGGATAGCGCGGATGGAGGGAATAACGCACACCTGGAACAGATCGAACAAACACAATCTCCCATTTCACGCGCGCAGCACGCCATGAGTTATCCGGGCGCGCTTACGTCTGCTGCCTGGATATCCAATCGGTGACTCGTTGTTTTGCTTATGTTCTGCCTACTGATTCCCACATCAGTAGCTTATTCATATCATTTTTATTGCACAGGGTTGTGGAATTTTCGTCCCCCGAATTGCGGCTGTAAGGCCTTTGACTATTTGGACTTATTGGTGGTTAATCAGGTAGTCGTCGGTCTGTTTAGCGCGTGGTCGGTGTAGTTGATTTTGGCGCACCGACCATATCACCTCGATTGGTAACGAATTGTTTGCAAGCCGATTAGCGAACTCGGCGAACAAATCAGCGGCCACCTGATCAACTAACAGTGAACGCATCTAAGCCACTAGTATTTCGTAAAAAAATTGTTCAGACTGATCTCAGTGCCCGTTTTGTCATGGGTATAATTGCGGTACTAAGTGGTCAATCTGATCTTTGTGGTTACACACCATTTCCTTGTTAAACAGACGCTTATGGACGCCAGAGACAGGTGGGGCAAATCTACCGGCACTGAACGAGCTGCTGAGACCATTTGGTGTCGAAATGGGGTAAGTTGTCCATGCTATTTTAATATTTCGATCGTGATATGTTTAATTGTCTGGCTATGTTTTACTCTCACGGACTTCTTTTGCCCGTCTGTTCTGCGTACGTTCAATACGGTTTATCTAATCTTATCTTACAGTCATGTTGTCACTTGCCCTCGGTATACTATTTCCCTTTTAAGCCTACAGTGGTCCTGCCACGGAGAGCAAACTTTGGAGCCTTGTTCAGCAATGTCCGCCCTTTTGTTAGCCGTGTTTATCTCAGTCGTATATTCCTCCCTCCGATCAGCAGGAAAATTAAGTTGTTGAGGAAGCGGTTTGAATCCTGGACACATCCTATTTACATCCTATGTAAATCGCGGAGACGCTGCACTATGGTTTTTTCCACCCCGAATGGGATCTTCACGTAGGGTTGCGGCATCTGTCTGCGAAGCGTATCCAGATAGCAGAACACACACACAGGCTTCATCTGCTCCAGTTTGTTGTAATTCACCCGGTTTTGATGTCATAACCACGTTGTTTTAACAGCCAAGGACTATTCAAAGAAAGGATACTATAACTTCACTGTTGTTTTTTGCATGACTAAACAGACTTACTTACTATGAGTTCACAGCCTATTTGGCTCCTCTTGAATAGAAATGATCAACGTTATTGCAGATCTAAAACTGGTCTCCAGCAGCACATTCACTCGCCTGGAAACATCACAAACGAGGGATTCAGCTGGGTTCCAGATGAGTCTCTCGCAAAAACCAAATTTGTTTGCAAGTGAGTGTAGTTCGCTAAAGCTGGTCTCATTTTCATTGTTCTCCACCTGCGTTTTGTGATTTAACGCTGAGAGCGCTTCTTTGGGTATGGTTCGGAAGACGACTCGAAGTCACGTTGCGACCAACAGGAATGGAAACTCCAAGTCACTGGTCAGTTAGTGGCATACGAAGTTAGCATGCGTAATTAGGTTGATTGCACGTCAGGCGCGGTTACATGCATCGGGCAACCCACGTGGCCTGGTCGTAATCAACGAAAATTCACGTCGCGCGACACTGCCTATAGAGCGGTCGTCTTCTGTACACAACGTATCATACGCATTTTCAGGGACCTTTCTCACTACTCTGCTTCTGTATGTTCGCTTGAACTATCAACCTCGATGGTCTCTCATCCTTTAACAAGTATCTATATAAATCGGCCGGGATTTTTTCTACCCTTTGGAAAAGTGTCTTTCGATGGGAATCCTGATTGTTCCTGTGTCCTTATCACCCGTATTCAGTGGTTAGTCAGTGTGCGTATTCCAACGTGTTCCACTTTCAATCCTTCTGATAAGTTTGGGATTGTCCTTTTGCAATTGTTCTTTTCCATCCCCCCCCGCCAATGACTGGCACCGCTTGTGAGAAGTTCCTTTCGACGGACCAATCACAACCAGTGGAGTTTACAGTCTCCTTGTTGATTTTTTCGCCCAGCAGCTTACGCTGTGGTTTCGTTCGGTGTAGACCATGAAATCGACCGTCAGCCTCTGCCTGCATAAGCTTCACAAAGTTAGGCCGTACGCTAAAGACGTGACAGATACTTTGGCGAAATACACTCATTTGCAAACAAATTTGGTTTTGCGAGGGACTCACCTGGAACCCAGCTGAATCTCTCGTTTGTGATGTTTTCAGGCAACTGAATGTACTTTGCGAGGCCGCCTCATGTTTCAGTTGCTACGATACTCGAGATATCGCGATACATGTATATCCGTAATGCTGTCGAAGAATTTTCAGCAACCTTATAAGTAGTGCATTACGAATGACAGATACTTTGTTTAATTAACTGAAGCAGAATCCATACGGACGCTGCAGATCCTCAAAGTATCCTCCTTGGTACTGTTGAGATAGTTGGCCTTGCTATGGATCAGTGAAAAATCAATCTCAACACTGGCATGCTACTGGTCAATCCGAGTGTAGTATAATCTTGCTTGTTTTAGTTGTGATCAGCGTAAATCTGGGCTACTATAAAAAGATGAACGGGTCCTGTGGTGTGGTCCAAATCCATTTATACGTGTTTTCTTGTTTCAGGGACAAAGTTTACGCCGGAAGCATAACAATAGGACGAAGAACCAGTGAGTCATACGCAGGTCTGGTTTTTTGCTCCTTGTTGGTAGTGTGAGGCGATTTGAACGTTTTCAATGGAGATTTCATCATGTACGTGAAATTTTGAGAAGCTGCTTTATCCTTATTGAAAATCGTCAGCAGTGCGTTTCTCCCGAAACTTCACAGAGTCTCCAACCCACAACTTTCCGGCCAGTGGTTGGCGGTTCGGCCACGAGCGGCTGATCAGCAGTGTGATTCGTTCGCACAGGACATAACACCACTCGCCCTTTCATCACGGCATCCACATCACGTGATCACGCGTTGATTAGCTGGCTCCTTGAATGGTGACCTATCAGCTGGAAGTTTCACTCGTGAATCTTGTGAATCATTCCTCCCCCGAACTACTCGTTTGTTTTTTGTTTTTGTTGTTTTCGTGGCTTTCACTCGGTTATCCGTGAACGCGGCGTGTGACCTGTAGGCGAGCTGTGAACTGCATTTAAAATTAACCTACTCGCTCTCTGTTTACTTCTGCATTCTTAAGTGGCTTTTCCTGGATTTTGTTGAACAACGATCGGCAGCAGTTTCAAATGTTTTCCATGTCGAGAATAAATAAGCAGTTTTCAGCCTTTTGGATTAGAGCTTTTAGGGCCAGTTTCACCAGGACTTGCATGGTCAAGATCTATTGAAACTTTGCCACAAAGGTGGAAATTTCCGGACATCAGCTAAGTTATAACTAAAATTGCAACGGACTGCACTGTCAAACAAAGATGCTGTGTTGATTGGTTTACGGTGTGACTAAGTGACTATCCTACTGATGGAATGAGCGAATTTTCCTGACGATACTAGCTGACTAGCTGGTATAGGTTACTGTAAATGATTCAGGGGAAGAATAATTCACACGACAATTGGAACTTCCATCTGAGAAGTCGTCGCTCGAGGAGCCAGTCTGCGTGTGTCCACGTTATGTGGATTCCGTGATTGAAGGATGGGTGGCGCTGTATTCTGTCTAAGAGCGAGGTGACTGCTTCTGCCCAGACGGTCCATACTGTTAAGGGGGATGCTGCGGGGCTCTCTGGGGTTTTATGAGCTCCGCACTGTGGATGATACCCAATAAAGATGATACACCTGTACAGTGCTTTTTCACATTCTAACGTAGATTGGTTTCAGTTTTTACACCTTTGTCTTGGACCGATGACCCTGCGGGTCATGAAATTACGCCAGTTTGCTACAAGAATAGCTTCGTTTATCATCATCATCATCATCATCATCATCATCATCATTCATCAGCTGTAGCGCCCTTTCGGTGCCTAGCTGCCGTGTCACCCGAGGGAAGCACGAGGGCTGGGATACTGCCAGGTTGCCCAAGCCTAGACAGGGGGAGTTGAGATGCAGAGGTCGGGTTCGAACCACGGACCTTCCGGTCAGTAAATTCGCGCTCTAACCACTGAGCCATCTCGCCCCATCACTTAACATACCAGCCATGCTTTCGCTAAATAGGACTCTTTTAGGACCTGTTCACCACCCTTCCTTCTTGTTTCTCTAAAGAATCTCGGATTTATGCAACTAGGCTACATGGGATTCCGTCGCGTAACTTTTGAGGCTTGGGTCATGGCCTCAGATAGTCAGTTATAGCGAAAAGATCATCTTTCTTCCTCGTCTGAACTTTCCGTTTCTCAATTTGTAAGTTCCATGTGACTAAGCACAGTAGCACATAAAAATTTTTCTTGTATGTCTGTACCCTTTTGTGCTTTTTTCTAGTTCGATATACCTCGGGTTCGAGTTTGAAAAAGTTCCCATCAACTCAGCTATCTTCTACTCCCGGGCGTGGAGGTTTATTGCGACCATCTTTGGTGGACATTGGTGCTCAGGTGATCCAGAATCGTAAAAAACCTGGTACACAGGAAGAATCGGTTGCCAAAGTTCGAGAAGTTAGACAGTCACAGGAGACAGTGAATATGCCCGACAACTGGCGACTAACTGCAACTGAGAACGACCCCACTCCGGCTGTTCTGGGTTTATGGACTGCTACACATGCGAATTCATCCACCGGCCGCCTGGCTGTTTATGGGGATTCGGATTGTCTGAGTTCCACTCACCTTAATGCGAGTAAGTAGAGCTGGTTTTCCCATACACTGTCATTGTACCAAACGATTTTATTCACTAATGGAAACTCATGGTTGTCTTCTATCACTATCATGTTTTAAAGATGCTTTCCGGGATCTCCGATCCTTCGGTTTAAGCGGTTGGCCATATGCACTTCGTGCTACCCCTTAGTTTCGCTCGTTTATATTCATTTCTGCGGATCCTTTTGTTGTCTTTGGTTCTGTTCTTTGTTTTTTTTGTTTATATTTTTCCGGCTTCTTCTTGATGGTGGAGTTCAAACGATCTGATCATTTGGGTTGATATACTCGGACTTCCTCCGTTTCCCCATTGAACGTACTGGGAATTCATACCCGTGGTTGAAAATCGTTTGGGTCTTGCTATATTGATCAGCTCAAAAGTTGGAGTACACGTGTGGTGTTCAGTTGCAGGCATGTTGAAACAACTGTATTTCTCAAAATGGCTTCTAGGTGTCCGAAAGGTGGGCGAGAAGTTGACATTTTCACATCGCCCACAGACACCGGTCGTCTCTCTGGGATTTTCCTCGTAGTGTGTCCCCGGGAAATGTTGTAGACACCTCTTCAAACATTGCATCCTGTTTATAAACTACGGTCTCAGTGTTGTTTCTCTCCCCCCAGACGTCCGTCTTGGTTAACAACTTTGACCAGCTGTTCGATCCTGTTCTCTTTTATGATACGCACTAGTGCAATTGATTGTATTCAGAAGATTGAGTTGCCAGGTGTTAGACGGTAAGGGCCGGTGAACTGAGAAAATGCAACTCTTTGGATACTGTACTCGCAAGCAGCTAGGCTTTCCGCTAGTTTGTCGTCTGAAGGAACCGTACATCCAATTTGGTTTGTTTGTTTTTGAAGGCTGCATGCAGTTTTGCAAGCGCTAGCATGGTGTAAGTTTCCACCTATGCAAATTGTGTGCTTTTACGTTTCCTTCGTGCTTTAAAATGGGTCGTCACTACCGACCGCATTGCTCACCCTGTTCCAACTGGCGATCAGTCAGTGGCCTCATCCGGTGTCGTATAAAAGATAAGGGAAAACTCATATTTGGGGCGAAGGAAAATCGTAATCGATATGTGGAATTTCTGCCATGCGAAGAAATGAAACCGGACGACGGTTTCGAAAGTTTTTGGCAATGAATGACTGTAGAGGGACTTAGTGAGGCCGATCGTCCAAGTGTCTGCTGTTTGAGGCAAGTAGGCAGTACCTGTCTGGGCAGTTCAGCTACCAAGAGTCGCCGGGTGCCTGATCGCAACTTGTACCCTGTTCACATGTTCAGTCATTGCACCCTCATCAGTGCAGATGTGTTTCTTTATTTTTTTTAAATTGAAAGTAATTGAGGTTTAATTTTCGGACAATTTTGATCATCCTTATCAAGTCTGCCATACCATTTCTGGATGCTTAACCCTTGGGCCGGCTGACTGGATGGAGGGTTATAATGAAGCCCGATCTGGACAGTAGATTTTCAAGTCAATTTCGCTCCAATGATTATAAACGACAGATTTGTCGCACTAACCAACTCAGCTAGTGTGACTGCGAATGTCATTCATAACGTCTTTTCCTCGTCTTCAGTGTCCGTCGCTAGGTCACGAAGCACAGAAGTAGATTTGGAAGCCTTGGTGTTAGAGAACCGTAAAGCGCAGGACACGAGCTGATTGACATAGTGCACCGTTGGTTTATTCATCTGTTATTGGTGATAATCGTGCCCGGTTTGAAAAAGTCACCTGTCGCATCCTGTGTGTGTCTTCTTGCACAGCGGCATTTGACCTTGAACCCCACTTGTCGCATCCTGTGTGTGTCTTCGTGCACAGCGGCATTTGACCTTGAACCCATTCATCCTTTTCTGGTTTTGCTTCTTACGAAATGTTCAGATAGTTTTTCTAACCACCTGGAGTAGGAGAAACTTCAGCATTTATCTCCGGTCTGTTTGTTCACACGCACACACAAGTAGACACCTGTTTCGTTTTTTGCCACAGACTGTTTCTGGTTGGTGGACGCCTTACTGCAGTTTGCCACGAGTCCTTTCGCTCGAATCCCACGACTACTGGCTGACCAGATGGTTCCCGTGACGGACGCGATGTTGGATTCGGAAGCCGGTGTGCCAGAACGTTTGAAAGGTGAGGCTGGCGCACACTTTTATTTAGCTGGCTTTTTCCAAATGAGTCCGGTTGGTGTGACTAGACAGTGGTGTACGTATGGGGATGCGTGATGCTCCGTTCTCCTACCATAACATTGCATCAACTATTTGATCCCGAAGTTTCAGGAAATGTTGAAACCATTGAATGATCCAATCCTTCCACCGTCTTCGCTGCACCATTGTAACATTTGTGGTGGCTCTTCTGTTTCGCAAAACGTTCCACTTTTTGTGCACGCTAGCCTAGCATGTCAGATGTGCGGAGTTCAAACCCCGGCATGACCAAGGAGATACACTGTGATGAACTCTAATAAGAGCGAAACTCAAGTCCAGTGCTTCTCTTGTTTGGTGTGGACTCACCAAAATAACTGTGGCAGGAAGCAAGGACCCATGTGGTTAGAGCGCGAATTTACTGACCGGAAGGTCCATGGTTTTGCCTCTCGACTTCCCTTGTCTAGGCTTGGATAACCTGGCAGTATCCCAACCCTCGCGCTTCCTTCTGGTGGCATGGCAGCTAGGTACCGAAAGGGTGCTACAGCTGAACGATGTCCAAACGACAGTGATGTGGACGTGATCAGTCATTTCATGTTACACGTGCTGTAGGATTACACTCTTCCGCTCAGCCCAAGAAACGACGACGGAGTTGGTGGACTTTTCAGTTCCGAAGCATAACGCCTCTAGTGTTCCCAAAAATATAGGTAACATGGGGTGAAAACGGTAGGTGATTGCGCACACAGCGAACACAAGTGAACAGCGCGACCACACACAGTTTACAAGATCGCAAAGGGCGAGAAATTGTTCCGGAACCATTAGCACCTTAAGTGTGACAAGGCTGCTATTGTAAGCGAACTACTCACCACACAAGATAGCCTTATCGTAATGATTCAACATGAAATATCGATCCCTTGTAGCCGATACTATAAATATTGGAACAAACCGTGGCTGAAAACTGAGTTATACCGTCTTAGAAATTGTGAGGTCAACAGGTTTGAGAATATGGTCCAAATATTCATCTGTTTTTACATGTCTCTCTAACGAGACGTCTGAATCGCCATGAGTTGCACCTTCTAAAGTCAGCTTCTGTTTTACACCCTTGACCTGGCAGAGGGTATGAAGGAAATTACGAAATGTTTGGGTGCTGTCTGTGCTACTCGCCTTCCAGGATGGGGACCGCGTGATCCCCACTGCGTCCGGTTGGAGACACTACAAGATATGGCTGCTAATCGATGCCAGTGGCGTTCTTGTTGTCAGTTTCTATCCAGATTGCCTGAATGAGTGTTTGGAGGTGTAGGCAACTCAGAATGATTGTATTAAGCTAGCACTATGTCCCTTCCCCATCCAACTTTATCCTTTTCTTCACAATAAAGCTTTCAGATAAATCATCGTTGTACGGCAGTCAAGCATCGTTGTTGAACACTGATGTCATGCTGTCGATGATGATGATGATGATGAATGTGAACCATACACTCATATTGGGTTGTACTGAATGCATGAACGATATGGTCTCCGTTGAGGAAAACTAGACACCTTGCCGATATCACAGACGAGAAGGGAAAGAAATGTATTTCTTGATGGACACAGTGCGTCTAGCAGACAGTTGGGGACGTACTGTCATTTTGTGGATGATAAATGACGTCCATTTGACCGGACAAGTTCATAAATCCTACACGAAAACAGACAGCAGTGAGTCTATGAACGATTTAGTCAGTCTGGTACAGTCCGATCGATAGTTGACCATTAAATGTTGGGCTACCTCTGTCGTGAGATTGGCAATATGTCTACCCCAGAAAAAATACGGTGTTCAACTATTTTCACAAAAGAAACTACTCACAAGGTTGCTGAAAATTCTTCGACAGCCCACGGCTGTATTTAACTGCTCAATAACCAACCAGTTTCCTCATTCAACATTCGCTTATGGAAAAGTGTACCCGACTGATCTGAGGTCACATACAGTGATGGACATTGTGGCAATTCGTTTTTTACTACCGTTTCTGCACGTGTATTTTCTCCACGGTCGTTTCAAAATCCATGGCACACGATATTTTTACTGTTTCGGCACATGAAAGTCTCACTTGTCCTCCTTATCTTCCGACGCTGAACAAGGTAGCTTCTGACCTTTGTGGTTCAGCTGATACGAAAAAAAGACGAATTGTAGTCTGTCTCGACCGCAGGTCCGATCTCTAGAACGAACGAGAGCGTTTTACCTTTTATCACGTGACCGGCATTTTTGTGCAACCTTTGACCGGAACAACCTTTGTGGTTTTTTTCGCTTATCGAGCGGTTAACCGATCTTTTGTATTTATCTGTCGCTTTGTATTTGAGCATGTAGGACCGACTTCAGTAAAGCACTTGAATGTGGAGTTCTGGATCGTCATGAGGATGGTTTGCTAAAGACAAGTACGCCGCGAACTCGACGGGTCAGTGGATAGAGGGCTTCATCGTTACTTCCCATCAAGAGAGAAAGGAGCTTGAAAGGAAAGAAAGTTGAAAGGAGCTGTTGACTGTGTCTGACTTTAAACGGACAGAAACGTCATCGTTGACCGTGCTCGCGGAGAGCTTTCCCTGAAAAAGTTTCCTTTTCGTAGAAAGTACGTAACGGGTCGTCGTCTGAGAACGATTCAGGCAAGCTGCTCCGAATCACAAGTGTCTATTCATCCGTCTCAGTCTAGCGTCGTTGTTTTCCTGGCATCTTCGACGTTAGTATGCATCAAAAAATGATTGTTACAGCTCGTCAACGTGGTAGATATTCGTAATAACTAATAATAGTAACTCCAGCTGTTCTTCCGGTGCCCAGCTGGCATGCCACTTGACGGAACCATGAGGGATGAGATACTGCCAGATTGCTCAAGCCTAGACAGAAGCAGTCGGGATGAGGAAGTTGGGTTCGAACCCTGGACCTTCCGTTCAGTAAGTTTGCACCTTAAACACTGAGCTGTCTCGGCTCAGGTGGTGTTGTGAAGAATAATGCTTTGTTCGGAGCCTATCCAGCTAATGGGTCCATTGTAAACATGATGGACTATTTTCTCCTCACGTAAGATGTATCTAGATGTCCGTGCTGACTATTTCATCATTTCCCCTCTCGTTTTCCGTGGAATCAACAACTCTTTTCTGTGGCATCTGCAGATTCCAATCTGCACAAAATCAGCAACGTTCTTCGTCGTGATGGTCCATCCCCCGTCGAGTTACCCAATGGAAGTCTTCCACGTGAGGCCTATCGCCTTGACTTCGTTTGTCCTCGATTGCCAAGTGGTCTAACCGTCGCAGCTCCGCACAACCCCGAATCCAGGTTGGTGGGCTACCTTTTTGTTTTATCTGATATGCAAATGATTTGGCTGTGGAGTAGGCAGTGTGTTGGGATACCGAGTTCCCCATGTTGTTTACGTGGATATACCTGATTTGGGTGCCCATTGATAGTTGTGCCCAGTCACAAATAGGGTTTAGCGATGGGCTCGGCCGAGCGCTAGCAAATATGTCAGGTAGTAATCCCCATTCGTTTTTGCGGCTTCGACGGGACATACATCACCTCATCGAGCAGTTTCAGCATCTGTCCAGTTGCGACGTCGACAACCCAACATCATCCATCACCATGGTGAACAGTGTTGAAGAAATTTCTTCCGTCGGTCTCACTTCTCTGCGGCAGTGAACCTCTAAATGGAACAAACTGCCACATCACTCTCGTAGGACTGTGAAGGACCGGTGGAGCATTCCGTGTTTGACCTTGTCCAAACGTGGAGACAGGTCAGCTGTTTGTATTCTCAAGTCAGTTGTTATGTGATGTTGTCGGCTTTTCTGTTTTCCTGACTGAGCTCGAGGACTTTTGAAGACTCCTCAGTTGTATGTGTTTATCAAATTTGCTATTCTCTATTTTTCTTGGTTTCACAGACTCATCTACGAACCGCAACCTCTTCTGCTTCACGCACCCGTGCCGAAGGACATATTCCCTCTCACAGATGCATGGAAATGTCGTAAGCCGAGGGGTTTCCAGACTGGACAGGAACATCACAACTTCCAATATCTTTTCATCTGTGCTGTGCTAGTTTTTACCCTATCCCTCCTCTATCGATGGGGACCTCGTCGTGTAAATTTATACCTTGTGAATATTTTATATGAATTTTCCAGATTCTATGCGTTTGTTGTACGTCGACTGTATACATTTGGAGTCGGTATTCAACGTGATCGATACGTTGTGTTGCCTGAACTACGGTGAACTAGATGCCGTTGGCACAATTAATTCCTCATCTATTTTTTGTTGTTTTCAGCTTATTTTTTTTTGCAAATTTTATCTCCCTTCTAGTTGAAGACGAAATGTTTGATTCTTCGCACTTTACGCTCTCCAGTGGGTCTGTGTTGGCTAGGTTATCTTCGTGTACAAAGTTGTGATTGTGTGTCTTAGCCTTATCGACGTTCAGCAGGTGCGTAATCGTTTTACTGAAGACGTAAAACTGGTACTCTAAATAGCTAGAACCCCGCTCGTTTCGCTGATCAAAACTGGGTTGTTGTTGCTCAGAGGAAACGCTCAGGAAACGCTCATTGATCCGTTTTCAGTCATCTCTATTGATTTTAGACTGTCCAGGTAACTTGATTGCGTAGCGTTTGTATTCCAAAATAGTTGGTGCAGAGCGGTCTCGCGTCTAGACATTCAAGTCCATGACCCCCCCATGTTAATTCTCCTACTCAAAGCGACTGGCGCGAACCACAAACAGCATCACGTTACCTGCGTTGAAAGTGGAAAGAATTACGGCACAACGGAGGGATTTACAACTGAGGTATATGAAGCTGAAACCAAGTCCAGATGTGTCTCAAGCTAACTAAAATGTTTGTTGAGCCTGGTTTGATTTCCAGATATTTTGTCAAATTCCTTGTACTAATGGGTTTACTTTTGGAGGCCTGAATCCAGTGGTGAAATTCTGAAAGAGGGAACAAAGTTCCGTCCTTTTGAGGTTGCCCGGCCGCTCAATATCTCACAGATTATCTGATGTGCAAAGATTTAAGAGTGGCCTATCCGGGATGCATTTTCCTGAACAAGAATCAGTCGGTCAAACGCTCGAAAACAACTTGAATTTCGAGCTAGAATTGACAATGGCTGATGCTTTAAGCCCTGACAGGCTTGCGAATGTTGATGTACCGCAAGAGAATTAATAAACAGTTGGTAGCCACTTACAGTGGCTAGCAGTTTCACTGGAAGACTGATACTTTTTCGCCAGCTTCTTGAGGAATAGCAACGGTGCTATGTGACAGCTTTTAGGCACCGCTTGGTAATGCAACATCAATCTTGAAATGACCTCAGCAATTCACCATCGTCTGTGAAATTGGTCAGATTCAAGTGACCGGAATCCGGACACATTTGTTTAAAAAAAACCAAGATGTGATAATAATATAATTATTCTTCAGCAGTAACATCTTTTCGGTGCCTAGCTGCCGTCCAACACAAATGAAGTGGACGGGCTGACATAATCTGAGGTTGTCCATAAATAAACAGGAACGGTCATATTGTCCGGGGTTGGTTTCGAACCACAGACCTTGTGAATATGCTCGCACCCGGGGTCGTTCTCGCGTAATTTTGTTGGTCAACTTGTAATATGGTTTCACTTCCTTGTTTCTAGTTGGTTCGGCAGTTCTGTTCATCTGTTGTGACTGGACCGCTTCCTTATTGCCGTGTGGTCTGGTTTCGTTCCACTAGATTGGTTGATTGAGTGCCCCTCTATTTTTAGTAGCTTTCTTTGATGCGATTGGTCCGTTGGTTGTCGTTGCCGTGTTTTGTATGATCCGCCTCCAGGTTGTGCGTCGTCCACATGGTACCTTCTAGTCTGGTCCTCACTCAACAAACAGCGTACGTTGAGGCAACCGATCCGCTGACATGCGGAACACATGGCCAAGTCAGCATAGTTTGTACAACCGAATCAACTCGTCGACTGGGCTAATTGTTCGAATGACCCGGGAACGAAGTATGAAAGCACTAATCAGTAAACTTAGTCGGGTCGACATCTGCTGCCTACCTGGATGGGGGACCAGTGATCCCATGACTTAACCGAACACTAGCTAATGGCACTGGCACAAATGGCCCAATCGCACAGTCAGTGGCGCTCGTGCATCAAAGCTATCGCCTTCAATGGTTAGCTATCCCCTTCCCGAACTAACTGAACATGCCCTCGCCTCCAATACTTCTCTGTACCTCCCGCGCTGTCCTACTTTCTGGTGAGTGAATGTGTACCAGTTGTGACTAATGTACCCTTTGTACATGGTTTATAGGCGATAAATTGATTGACTTGGTTTGTTGATTTACTGATCGATTGATTGCGTGAGCAGGCGGCCTGGCGCCGAAAATCATTCATCGTTTTTCAGCTTTGCTAATCGGATAATCCAAAGAAACATGTGAAATGCAACCGATAGCCGAAGACAAGCAATTTTTCCTTGTATTCAACACAAGGGCCAAATTGTCAACCGTAAAAGAAGAATTGCAGCACTGCCGCGTTGTGGGTTATGCTTTTGATCTCGCTTCCAGAGGTACCCAAGTTAAATGAAACGGAAGGGGATTCAGCGATTGTATCCTGCACTCTGTCGGTAAAGGTGCCAACGAAATTTATATGTACAAAAAACATCCATCGTCGTTTGGTTTGAACAGTACACTCACAACCGCACTTTTCCGCACCCTACAATAGATGTATTCTGAATATTCCGCACAGCGCCAATTCTTTAGCTCCTTGCATGGTAAGACATCGCGGTATCTTAGATGGGATCCTCCGTAGCCATAGTGTCTTCAGGAGAATCCGAAGATGACTCGACTTGAGTGAGGTGTGTCACGCTTCGAGTTTTGTATCCCTAGCTGAATACGCTTCACTGTCATCCTCATATAGTCATCTTACAGGCTTCTCGTCGTGACGGCGGGTTTTCCGTATTTTTTCCCGGTGTACTATAGTGTTGTATACAGTATATAGTACAGTATAGTATATAAAATGGAAACCATTTAGATTCTGATAACTGAACACACTGTTCTCGATAAATATACTCGTTTGCAAATCAGTTTGGTTTTGCGAGAGACTCACCTGGAGCCCAGCTGAATCTGTCGTTTGTGATGTTTTCAGGCAAACGAATGTGCTGCATCAGGCCGCCTCATCTTTCGGTTGCTACGATATTCGAGATATCGCGATACATGTATATACGTGATGCACTACTCATAAGGTCGAAGAATTTTCAGCAACCTTATAAGTAGTGCATTACGTGAACACACTTATTGGGTCACTCATACTCACTTCTCACTTTCAGGTTGGATGATAATGCAAATGAGTTATTGTGAGTCAAAATGTCTGCTCAGCGGCAGCTTGATAGTTCTTTTAATGTTCACATGGGGAGCTTGATTCATGGGGCTTGTACACGGTTGGTTTAGTTGGAGTTTCAAGGATTCCGAGCCAGTTTAATGAAGCCGAATCATTCCAATGAGTCCAAACATTTACATGTCTTCAATTGAGTTGTTGTCTTTGAGATGAAACCAGACCGAAACCACGAGGGACACTCTACAGCGTTTCATCAATAATGGGAATCACGAGTGGTGCGCATCTCACGACATTCCGGACAGTCTGGACCTCCCGGCTAGTGGTTGAACGTTCAGCCTCGAGTGGCTGACCAGTAGTGTGATTAATTCGCACGTAGATAAAACGGAGCGTCACTCATACTTGAGTCAGGGAAACCATATCACGCCGTTTCATACGGACTGGCTCCTCGATGACTGATCGAGACGTGGCATTTCAAACAGAGGAACTGAAGTAATTGAGCGCGAAAATAATGGTCGTCGTCCAGCTGTAAAACCCTTCCGGTGCCTAGGTACCATGCTACCCGAAGGAAGCACGAGGGCTGGGATACTGAGAGGCTGCCAAAGCCTAGACAAGGGAAGTCGAGAGGCAGGGTTCGGGTTTGAATCACGGACCTTCCGGTCAGTAAATTCGCGCTGTAACCACTTGAGCCATCTCGCCACAAAAATAATGGTTGGTATGACGAAATCTCGCCAGCTTTACCTCTGTCTCTGAGTACCAGAGTAATTAGAAGATAGCTGGTGAATCATTGGCCGCTGGGGTTATGTTTGATTGGCAACTTATTGGTGTTTTCTACGTGAGATGTGTGATGCATTGTCAGCCTTTTTGAAATGCTCGATCCTTTCACGTTGACGTTTCCACATAAACACTGATGTATGCTGTAAACAATTGCTTTGCTAATCATTATTAGTTGACACCTCATAAACATTTGTGGAAATTCGAACCCGCGACTACCCGGCTAGTCATTGGTGACCATATTCGTCACTCGGGGAGCTAGTCCGCACGTAATAACGTCCCGATCCAAAGCCGTCACCTTGTTATGGTGGTCCTGCGTGTTAGAACTCAGTTCCTAAAGGTTCTACCATGCCAGAAAGACCAACGGGAAGCATCCCGACGGAGAACAGCGAGTCTCTATTCAGTTCAATTTATCAGCTATAAACCGTGTACCATAGGCACATTGATTCCAGCTACTACAGTTTCGATCACCAGAAAACGAGAATGTGGAACGTACAACTAAGCCTTGCAGGCGAAAGTATGTTCATTTTGTTCGAAAATTGGCTAGCTACGCATTGAAGGCGATAGCTTTGATGCACGAGCGCCACTGACTGCGCGATTGGGCCATTTCTGCCAATGTCGTTAACCACCGGTGATTTGAGTCCCGGGGTCCCCATCCAGGGAGGCGGCAGTTGCCCGCCCGACTAAGTTTACTGGTTAGCGCTTTCGTACTTCGTTGCCAGGTCATACACTGTCCACCTCTCGGTCGCTTCCACTCAGCACAGGGCTGGGCGAAAAGAGCTCTGCGGGGCAGACGGTCTTCTGGCATGCGGAGTACATGTCCCAACCAGCGCAACCTATGAAGCGTGAGTAATTCATCTATCGCGGCAGAGTTCCTTCTTCCTAAGACCAACTGACGTACCTCAGCATTACTAATCCGATGTTCCCACCAGACCTGACCAATGCTGCGGAGACATCGATGATCAAACACTGACATCTTCCGTACGTCCTCTGCACGTAGGGGCCACGTCTCTGATCCATAAAGCAGTATGGATCGCACCACCGCAGTGTAAACTGTTCCCTTGACAGACAAGCTCACGTCACTTCGGCGCAAGTCCCTATGCTGCTGGTAATCATATTACTAGGTGGTCTGGAGGTAAAGTCGTACTGTCCTCTGAAATATGAATGTAAAGGCAGCAAGGTGTTTCCTCCAGGTGACCATCATATCCATAGTTATGGAAGAGGCGATGCTGCCTACCTCCGAGGAAAGACGGGTTATGAAAGGTTGGCCCTGAAATCTGCACACTCCGATCGCCCAACAGTTGACCGTGATCGCGGTATTCAATACGGTAGGAATACTTTTAAAACCAAAGAGTCCGATGCTGCTCAAAAGGCACTTGCTGTGCTCAACCGCATCAGGAATGGGACAGTAATGCCTTATTACCTGTGCAGTCAGTGGCTGTCGTGCGTCAACTCTATCGCCCTCGATGCTTAGCTATCCAGTTCTCCAACTAACTGAACATACCATTGCCTCCGACGCCTGACTGTACGTCCCATTCTCTTCCACTTTCCCGTGATCGAAACTGCAATAGCTGGAACCTATAATACACAGTTTATGGCTGATAAATTGAATTGACGTATTCACGTGACGTAGGAATTCGCGGCACTATGTGTCACCCAAGTGCGACTTTTTTTACACTGCTCCTGAATGGCCTGTGGTAGAATGACATAGTCTCTAGTACCACTTGGGATGTCGTGGGTTCAGACCTCAATAGGGGTTCTTGATAAGGTTGAAACTGCTGTACAGCGCTTCTCCGCTCTCCAACCTAGATTGACTTCGTTTACAGGATGAAATCTCCACTGCAATTCGAAGATCTCTTACTGCCGTCAAACAATAGCTCATGGTATACTTGAGATTCCTAGTTGATCTAAATTCATGGTCCATCGGTTCAGTTGCAATGCGGTGCACGCCCAACGTACAAACTACGAAATGCTAAGAGCCAGGTCAAGGCTTTGTCGTTCACGTAATTCCCCAGTCAGGGTCAGTCTTGCCGGAGTGTTTTAATGGCCATCTAACCAATAAATGCAGTTCGCTCTACATATACCATATCCCCTATATTTTTTCGTAGGTTTGCAAAAGTATATCCCATTTTTTCGATTGCTTCCGGGTGTACCAGATAATAGTCAAGCATTGGTTGACGAGGCATGGGTTAACGGGGGCATGATAAATCAACTTAGCTAGAAAAAATAACCAAAGCAGTTCATCATCTTTCTGTTGTGACCGCCAGGTGCTTGTTGCCACAGACTTACTCCAGCATTGTTAAAGAATGAGTCAAAAATAACTCAAACTATCCGCATTCCTCAGGACCAGACCACATGCCCGAGTGGAAATCACACTGGTTTAATTATGCTAAAAGTTTTTATTTACTTTTTCGGTTCGAGTAATCTACTCATCAATATAAATGACAACCATATCGACAACTGGGCAGTTCAGAATACACAACACAGGCCGATGTGTGAGTTGATATGCCAGCTGAACGGAAATCCGTGCGAGAAGTAATTGGCGACGGTGTATTTGTTGACATTGCGGTAAACTATTGTTCATCAATCATGAGATCTTCAAGCTGTGTAGACAGACTATTGATACCAAGATTCTGTCACTTTTAATTTAAAAGCACAACAGTCACTAAAATTATCCACATTGAGCCAACTCAATCAAATTGAAAACGTCTCACGTCCTCTCAGGCGGAAAATTTCCCAAATCGAGTTCGGAATGGTCGAAAATTAGCATTCTCATAAAATGTCTCCGATCAGTTGTTCCTTCCGGTAGAGATGAAATTGCGTGCGAGCAGATGAGAGTATGGAAGACTTTATAAGACATTTTGCACCAAAGTTGTGGGTTCTTCATGGTTTGTGCGTCAGTTTCTCACTCGTTGCGTGAGCTGGTTGGTTTGGGTTAAACAATCGTCATGTTCGCTAGCAACGTGATAGTTTCTTTCAAAAGATTAGAGAAGTATGGCCAAGATGTTCGCAATTTAATCATGTATAATCGATTTTTATCAAGCAGCCGTGTCAGAATGAAACGACTGGTACGACATCCAACAGACACTTCACTAATGGCTGAAGTGGTCAGCTTTCTAAAGGCTGTCAGTTTTGTTGGGGTACGAGTAATTGAGAAGCTTTATTAAAGGATAAACGTTTGGCGAACCAGACCACCCTCGTCCTAATACTTGAAAGGTCAAAATCTGCGATAGGCAACTGAATTCCGAACCGACTTTCTCTCCGCAAATTCAGTTGAGAAAAGAACACTAACATGAAGTTCACGTGACTTCTCGGTTCCATCGTTTCATTTTTCAGGTGCTCATTCGATTTGAAAGTGGTTGTTACAAGACAGTAGTGGATGGACACTACTGTCATGGATGCAGTAAGTGACTGAGAATTTTTGGTTCGAAACAATAGGCAAGTCTTTACTGTTGTGCTTACCGAAGAGATATGAGCCAACACATTCTAAGAAGTGCCAAAAAGTACACGTTGATGGTGTGATAATAGATTGGAAATTTCTGAACGGAAAACATTCTGTTTCTCCTTAATCTGAATAGTCTTCAGATTGGGCAAACCTATGGGAGGAAAAATGACAAAACTTCCAGATGTAGCTTCTAGCTACCGAGACTTCGTTGTGATCTCTTATTCCGCAAATGTGGGATTGATTCCCTTCGTGTTACCAAGGGGTTCAAGTGAAATTCATATCGGAAAGATTTGGCAATTTCAGTTAAAACTGTGTCCTTTAGGTGAAGCCATTCTATGCTGAGAAGCCGAGAACCTTCTCAACTTGTAAGCGTAGATCAGATTCACTTATAGAGCGGAAACAAAAAGAGGAAAAACATAAGGAAAACTCAATGTTGGTTCACATGCCCATCTCGTGTTTCGGTCTGGCTGAAATTCACGACATCGAATTGCTGTTTTTTAATACGATATAAATTAGGAGATCAACGAAGAGTCTCCACGGAGGTAAAACCAGTGTTGCCGTGTCAAACCCTATCAATTTGGCGTAATCCTTACTTACTTCCAGTTCTATTCTGTAAACTAACCCTAGAATTCGACACAAGCGGAATTAATCGCACATTTGCAAATTAGGACTGAATTATTCTGCTATAGAGGAGAATGTTGGTAGCTCAGGTAGTATAGATGTTCGTTGGTTTGTTTGCTGAGCTAGACAACTTGATTGGTGGTTGTGCCACCAACCCATCTCTACGCTCCACTCGCTCCCTACCAACGCACTGATGATGTCACCTCGATTGGTGATGAAACGTTTGCAATCAAATTGCCCAGCTCAGCGAACAAACCAACGACCATTCAATTATTCTGTTCACACCATCTTAGTTTGCATCTCGGTATGTTTCTGCCTAATTCGACTTTTGTGTACAAGCTAAATTCGACGAATGCACATACATTTGTGAGTAGTAAGGCTTCATTCAGGCAATTCCATTTTAGTTACCGGTACTCTGGCTGCTAAAGCTAATGGCGCCCATATTGTGCCATAAATGTGATATGCTGAGTCGCTCAAATAGGACCTCTTTGATTCCTAAAATGGGTAAAATCAGGCGAGAAGTTCAATTGTCTCCAACTGACAGGTAAAAATCTAGCCTGTAAAATGGCATAGTATTGCTAAATCTAGTCAGGTTTGCCTGTATATCTCTGGGCAGAACATTAAAATTCCGAAGCGAGACCAAATCCGGACAGCATCTTTTGTGCAAATATTCTGCACACTGTGCGACATGTGGCAAATGCCCGGTCTGTCTAGCTGTGCCTCGTTCGTGCTTGAACGCCACTGAGGTTGATTTTTGTTTAGGAATCTCACGTACTTTATCTTAGCCACATTTCAAACAACCTCCACGCTTAATTGTCACCCGGCTAACGGGGGACTGCGCCTACTTGGTAAGCCCCAAGAAGGACGAAACCGGTCGTGGGCTGTCGAGAAGTTTTCGGCAACCTTAGAAGTAGTGTATTACGTTTATACCTGTATCGCGATATCTCGAATATCGTACCAACTTATACATGAGACGGCCTGGTGCAGCACATTCAGTTGCCTGGAAACATCACAAACGAGAGATTCAGCTGGGTTCCAGGTGAGTCTCGCGCAAAACTAAATTTGTTTGCACATGAGTGTATTTTGCTAACTTCGTGCAATTTGGTTTCAAGTAGAACATAAGTTTGACGGAAACTCGGGGACTGCGTCCACCTGCGGAGCCTCAAGAAGGGCGAAACCGGTCATGGGCTGCCGAAGACTTTTCAGCAACCTTAGGAGTAGTGTATTGCGCCTATACCTGTATCGCGATCTCTCGAATGTCGTTCCAGTTTATACATTAGGCGGCCTGGTGCAGCATATTCGGTTGCTTGGAAACAGTATAAACGAGAGATTTAGCTGGGTTCCAGATGAGTCTCTCGCAAAACCGGATTGTCTCACCTATATTTCAAACAACTCCTACCCTTAATTGTCACCCACCTAGTGGTTGTGACGACCCAGTTAGTGAAACCAGACGAGGTTGCTTCAAATCTAACCATATTGCTCGATTTCCTAGCTTGTCTTTTTCTTGAAGTAGGTTTGTTCTTTTCAGATAATAAATGGCAAAATCAGGTACCAACTGTTTTCAAAGTCGGTGATTTATCGAATGTCGCCGGATGAAACATCCAATGTTTTATTTCTACCAGAGGGCCCTACTGCACGAACTACACTCACTTTCAAATTAGTCTGATGTTGTGTGGAAGAACAACTGAATCTTTTACTCACTTGAGTCTCAAGTGAACACCGAGCAAAATGTGGTTCGTCAGTTGTCTACACTTTGACTTCCGAGTAGGAGATGAGTTTGATAGGACCTATCGAACTATGCTTACTTGATGGACTACAAGAACGGCGATACCGGTTGTGGGCTGTTGAAATGTACAAATGCTTTTATGCCAGGTCCTTCCAGTGCACAAGAGAATACCTCGAATTCCTTTCAGTTGTTGTTTTTTATAGCCCCTGTATCAAACTCAGTTGTTGTTTTTTATAGCCCCTGTATCGTGTTACACCACATGTCGTCAGACACCGTCAGTATACTCTTATTAATTTTAAGATATTTATGTTTTCAGAATGTGCCGATCCGTAGGAGAATTGGGCTGGTTATATTTTGATGATCGCAGTTATTTCATCGATGCTGTAATGGAACCCAGTCAGTACTGGAGCTGCTTAAATCCGCGTCGGAGACTACGCAGAATAATAGGCATGAGCTATCAACCTGGACAGTCTGCGGTTAGACTCTCGTCCTGATTGGTTGATATTTTCCTTGCATTTTGCAACAAGACAGTCATTTCTGAACGAATTAAGCAGATATCATCACCCATCTTCCAGAAACCCCACCGGTAAATGAATCAGCAACATGTCCTCATCAGTCAAAATGGCGCCCTTGCTTGCAAACAGGTTTGAGCAAACTACTCCTGTATTGTAACGACTGCACCAAGATACACATAGGACAGACAACCGGGGAACTTCACACCAGGTCGGAGAGCAGAGGAGGAAAATAAACAGGCCGCCGAGAAAGGCAGAAGAATACTGAGCGTCACTGAAAGTTTCGTCATTTGCGGAACATTCGCCAGAAACAGGACACAAAATAAATTTAGAAAATGTAGGAGTTTTGAGGCGAGGACCACGGTCCACACCACAGAGACTGATGGCCGAGACCGTAGAAATCGCCAAGCATCCCAGTATTAACAGAATAGAAGGTAGGGAACTGGCAAGCGTGTGGAGTACGGTCTTGGGTCATTCGAACTAACATGTGTTGGTGTGCGATTATCATAAAGAGGAGTAGTCATCGTCTGAATTCCACTTAACCTTGCCCACCTTCCCTTCCTCCAAATAAATTGTCGCAACACTCATAAGCCCACAAAGACCAACGAAATCTATCAGTGGCACCCCTGGTGAATCATCAAGCGAACCGCCTTAAAGTGGAATATTAAGGAACCAAATCCGATCAGATGGAATGCACTCATTTGCAAACAAATTTGGTTTTGCGAGAGACTCACCTGATCAGAACTAATTTGAAACTCCCTCAACCCATCAGTGCAAGATTTTGGCAACCACACTAACCGACAAGAGCCGTTAATTGACACTCAACACTGATCTAGTGTGCTAATATGAAGACGTCTCACTGATTGGTCTTAAAACCCGGCCAACTTTGTGTCAAAGGTTAAACGTTGTTAAACTAAAAAACCACCTTCTGAAACGATGACTTCTCAATCGGTTTCAAACTTTTTCCAATGGATTGCCTAGTACTTTTGACGTTCTGTCATCCGTCAAACGAATTGTGATTGTTTCGTCACATGAACCGCATTAGAAAATGTCTGTAGATAAATGCAAACCATTGATTGCTTTAATGGGCGGCTATCTTGAGGGATAGGTTTTTGAAAATTTGAATGCTTTAGGCCGAAAGGAAAGGACTTTTGCATGATATGTAAGCAATTTCTTTTTTCTAAATTTATTGCATTCAAGTAGATCACTTTGATGCGGACATTCTATTTCTATTCTGACGTCTTCGCTTGAAGAAAACAATGATACAAGGAACTGAAAAAAGCACTGCATCTTACGTATCGCCGCCGGTTTATGTCGCTTTTAGGCAGTGGTTCACTGATTGTTTCCCGCCGAATGAAACAGAACACCAGGATGAGGTTCACCTGTTTTCTTTTTGACCTTGCTAGACAGAGGACACTCATGGAGAGCGAAGAAGCCGGTAGAACAGAAACCCAAGCCTCGACAGTAAAATCAAATCTGTTGGCTTGCTTTATCTGTATACGGCTGACAGGAATGGTGAATATGACTGGTTCCTACCGGAAACGGATGAAAACCTCATTGGTTCAGTCGATTTGTCATCACAAACGAAGAAACATGGGTGACAGTTAATAAGTTTTGAGAATTCGACAAATGAATTTATTTGCATGCCAGTTTGGCTTTCGCGGGGGTCAACTGGAACCCAGCTGATTCCCTCGTGTTTCATTTGGTACTCTATTTGAGATATCGCAATAAGTTTTGGTCTGGACGTAACACACTACCCATAAGGTTACTGAAAACTTTCTGACAGCTCACAACCGGCTTTGCTCTTCTTGGGACTCATCAGGTAGGCGCAGTCTCCCAGTTTCCACCAACCGTACGTACCACTGGGGAAGCCTACCTAATTTGCAGTGAGTGTACAGCCGGAGTGAAGTCCACCCCATATATATCTGTGATGACTTTCTGTGAGATTTGTTTTTTTCTTGGCGGTACGTGTCATCCTTGACAAACCTGAAAAAGTATGAACGACTTGGAACCTAACCGTCGCCAATTTCGTGACTCAGAGGTAATACAAAGTGACTTATCCAGCCATTAAAAATGGTTAAAAAATATGGGTGAATGAAAGTGATACTAATAGAAAACTGTTATAAATTTATTCACACTGTCTATCACTTTGATCCGTCTGGTACGCAGTTTTCCCAATGAGACAGATAATTATTGAAAAACGAAAAATATCTGAGAACTTGAACGTTTTTTTCCATAAAGAACAGAGTAATTTATTGTGCGAACTGAATGTCTCAATTCCTGACACCTGTTTTGTCTAGAGAGAAAGAGCGTGAGAGATAGTCACTTTTTCGCGCAATTTTTAGACACATTTGCTCTTTTTTGCGCCGTATCGTTTGGAAGAAAACCTCTTTGCCCAAATTCAGAGTTGCCACATTAGCTTGGTAGCTGGCCCCGCATCAGTTTCGATGAGGTAGAACGGTGCACAGACCGTAGGAAGTTGTTTGTTCCAAAAACATCTAGGTGATATATTTTTTCTCAAGTTTAGCGTCAGAAACCTGTAGTAGAGCAACTTTTCGCTTGAAAAATTGAGAAAGCAAACAAATTTTTTAAACTGCAACCCCGTAAGAAGCTACATTATACCAGCAATAGGCTTGCGACGAATTTCCACGGTGACTGTATGGAGTCGTATTCGATGTCTGTTGTATCGAGCTGATTGAACCCCAAACTAGCATTTATGCTGTAAATTTGGTTGAAAATCTCATAAACCGTGGACGTATATCCATGGCCTGTCGTCAGTGTCATTTTGTTTTGGATTTAAGGGTCCACTTTAACAGTTGTTAGTTCTACATAAGACATTCCGACATGAAAGTCTACGGAGGTGTACATTTTCGATAATCTACCGTCACGGCATCAGATAAAGGACTTGGTTACTTCTTGCCAATGCCCGCTCTGAAAGGTATCTTCTACATAAAGTTTGTCCTCTCATATAACCAGTTTGAATTTGTGCAAGGTACGCTACATAAATATGACAAAGTTATGAAGCGCGGAGAAATAACGTTTATCAGGATTTCCGGTGATTCATGCTTAATTTTGGGAATCCAGTACTTCCAGCAACCTTGTCTCGCTAGTATAACAATAAGAACATGTCGGATATCAACGTGAGCGATTTGCGTGTGAGAGAAAAGCTGAATGAAGCCTAAATTGGCGTGGAGTGACACCGATCCTATCTTCTGGCGCCAACGGAGGCTTTGTCACCTTCTCAGATTGTAAGTCCAAAAATTTAATATTTGATTTCTCAGGTTAGTTTTATTTTCTAACTCTTCCAGGTGTTCGACGCAGAATTAATTCGTCCATCGAGGTACTACGGAATTATTATGACTTTCTCTCAGATCTTTGAACAGTTGTTTCTTGAGAAAACGCTCGACTGCAGCTTGTGTTCAAACGTACTATTGGTCCGGCATAAACATCTGAGCGACACCTCAACATCCTTGGTCAATTCGAATCCTCAGCTTCAATCGGTATTTATCGGCAGCACGTAGGAACCGCATTTGTAGTGCTACAAGCTGCCTGTAAACATATTTTACCATGACTGTATAAGCAACCCAGGGGGAGGATACCTTTCCTGGATTCGTGAAGTTTCCTTCAGAGAAGTTGTCACCCGAGGAATTAGTCAATACGTGAACGCACGATGTGGTTTTCTTAATTGACAGGTGAGTGGCGTTATGTCCTGTCTTAATGAGAGCCAATAACATTGTTGACGGTTTAGTGTTCAACCACTAAGTGGGAGGTCGCGGGTTCGAAACTCCCTGATTTTCGCAATGCTGATGATTCCCAACAAGGATAAAAGAGCTTTAAATTGCCTCTCGGCTTTCCAGAATGGATTCGCTTCCCTGACCAGATGAAAATTCTAGCGAATGTTACCATTTCTCCTCACATTACCACGTAATATCTTTCACTGCATACTTTGGTGTACTAGTTCAGCACTTCTTACAGGAACTGCATTCAACTCACGCTGAACTTTTCCGACATATTTCAACCTTGCTGACACCTAGCTTTTCTTCTTCTGTAGGTGTGGAGAAACACCATCCTGTTTTTCGATGACAGCTGTATCCCAAAGACCCCCAGCAGGTTGACGAGGAATCGATCTTACTGATAAAAAATTGAAACTTGTAAAGCTTTTTTAAATTTTCCAAAATGCTCGAATGGAACGCTGGATACAAGAACGTTTCCAGAAGGAATATGCAGTCCAAGCTCGGGAAGAGAATGCAGTTAAAGTCTTAAAATGAAGCATTCAAACTCATCGGTCCCTCTTCTCAAAAATAGAAAGAAATTCGCATTGTACTTCCTTTTGTTTACCGCAAAGAAAATACTTACTCTTCACAACCGTGTGTCATTTTGCTTGGTTTCCAAAAAGGCATTACACACTTCGTGGAGCTGAAGATCCAGGTTATTTATAGAGTACCTCGGAACTTGTTTTTGTGAATTATGTGGGGTATCACATCACAAGAAAAATGGTTCTCAAACTGAACCGTTTACTCGCATGTTTGCAGCACTTCTTGGATCATTAACCAGCTGTCAGGCCGAACCAGTTCACACCAGCCACACTCTCTACCTCATGTTGCTGTAGACCCCTTACATGGGATGGAATCACTGAAGCCATTCACAAGGAACAAGTCTGTCATAAGCCTTCAAACTACTCACCTAATTACTTGACGTGATTCCTGTGTGAATTCATAAATAGAAAAACACATGCTGATTTCTGCAGAAGAGTGCACCTAAATTATACGCTTGGCAAAATGTCATTGATTATACCTCTTATATAGTGGGCAGTTTTGGCGTGATGCAGATAGCCGCGGTGCAGTCTAATTGAAGTGCAAGCTGGATAGCAGAACATCGCCGGGAGCTGCTCTATGGCAATGTAGGCTCAAATTACTTTCCATCATGTTGGACCATTAAGACGCAGCTTTTGTTGATTTAATCATAAGTCAGTCTTTCATTAAACTAAATGCATTGCTACCCCCGGGCCAATTCAGGAACGTCAAACCTGAATTACAGACATGAGAAAAAGCTTTAGCGCAGGAGAAATCAACAGTTATTAGTGAAGTACACTCATTTACAGACAAATTTGGTTTCGTGGGAAACTCACGTAGAACCCAGCTGAATCTCTCGTTTATGTTGAGCCCCAAGAAGGGCGAAACCGGTCGTGGACTCTCGAAAAAATTTCAGCAAGCTTATGAGTAGTGCATCAAATCAACAGTTGTATTTTGAGACAATATTTGGGATTGCCTTTCCTCGGTTTCTTATGCACGTCGAAGCTTGTTACCAGTTCAGATGCGGAGAGTCTGATGAATAACTCCAAATTTTGTGATTCTCACAGAGTACCTGGTAATTATCAAGCCACGGACCCAATGACACTTACAAGTGTTGGTTGTGAGAGAGAATTAACAAGCTGTATAAAAGCGGATTTCATCCTGGTTAGAGCTCTTCAGCCGGATTGCGGCTCAAATCGGCAGCAATCAGCCAGCGCCCAATACATGCGGTCACTGACGAAGTTAGGCGAAATCCGGTCAACTCATTAGATTGAGATTGCAAGCTACTTGTGAGAACTTTGCACTTGGACATCCAGCGATCGAATCCTGCCGTGCTCATCTGTTTGGTTGCAACGAGAATAAAACTTCTTTCTTTATCGACATTTCCTTCTCCAAAGTTGGCCTGGCAACTGCCGGATTCTCCTCTAAGAGAGTGAAGAAGATTCCAGGAAGCTAACGAATTTGGAGGTCTCTGCTAAAACAAGTAAAAAATATTTGAATTCTTTTCCGGCATGTGCTAAATTACGTTCGGTAACCGTTCAATGTTTAGTTCAAAATTATGCACTTTGTTTTACCGATAGGATGAGGAGATTTGGAGAAGATTACCAAGAAGATTTGGAAATTCAACCGAGATGTCCTCCTGCAAGTACAAAGCCGAGAAGGGTTTTAAAGATGTTTCATTCAACATTGGCCAGCATCAGCAATGCGCGTCGTATAAATTCGTGGGGACTTTCGAAACCGTGAATACTTGCCTAGTAGTTAAAATCTGAGCCGTTCAGTGACTGGCCAGCAGTGCAACAAAGCAAAGTTTGAATCTGATGGTCGAATACTACCACATCCTCACGATGGAATTCTTAACGGACTTTTATCAGAACCGACCACTCTGGTTAATATGAGGTCTACGTGGAGTCTTGGGTGAAAATGTTTGTGTGAAGTCCGCAAATCGGATGATGCTATTTGCGACAAGCTGCAGTTTAGTTACCATAAAAAGCCCTTCACCAGGTTTCACCCAGCACTTAGAAAAGAAACAAGAGATACTCTGGTGAATTTTTCAATGATGGCTGCATAATTTGACTGGGAAACTCACAGTTTCATAACCGTTCACTCTAGAACGACAAGACATCATAAAGGAGCGATTTAGATGGGTTTCAGGTGAATCTCTCGCGAAGCCAAATTTATTTGCAAATGAGTGTATTTCGCCAATTTCGTGCAATTTGGTTTCAAGTAGGACATAAGGTTGACGGAAACTAGGGCACAGCGCCTACTGCTGAGCCTCTAAAAGGGCGAAACCGGTCGTGGGCAGTCGAAGATTTCTCGTCAAACTTATGAGTAGTGTATAACGTCTATACCTGCATCTCGATTGCTGGAATATTGTACCAACTGAAAGATAAGGCGGCCTGGTGCAGCACATTCGGTTGCTTAAAAAAACATCATAAACGAAAGATTCAGCTGGGTTTCAGGTGAGTGGCGCGCAAAACTAAGTTTGTTTGCAAATAAGTGTACTTCGCTAATTTCGTGCAACATTTCGTGAAACATAAGGTTGACTGCGCCTATCTAATGAGCCCCAAAAAGAACGAATCTGTTTGTGGGCCGTTGAAAAATTCCAGCATTCTTATAAGTAGTGTATTACGTACATATCAGTTAAGTTTCCGGAGCCTCATATTAACAAAACGGTATATTCGGTCGCAGTAATCGAAATTCGCTTTCAGCGAAACAATAACCGCATTTTGGACCCGACGTCAAAATGTTTTTCGAAACTTTTTATGTTTGTCCTATTCAATTTTTTCGGAGACATATTCGGGAAAAAAAACCGATGCAACTGCTAGCTGAGTGTTTTTATAATTTTAATCGCGAAAACTTTTCAGTCCTCCCTTATCGGTGACTCACGATGGGCGTCCTTAAGGAACCTACACGTAGCAAAACAGGCTGTTATTTCCGGTCAGATGTCAGCCTTGGTTTGATCATGTCACCCGGCAGTTTCAGCTCCTGCAGTTCAATTCGTTACATTCAACCAATCAACAAACATTTTCAAAACAAGTTTTCCGGTTTCTGCATCGCTAAACAGGCCCCAAAGAAGTGAGGAATTTTCTCAGCTCCTCAACTTTTGTTAAATTCGAGACCACATTTGTGTCTCACATCGACAGTTTCCTGCGCAGGTTGCATAAGGAGAGTGTGATAAAAGTATTCAAGAACATGTTGTGATTCATCCGTGATTCACTGTGGAGATTATAGTGAGTTACTGACACAAGCTTGTATAAATCAACTTGTTTAACGATTAACCCCAAGTACAATTTTGAAAGGTCAATAGCATTTTCTAATCTACAAAGAACACTTCAAGCGGTGAGGGAGAGAGTTCCGCCAAAATGCATATACAAAGTTAAAGTCCTTTTGTTCTGAGAAGATGTCCTACTCTTAAGAGTAAGAACAAGAATACAGTGGACCGCGGCTTTAAACCGGCACTCTTGATGGCTCAGCCGGCGAGAGGGCGCGAATTTACTGATCGGAAGGTTCGTGGTTCGAACCCTACCTCTGCCTCTCGACTTCCCCTGTCTGGGCTTGGACAACCTGGCACTATCCCAGCCCTCGTGCAACCTTCGGGTGGCATGCCAGTTAGGCATTGAAAGGGTTCTACCGCTAAACGAATAGTATCGTATGCGCCCAATCTATTTTGATGGCCACTATCAAGCCGGTCCGGGACTACCTTTTCATGGGATGGGAAGACCTTGAGGTATGACAGAGCTGCGCTTACTATGGTTGGCATTTTCAACCTCTTTATCAGGATGTGAATTAGACAGGTCTTGCACCCATGTAACCATTATCGGATGACTGTACAAGACCGAGTACAGGTGCATCTTCAATTGCTGTAACGGAGCTGTTGATAGTAGACCTTCAATAGACGTAAACAAATGAACTGATCCGATTCCGTTCATCGCTCGCGAACTCATACCGGCATCAGAGCACACCCATTGAACAGGATAAGCGTTACTCATGCAATTTATTCGTCCCTGTTGAGTCTTTCAGACAGACTTGCGGCGTAGGAGACTCGTTAGTCTATGTTAGGCTTTGCTAAATCCTTCACCGATGTACTGCCCATCAATCTGGCGGTATCTCAGCCGTCGTACTTCCTTCTTCTGGCATGGCAATTAGGCGTTGAAAGGGTGTTTCAGCTGAACGATTTTTTATTTTTATTATGAATTTATCTGTGTGTGTTTCAACACCGAGAAGCACTACAGCTGTTTGACCCTCATTGTGAATCGTCAACCGGAAGCATCTGACCATCCAGTGAGATTCGAACCAGTGGTCCTCGACTAGTAGTTGGCCATGAGCATCCAGTCATCAGAGGGATCAACTTGCACCTAGACAGCACCGTCACATAGTGTGGTCGTGTGTTGACTGAATCCTTGTGAAACGGCTTCTCAATCGTTTGACCGTTGCAAGTTTTCTTCCTTTTGGAGACAAACATTCAGCGGGAACTTGAGTGGGCTTGCCTTGCCAAAAAGTGCGTTTTTGAGTTTAGCACTTGTCAACGTCTTCACGGGGGAGGGGGTTGTGAGGATTGAGATTTTATGCATCACCACGTAATGCACTACTCATAAGGTTGCTGAAGACTCTTCGACAACCCACAACCGGTTTCGCCTTCTTTGGGGCTCATCAGATAGGTGCAGCCCCGAGTTTCCGTCAAACTTATGTTCTACTTGAAACCAAATTGCACGGCATTAGCGAAATACACTCATTTGCAAACAAGTTTGTTTTTTCGAGAGACCCACCTGGAACCCAGCTGAATCTCTTGCTTGTGATGCTTCTAGGCAACTGAATGTGCTGCATCAGGCTGCCTCATGTTCCAGTTACTACGATATTCGAGATATCGCGATACATGTATGGACGCAATGAACTACTCATCACAAACGAGAAATTCAGCTGTGTTATGGTGAGTATCTCGCAAGACCAAATTTGTTTGCAAATGACTGTATTTCGCTATTTGCGAGTTAGTTTTTGATCTCAACGGACAGAGCAAAAGTCCCCTAGGCAAATATCACCACAATCGATATTCACTACTCGTAAGGAAGTAGATCTGTTCAGACAGTTGATATTTTTAAGCTTACTCATTAATCATAATTTCGTTTCTTGGTGAGTTTCGGCCACCAAATTTTAATTGTACTGATGTCTTAACGAATTTAATCGCTCATCAAGCAGCGTTACTTGGAGCTAGTGATGACGATGTCCAAAAATAGTTTTCACAACGTGCGCAACCGCAATCGATTACGTCGTTCAAGAGGTGGGTATCAGCCCAGTCTGGCTCTCGTTTAAACAATGCGATAGTCTGCCTAGTAAGGAATGAAGCAAACATTGCCTTCTGCAGAGCTGTGGACCAAATCAGAGTGGCGGAGATTCACACGCAACTGCGAAGTTTCGTTCCGTTATCAGAAATGCTATGTGGAAACAAATTCTACAATAGTTGAAGTTCAGCTAACGATCGTAGCGCACATCGCAGTCGTTGTCTACCATCTGTAACAGTAAGAATCTCAGTATATCGAGGCATGCCCCTGACTAGCTCCACCCGGAATTGGAGTAGAATTCATGTTGTCTTCTTCCTGGACTAATTCATGGCTGGTATTTTCTTGTCACTTCGGATGTATACACAAATTGTCAATGATTGGTCATCGGTTTGTTTGCTGAATTATACAGTAAGATTGTCGTTGACAGTGGATCATCTTTAAGCTTACAGTTGTGTCCGTCTTACTGATAAAGCACGTACTTCAATTATATTGCGTACCATCTTTCTAAAACGTAGGAAAAAAACGTTCAGCTGTAGCACTCTTTCGGTGCCTAACTGTCATGTCACCCGAAGGAAGCACGAGGGCTGGGATACTGCCAGGTTGTCCAAAGCTAGACAGGGGAAGTCGAGATGCAGAGGTCGGGTTCGAACCACGGACTTTCCGGTCAGTAGATTCGCGCTCTAACCACTTGAGCCATCTCGCCTTCAACCATGTTTCTACATGGCTTACAACAGCTAGATTCTTTCACAACGGCAGGACAATTGCCTTGGGTATTGAAGAACAGACTCTGAACAAAACCACTAACAAATCTAAGTGATTTAACATCCAATGGCAATTACTCAGCTCCAAAGTACTGAGCAAAGCGACAGCATGCATGCAACTTCATACATCATCATACATCATCGTACATATATTATCACACAACTTGCAGACACGAACTCAGGTTTGTTTGCTGCGCGGATGACAAATATTACAACTTTTGTTCAGAGGAACTAATCCAGCGATCCGGTCAACTTTCATCTATTTAGGCACAGTTGTATTTCTGCATTTACCGCATGCGCAGAATTCTAGTGTTCCACGGCATGCTAGCTAAGGCCAACTTGTTCGAGTGCCTTCATTAAAGTTGGAAGATAACTACGTCTTCATGTGGGACAACACATATAATGCGAACAGTTGTTTTCACGGGGGACACACCCACACAAAAACATACAAGAAGAGGGCACAAAAACGCCATTCGGTCGTAAACAGATGTCAACGCAACTGGGTGCGCAGGCACCCTGTCCTGGTCCTATCAATGGTTAACCTGAGAATCCATTAGTCGTGTGTTGAACATGTGGTCAAATTTGCGGCACAGCTTGGTACGGACTGCCTATTCGATTGTTTCCATAGTATGTTTATCTACATATTTAGACACACGCTGAGTTACACCATGTGTACACATTCGGAAATCGTGTTCTTATCTGCTAGTCGTCCTGACGAACGAGAAAGCGGTCACAGGTAATTGGGAGTAGCAAGGTACCAACATCGGTGGTATGTCAAACTAATTCTTTGGAGTTTGTGGTCAACGTTTGAACTAACACTTCACCTGGGAAGCATAAAAGGTAACCCACGCGATAGAAGCAAGCGCTCGTATGAGTATCTCGACTGCAGTTTCATCCTTAGATGTCAGGGTAAAGAACAACCCTTTGTCCTCTTTGGTCAGTGATGAAAGCTTCTGCTATGTTGATGAAGACTGTGCTCAATAAATCTCTCAGTTTGAGCAGTATTCTGTGACGTGCTGCTTAAAAGATCTAATTCCTTCCACAAAGGGTCATTTATCGTCTTTCGAATGCTTGATGTTGAAGGTATTACCAAGTTTCGCTTTCGCTTCAAAGCACCAAGACTGGCAGGCCTACCGTTCGGTCCAAGTCTTAACACTTCACAACGTGCGCTCCGACCCTGACAGGTGGCTTGGAGCCCATCAAAAACGGGCAGATAATAAATGTTTCTTCTTCGCAAGGATCCACTGTACTCTGTGACAAACGACCTGTTAGCATGGCACTCGCGTTCACGAGTTCTGTCCAAAAGACTAGAGTGAAAGCCTCACTGGACTCGCAAGAAATATCAGAGATGCTTATTGGATTAAGCAAGCCACAGAGTAAATATGAACACGGTTTTCAAAATTACAAATGGCACCTCATTACCCTTTTAACTACGGATGCAAGCGTACCTCATTTGACCTTTGGGCAACACACGAACAAGAGCGCTTCAACATTCAAGTGACTATCCAGTTGAAGGGAACCAGCCGGCGTTTCTCGTCACATTGTGCTGGATGCCTCGTTTGTGTGTAACTTTTAACCATATTCAGACATGATTGGTACGCCCTACTCGATGGCAACATGAAAACGACCGCTGGTTCAATATGTGTTGTTCCAAACTTTATCCTACGTCACACCACTTGGAGCCCGATTACTGATGGGTTCACATTATCTTTAAGGCTTCTGTTATGTAGTTTCCTTTGATTTAGGCCCGCTTCTATCAAAAGCGGTCATCAATTAGGTTTTTTCTAAGGGGATTCAACACGCATAAGGACTTTTGGTGGCCCGGAGATCATTAGGAATGAGAGTTTCAGTTGGATTTACTTGGGCCTCTTTTCAAAAATAAATTCGCGTGCAAGTGCAAGCATGTGTCGAAAGCTGTCAAAGTTAGGTGTAAGTAGAACATAAAGTTGATGAAAAGTCGCGGAATGCGCCTACCTGATGATCCCCGAGAGGAGTGAAACTGGTCGTGGGCTGTCGAAGACTCCACAGCATCTAGACAAGTGTGATGACTATTTCACGAAACAGATGAGGTCATTTCAATACCGGATTTTGCTCATGGTATCTTCTGCTCCGTAAATCTTTCAATTCACCTGTTTGTATCGATCAATTGTGTCTGTTTGTGCATGTGTTAGAGGCTGTCCAGTCAGACCTGCGTTCACTTTATTAGGTGGTTTTGATGTGTCATATTTTGTCCTGAATTTTCAGTCAGTGTTCCAATGGTGCAATATTTTATGGCGCGTGTTCCCCGCGGGAAGTTTACTCGAGGAATGGCATAGGCGGAGGGAAAAACGTGTTTGCAATCTTCCGAGAGTAGTATCTCTTTAGCTAATCAACCGCTGGATTTTGGCTGCCTGGAAATACAATCGACAACTCTCAAGGGAAGTTGTCCAGGTCTTTCCCTACTGACGGGATCAGTTTACTCCCCTACGATATATTTGTGCAGTCAAACTAGTGAGGCGACGACATGAACATGCACAGCATTGCACCGGAACGCGCAGTTAAAAGCAGCCTGATAAAAAGGTCATTTAAAAATCCAGCCGGCTTGGGTAACACAACCTTGTTTTGCTTGTCTGACTTTGCGTGTCACTCACTTAGCTGGTTTATTTCAGGTCTCGTTAACTTTCGCCGCTTATTTTAGGGCTTCTGGCCCACCATAGAATAAACGTATCGCCTGCAACATCTCTGGATGTCGAGTATCCAGTTGGAACAGATGCATTTCTAGGGAAGTTCTGATGCCGAATGCCCGGTGAGATAAATTTTGGATAACCACCATTTGGTCAACTTTGGCCTACTTTATACTGACACTGGACAATTACGTTTTTATAGCCAGACCATTTCGAAGTGTTGACCTTGCAGTTCAAGGGATTCGTCTTTCAATCTTTGAAGTATTGTTGAATGGGCGTTTCACTTCAGAACAACCGAACAAATTGTAGAGTTTAGGGAAGCATAAATATGACCTCAAATCTTGTTTTCCAATCTATGGGGACCAACTTATCCAACCGTGAGATAATGCTCAACGAAACGAAGTGCAGTTTCGGAGAACGCACCTTTTATGATCGCTTTCACATCCACTCGCTTTTATCATCTGTTGGGATGGTAGCGGAGCCACACCATCAATCCAGAAAAACTGGATTGTAGTAGTGTTTGGTACCAGTTTCAGGGCGGATACCACTGATGAGACATGCGAGTAGTCTGTGGTATTCTCAGAGCTTCGCTCCGCATCTAATGGAAAGTGAAGTTTATGATGAGGTATTCTCAGAGCTTCGCTCCGCATCTAACGGAAAGTGGAGTTTATGATGGAACTTGAGGAACTGCTTTACAATTGCGTGATAGTCAATGAATATCCACGAAATTTCAAGAATACGCGTGAGAATGTTCATTTTTTAAAATCTATGTGCATATGAGATGTCCGGTGCAACCAATGTGACTGACCAGTTACTGAGCAAAGCCGGAATTATAACAGATGATCACCATCTGGGATCTGTGCGACGTACCGACTGAATTGGATTTTCTCGTACGATATGTGCAATTCAGCCTTCTTACACGTGCAACCCGTCATCTCAGTTGATTGGCTGTAAAATCCTTGGCAAAAACAAACACCAACTAACATAGAACACCGATGAAGCTCTCAAAGTTCCATCCGTATCACCAGTTATCTGGCAATCTATAATATGTATGTACAGGACGCAAAAGAACACTGGCTTTACTATTTATGTCCTAGATATGTGTCTAAACTGGCGTTTTAGAACTGCTCACCTTCTACTGACAACTAATGATTCTCAAAATAAAATCAATAAGATAGTGGGTTAGTCTTCTGGCCTCAGTCAGAGGCTTTTCAGTTTGTATAATCTGGGAGGGAGCAAGTCAGATTCATACAATTTGTTCAAGAATATGCAAGATATTTACTATCTCGGTCATCGGCGGCTGATCAAACGGTTTGTAGTATTTCCTGCTTGAAAGCAATGACGGAGAACTTGGACGTGGAAACAAGTAAAACTGAATTCTTGATTTGACTACTGCGAACAAAGCAATATTTCATAGTCAGCGTTTTAGACGGCGCCCGAGGTCGCGTGCTGAAATAATATTCGGCGGTGGTTATTCTCAACTCGTTTGTCAACCTCATCTACCAATTTCTAGCTGACGGAACGTGGGCATTTCCCATCCAACATAGTTTGGCAGAACGGAAAACTCATCCACACGTCCTTGTTGTCTGGCGCAACATGCAGGTCGTAACTTTGATGGCTGCTTGGTAACTGTGTCCAAGGGGGACGAAACCAGTAATAAACTATCGACGAGTTTTAATCAACTTTATGAGTAGTGTGCTCCATCAAAATCTATCATGGGAACCAACCAAAGAAGCGCGAGGGCGGTTACACCTCATAGACCATTCAAACTACCAGAGAACATGTAACATCCTTGATTTTAAGTTTAGGGAAAAATGTGATCTTTTTGAGTGAGGGAACACCGTGAGCGGAATTCTGAGGGAGAATTCGCCCTCCCCCCTAAAAGCGAAAATACCAGGAGAACTAACAAAGGGGATCGTCCTAACATACACCAGCAATATACCTGAAATCACAGGGTGCTAAACCAATCTCAATGATTCACCGAATGTATTTTTTGAGAAACTATTTACTACAACTTGCAGAGGGCGAGCTGAAATTCAGCTAGTGAGAGAATAAACAACGCAGTATTACGAATCCCATCTATCCGCTGTAACAATGTTTCAAACAATCTTTCCCCATTTAACTAATGTAGCAGAAAGACAAGGTCTGTGAAGTTCTCACTTTTCGGTCTTACCTCATTAGACGCATTAGACACATGCGGCATGAGAACAAGTAACATTCTATTTTGCAGAAGAAGTTAAAAAAAGTCACGTGACAAATAAGCGAACACAGTGTATGCAAAAACAGAAGCATTTCCTGTGCTTGAATATCAAGGTCGGCAAACTGCGATCTGAAAAAGTTGAGACTCCCGGTAAACGAGATTTGAGGCAGGCACAGGAATTCTTGGAGTCTATTCCAGGTGTATTTCACTTACTCACTATGTTGAACTAGACACGTGCGCTTACGTGTTACCGGCAGTGTAACCTGGCCATTTCGACTAGGCCGAAAACCTTAACTAACGACACCCTTTGAAAGGCGTCCAATACAGCCTCAGGGTGACATTCGAAACAGCCAAGCTAAGAGTTCATTTAACTGATTAATCAGTACACTAGATGGTGAGCTAACCAGTAGTAGTGTGAACTCAAATGGTCAGTGGTAATTAACGGCCAAACCCTGTCAACAGTACTCATATAAAAACTCATGCACTTCGTTAGCACGGAGACACCAGAGAGCATTCATGACATCACCTCGGCTGCGTACACCGCGCACTGTTTCCACTACTCACCATCGCGCAACGGCGCTGATCACGGTGTGACTTCTGTTACTCATGGACTAACGAGGAAAGTTCGGTGCCACTGGTTCATGGTGGATTCTGGACTACTAAATTGGTCATCAACGAAAAAGCACATGGGCCCAGTGACGACATCACGACATGGCGAAAGTTACCTCACCACAAATGGTCTTCACATGCAACGGGAAGAACAAGGATTCCTGACCAGTACTTGGTATCACCAAATCGGCTTACAAACGGTAAACGAACCTCAACCGCGTCGCAGGTTGCACTTGGATGTGTAATAACAAGAGGAGCGAATGCGAACAAAAGTGAGATCTAAGGAATTGCGCTAATCAGACCGAGCGATGCTCCGATGATCTCTCTGACGTCCGATCTACATAAGCGCTGGGCAATCAGCCTCTGAAAGCAAATCCGTGGGTATAATGCGATCACCCAACCAGTTCTGTTGGTCTTTGAAGATCGAAGCTGTTTGACTATCGTTGCTCAACGCAAGTGCACGGAACATAAAATAACAGTTTCAGAAACTGCCGGCTATGAAACGAATGAATTTGCTGATGTTTCAAAAGGTCTATCGAATTTTCTTGTGCAAAAAATCCGAAAAGAAACAATGAATTAACATAAAGGAAACCTAACGTAATGCACTACTCGTAAAGTTGCTGAGAATTCTTCGACCGCCCACGCCCGTTTTTGCCCGTGTGGGGCTCATCAGTAGGCGCAGGCCCTGTGTTCCCGTCAACCTTATGTTCTACTTGAAACCAAATTGCACGAAATTGGCGAACTACACTCATTTGCAAACAAATTTGGTTTTGCGCGACACTCTCCTGGAATCCAGCTGAATCAAGCAACTGAATTTGCTGCACTGGGCCACCTCATGTTTTAGTTGGTACGGTAATCGAGATATCGCACTACATGTATAGACACAGTCCCCCAGTTTCCGTCAATCTTATATCTAATTGAACCCAAATTGAACTGATTTTGATAAATACACTCAGTTGCATCACAAACGGGAGATTCAGCTGGGTTCCGGGTTAGTCTCTTGCAAAACCAAATTGATTTGCAAATGAGTGTATTTATCGACATCCTTAGTTATCATTTTTCTAATATGTAAGCGACCGTTACAGCTCAATTAGTTTGAGAGTTCCACTGATCAACAACACATTCAGTTAAAGAGCACCATAGACGAGGCGAAATCTGGCCGGTCGTGAATCAACGCTCAAAAGAGAACCAAGTGGAAAATTACAATAGGGGGTGCTTTAAAAGACGTACCGACTGTTCGTTTGCGGCTGGGTTGGCGTGATGGTAACCTGACTTTGTCAGGTTCTTGTTGATCAGTAGAACTCTCAAACTAATTGAGCTGTAACGGTCGTTTATATACTAGAGAAAATGATAACTAAGGATGTCGATAAATACACTCATTTGCATCACATACGGGAGATTCAGCTGGGTTCCGGGTTAGTCTCTTGCAAAACCAAATTGATTTGCAAATGAGTGTATTTATCGACATCCTTAGTTATCATTTTTCTAATATGTAAGCGACCGTTACAGCTCAATTAGTTTGAGAGTTCCACTGATCAACAACACATTCAGTTAAAGAGCACCATAGACGAGGCGAAATCTGGCCGGTCGTGAATCAACGCTCAAAAGAGAACCAAGTGGAAAATTACAATAGGGGGTGCTTTAAAAGACGTACCGACTGTTCGTTTGCGGCTGGGTTGGCGTGATGGTAACCTGACTTTGTCAGGTTCTTGTTGATCAGTAGAACTCTCAAACTAATTGAGCTGTAACGGTCGTTTATATACTAGAGAAAATGATAACTAAGGATGTCGATAAATACACTCATTTGCAAATCAATTTGGTTTTGCAAGAGACTAACCCGGAACCCAGCTGAATCTCCCGTATGTGATGCAAATGAGTGTATTTATCAAAATCAGTTCAATTTGGGTTCAAGTAGAACATAAGGTTGACGGAAAATCGGGGACTGTGCCTACCTGATGAGCCTCAAGAAGGGCGAAACCGGTCGTGGGCTGTCGAAGGATTTTCAGCATTTTTATGGGTAGTGCATTACGAATAGGCGTTGTTTACATTTGGTCACCGACGAAACCCTCAAAACGCCTAACTGAGAGCTAATCGCACCGGTTTTCAGCCATTTGAGGCCAAACAATTGAGTGTTCATCCACTGGCCGAAATGCTGTGGGTTCAAAATAATCTGAGTTTCGTTAGATGCGCACTGCTGATGATTCCCAATAAGGATGAAACATCTGTGTCCCGTTTCGTGGCATTCCAGCATAGATTGGTCTCATTGACAGGACAAAAATTACGAAGTCTTAAGCTACGGTCAAACATAGGTGTCTTAAGTCCCCTAGAGACAATTCGTCGAACCCCACGCTGGGAATAGAAGGTCGCAAATGGAAGAACGGGCCGGCAGTCGACAGGGATTCCAGAGTTTTACTAATGTATCAGAACTAGACGTATAAAACTGTGACTTAAAATAACAGCAAACCAAGCGGGAGAACGTTAGAAGAAAATGACGATATTGTTTGAAGTTGAGGAAAGGGATGAGAATAGCGGAGTCTCAATTGTGTTTTCAGCAATGGCATCAATTTTTAAACGATACTTGTGAATTACAAAGGCAAATACGAATGGCCCACGCAGTCGATGTTTGTTTGATTCGTTTGAATTTCATATGAAGTATGATGCATTTGGTGTGTTTTATTGATTTGTTTGAATTTCATATGAAGTATGACGCATTTGGTGTGTTTTAGTGTGAACAGATTTGACCAACTATGAGTGGCATCTGTTTGAATTAATTAGTAACACTAGAAACAATGAGCTGTAACAATTGGTTTCTATGGAATGGAAAACGTTGTAAGAATCATTACAAATCCGATGAGGGTTATTTGCCGGGAGATGTAGGAGCTTGTGAAACCAGCCGGTGAGAGCTGTGTAACAAAGTTTCCACTGAAAATGAATGCGATGGAGACAGCCCAGTATCAAACGTTGATTCAGGGGCTTTTCCGCGTCTTCACACATTTCGGAATGTTAAACATATTTTGTAAGCTGATTGTCCAACCAGATATTGTTTATGGTTGATTCCGGTAGTTCCGAATGACCAATTTTGTTGTGGCCAGGGACGGTTCAGGAATTGCAGTCCATCCTCCATAGAGCAGGCAGATTTTAAGTCTTACTACATTTTTCAGGAACAAAATACAACAAATGCTAATCTAAGCATTGGGCATCCTTACCGAAACCTCGTTCCCCAGTGACGGAAAACAACAAAAGAGAACCTAAATAGTGGGACGCATTTCGTTCAAATAACCTACTGGAGCGATATCCCGATGTCGACGAATGATAGGCATTGAGTTATGCCTCATATTTCAGGGGACAAAAGGTTGAAAGATACTCATGTAACTAAACAGAAATCCTTAATTCCTTGAGCTCTACGACCGGATGTAACTCAAACTACATTGCTGGTTTCCGTCTGACAACACAGAAAACTCACTATGCTTTACACTGCATAGCTGACGTTTTAAGAAACTGTTTAAACGTAATTTAGGCTCCATCAAGCCGAATCCCGCCCTTTGACCATTGTATTAAACAAAATTCATCAAGATGGCTCAGTGGTTAGAGCGCGATTTCACTGACCGGAAAGTCTGTGGTTCGAAACCGACCTCTACATCTCGACTTCCCCTGTCTAGGCTTAGGCAACCTGGCAGTATCCCATCCCTCCTGCAAGCTTCGGGTGGCATGACAGCTAAGCACCGAAAACGTGTTACAGCTGGACGACGATTTGTTTTTTTCACAAAACAAACATAAATGAGGGATACAGGTGATATTCAGGTGATTTTTCGTTGAAAACCAAGCTGGTATGCCGATGTTTTATTTGCTTTGGACAAACTGTTCACATAATGTTTCCAAATTGCAAAGAACGAAAACACTTTTATTTTACAGCTAACTTCAATGTTCTTAGACTGATTCTGTGGAAACATGTAAGTTAGGAGCACCTCCTGGGTTCTTCATTTTGGAGTATATCCTCACCAGAGACATTCAGGCCACCAGATGAGATGCTGAAAACTGTTCCACCTGAAGTTTCACAGGAATATAGATGTTTTAAGTGGGAACTTTAGAACAAAAATAACCATAAAGCGTAGACGCATGCGAACAATCATTGACCGGCCTCATCGAGCGGATACAGCTACAAAATCGAAAACTATGTTAAAAGACTGCGTAGTTTGATCTTTTTGTTTGTATAAGAATTAGGACAACATCTGTCGATCAGCGGTCAGAATGTTTGATTGGTGTGCGAAACCAATTTACGTCAGTTTTGGCGGACCCGATTCACCCATCAGTTCAGCCATTTCGATAAGTGTTGAAACAGAGTATTGGTTTGATTTCGCGGTAAGTCGCGCCTGAAATCAGCGGACCGGATCTGATGGCCTGTATCGATCAAGCGATTGGAGATGGCAACTAAGACAAGTTTGGCTGCTCCAGGTTTACAGCAAATTGACAAGCACTACTTGGAACATTGAGATAAGCGCCGGGTCGTTTGATCCACAGGGTGTACATGTTTTAGTTGCTCTTTCGTTCTGTGTGTGAATCTGCTCCAGGCTAAAGAACCGACAAGCACTGTAGAGCTGTTTTATCCTTATTGGAAATCTCCACACCTGGGCTCCCACGAACCTTCAGTGGGAGATCTCAAACTCGCGATCTTGCGGCTAGTATTTTGAACATTTAACCGATGGGCCACGAGCAGCTTTCCAGCATTATGGTTAACGAGCACAAACTGCTAGTCGCATGGTCGAGGATTTGGAATGCCCTAGGGTTTGGTGAGGTGCACAGTGCTGATGAAACAACCCCACAGTGCTTCTGGGTGTTTCAGCATAGGCCGGCTTGACTTACAGGATGTATTCCCAAGTGAAAAATACCAAATCTTCGCACAAGGACATCATATGTGTATATAACCACACAGAAATCAGCACACAGGACCAGCACTTTAAACTTCGGATTCGTTCCGAACAAAGAAGTTTATTCTCGGATGTATTGCGTCGATAGTTCACCTCAGGCCTGTGGTCAAGTGACGTGTTCTGTCTTCCTGACCCTTTTCACCATAAACTGGCGGCTGAATGCACATGTTTCTTGGGAACTGTTGGCCTTCTGCTGTGAAGCTACTAGGGGGTGTTAGTTTGAAAGCCTCTTTACGAAATATTGTGGGTGACAGCTCGGTATCAAATTTTTCTAGATGACCTAGAGCTGAGCAGTTCATTTAGGTTTTGTAAAAATACCATGAGTTGGATATCTTACGAGACCTCTTTGTAGTTTACACTACAAAGCTGCGGAAGCTGATGCACTGCATAAGCCTTGTGAGTCTTCTACAAATTTCGCCATGGAGAGGTCTGACCTGACTTCTAGTTACGGCAATCTCATGAGGCTGGAAGTTGTCATTAGGCTTCTTTTTTCCGGTCACAACTTGGACGTTTTTCATTCCCATCACAACCACTGGATTCGTGAAGCGTTTCTCCAGACTGTTCCTCAAGAAACGATTCGTGACGACCGACAAATTTTTTTCGTTTAATATATATTCTATTGTACTGGGTCAGTCTGACTGTTTTTGCTTTAGAGACAAGTCAGTTCTTGCTAATGAATTACTCTAAGGATTGAGCTACCAACTTAGCCTATTGATAGCTGGCGTGTTACGTGGAAAACATGGTTCAACATGAGTTAATATAAAACTTGACAAACAAAAGGAAAACCACGCGGAAATATCCAGCCAAAACCAAGTAGTTTGCTTAACGCGGTACACTGCAACATACAAGAAAGTTAATTTGGAAGGCATACTAAAGAGTTTAACTCAGCGTTGCATTGCCACACATAAGTGACACATGTCTAAGTAAATGAATTCAACTACTTGAACTCGATTCATCCACAGTTCATTGGCCCACGGTTACAGCTGGACGACGACAACCAACCAAACAACCAAACAAACAAACAACCAACCAACCAATCAACCATCCAGTTCATCGATCCTCGTTTCGTCAAATGTTTACATAGTTATGCCTCCAACTGATCTCTCACAAGAAATGAATGATTGACCTTGAATAGAAGTTTGATCTTGTAAAGTCCCATTCGGTAAACCAGATACGAATTTACTCACACGACTTATGACATCTTTCTCCCAAGGGACAAGCATTTGGTTCACAGTAAATCCCTGATCGCTGTTGGCCATACGGTACTTTCGGGAGTAAGGTGATCCGAGCACAACTTTATCCAGTTTCTGTCTACGTTTTGTCCGTGAAGACCATTTGTGGACCAAGTAGTGAGATGGCTCAAGTAATCAGAGCGCGAATTTACTGAAGGTAAAGTCCGGGTTCGAACCCGACTTCTGCCTCTCGACTACCCCGGTCTAGGTTTGGGCAACCTGGCAGTATCCCAACCCTTGTGCTTCCTTCGGGTGGCATGGTATCTAGGCACCGAAAGAGTGTTACAGCTGAACAGAGTAGAGAGAGTAGTGAACTGCCGATCTTAACGCCTTACGGCCAGGGTTCAACTCTTCTGAGTTTCAGCAGCACCATGTTGAGAAGGGCAATGACGATACGGATACGTTATACTGTTTTGTGTCTGGTTTGCGGAGGGCTCTCCCTTGTATTCCGCATCACTGGATAAATTTTTGATAGGCATAGAAAATTTTAACAAAATCCTGACATTATCGCTGGATACTCTGTCATTCCAACATACTTGGAGCCGTCGAGGTAAACTGCAGCGGCCAGATACTTTGGGTTTTTGAAGATCGACAGTTCGAAAAGGCTAGGTCACACTCACATATGTTAGGATGATTTAAACCGTCGCGCAGTACACACGGATCAAATTTTGTCACCCGCGTGCCTCAAGAGCAGTGTGAAGTTGCATCCACGTCTTTTCAACCGCTGTTACATCATGAAATATGAAGGGGATTTTTGTTCGTTTAAAGGACACCTCAAACGACCTTGAGGTCAGGTAGCTAGACAAAGACTTAAAAATCTCCAGGAAAATTTGATTTGTATAGTTGGTCTTGAGATAGGTGCAATTTTTATCCGTATTGCTGTCACGGCGTCAATACTATGCACAATAAATTGTAAACATTTAACCATCTCGAAAGTCCATTTATCGATAAACCGGTGTGTACATCGCTCGTCAACACTGCGTTTTGAAACGTGCGCGTCACATTTCACACATAAGGCTCAGTTTACATCGATGTAAATGGTACATGACGCGTAAACTTGGCCCTTTTTTTAGAAAAAACACCAATGAAAGGTCATCTCGTGACGACATTTTGTAACTGATGGAAGCCCGAATAGATTGGTAGTTGATCTTTTAATCTAAAAATAACTGGCCGTAAGAGTTTTGCATACCTGTCGTTAATGGAGGCGGAAGGTGTCTTCCAAGGACAGTGTCATCTTTCGGGATTGTAAATGATTCTCAAATACCGAGCTAAAATTTGTTTCAAGTTAAAACGACTGACTGGCGGCAACAATTCAAGCAGAATGTTATCTCACAGCATGGCTCAGTTAATTAACTCTATCCGATTTGAGTTCGGTTGAAAAAAAATTCGCCTGAGGAGATGGTGTTTTTTTCAAAGTATGGGTTATCTGTTGGCAAACATCGTTTCCGGTTTATGCAATCATTGTTTTCAACTGGCATTTCGTCCGCGTTCGTTTCATGTTGATCAGATAAACGATTGAAAACGCGCGGCGATTCAAAGTTCCATGTCCGGAATATGGGTCAGTGTTAAGCTGCAGTTTATTTGATGTTTTTTTTTGAAAAAATCCACCGAAAATTATTTAGGCAGCTTGCTCAGGGACTGGTAGGGAACCCTTGAAAACCATTCAACCGAAAGTGCTTTTTTTGCACGCGTAAGTGATGGAGAAACTGAGGTGTGATTAACTGGATCCAATCAACTGTATTTGAACACTGCTATAGATAAACTACTAGAACCCGCTGGCTCCCTCGTTCCACAGACTTGCTTTCACCTGTCCATCAAATGTGCATTTTATTTGACCAAGATCCTGGATTGTAGGTATAGGTAAACCTACCCTCAATGTGGTAAACTGAACCAGAAGAGATAGTATGTTTCGGTTAAGTCTGACTTTTCAAAGGAAACGTTACCTTCCAGGATAGTTTAATAAGTCGTCCAGATGGACCACCGTGGAGGACCTTCCCAGAGATACCAAATATATCACAGTCCTTCACCTGTAGCACCCTTTCGGTGCCTAACTGCCATGCCACCTGAAGGTTGCACGAGGGCTGGGATACTGTCAGGTTGTCCAAGCCTAGACAGGGGAAGTCGAGAGGCAGAGGTCGCGTTCGAACCACGGACATTCCGCTCAGTAAATTCGCGCTCTAACCACTTGGGACATCACAGTGCCGTTGTATAAGTAACTATATAGCAAAAGTAGCAGTTATGGAAACTAGACCAATGATTTCCAACAAAGTACCAGAAGGCTTTCTGATATCTTAACATTTGGTTGACGAACGGGTCAGTTGCATACCTCAGCGGTTGGAAGGAAACGTATTTGGTTACACGTTCATACTGAGCGTGTGAGCAACTTATGATCAGGAAGGTAAACGTGAATGTTACGGAGCATTCACAGTCAAACTGCGGTGTAGTGGGGTAGAATATGTGCGTGTTTTCAGATCACAAGACATGAAAAAAACATGGTATGAGAAAACAAGAAGGTATACAACGAGTCAGATTGCGTCGAATCTACCAAAGTGTCTCAATGAGCTTTGGAAACAAAGGGCCTTCCTTGCGGTTGCAATCACCTGTTACTGACCACTTGTGGTTGAAACTCCCAAATTTCTGCGGATTAAACTGAGGGGTACACTCAGAACACATGAGATGCGCTACGTATTTGGTCTTTCTATAGTCAGTATTCAGAATGCCTAATTCATACGTGAAGTGTAACACGTTTACTTTGGCGTACTGGACGGAAAAACGGACCAAACGGCACATAATATACTGGAATACAAACAGGCTGAAACTCATCTGCTGCAATGCTCAGAGAGTTTTGAGTACTAATCTAATTTGAGTTACGACCGCACAAGTGAATAAATTTACGCCCATAAGGTTGCTGAAAATTCTTCGACAATTCTTCAGCAACCTTATGAGTAGTGCATTACGTCTACACATGTATCACGATATCTCGAATATCGTAGCAAGTGAAACATGAGACGGCCTGGTGCAGCACATTCAGTTGCCTAGAAACATCACACACGAGAGATTCAGCTGGGTTTCAGGTGAGTTTTTCGCAAAAACCAAATTGATTTGCAAATGGGTGTATTTATCGAAGTTTACGCCCAGTTTTGAAGTTAGGCTGATGCGATGGTTAAGCTAAAAAAAGCAACGGAAAAATTTAGCAGCGTAAATTATCACAAAAACTACTAAATTTTATTTACTGAATTTTTTTGATTGGAAGTGGATACCGTATCTCCATTATTTTGTCCAGTTATTTGATAGCTCAGTGTGTGATGTCGAAAAGAAACGAATAGGGTAAATTGTGCGGATTCACTGAAACAATCTGGCGATTTTTATAATCCTTTGCGATCCCTAGACCGTGACAGTTTAAGATGCATGCCAAAAATAAAAATATTAAAAAAGCATTGATTTTGCATTTAATAAATGGTAATGAATTCAGCTGAGTTTGCAATGAAAGACTCTGGGGAATAATTCCTGGACTGGAATAATCCTCTCGATGTTAGGCTGAGAAATAATTCTCATCGTAAATTCAAACTTTTGTGTGTGTGTGTGTGTGTGAATTATTCAGTAGTCACAGAAGAATCAATGCATGCGGGTTACTTTTTTAGGTGGTATGAAGAGGGGCTGGAACTAAGACAGAAATATCAGACTGATACCTGAGGAGTTTAGCTGTATACATTTTTGGGTACTCACGAAATTTTCAAATTGTTACTGGGTGCGCGTTCTGTATCAGTAACATACGGAAAATATTGGTGGCGCAGCTAAGTTAGTTGGTCATGGAGTGATATCTACCTAGTCATTCCTAGTTTGTCGGAATTTTGAATGACTTAAAGCGCAGCGTTCTCTAATCTGGTTGCCTTATAATTTGGATTTAACAACGTAACTACCGGGACAAGTTTCTTTTGTAAACGGACAGAAATCTAACAGTTAAAATGTAAGCCGCCCTGGTGATGCTCAACATTTTGTCCCAGGAGAGCTGTTGCATCTTGACATGCGGTCAGGCAGGACAACTGAGAAAACGCATGGAACCACCAACCATGCAGTACGAATTCCAAATTTTCCATTGCAATTTCATCCCACGTTTTGGTACAAGTGGTGTTCGTCTTCAGAGCGGAAGTGGCGGAGGTCCTGGCAAATCTTCCAGCTAATGCCAGCGATCCATCGCTCTTTCTTAGTTGTGCATACGTGGAAAATGTGTCAATCCATGATGTGATTTGCACAGTTCCATTTTGTGGCGGCGCCAAGTAGCACCTTGTAATTAACTTCTTTAAGTGGGGGATATGGGTATTAGACGAAGCAGAGTATTCTGCCTTGAATAAACATAAGTACAAATTGGACAACCAAGAATGTATAAGACTGCGTGGAACTTCGCGATATTGTTGGTGGTATGGATAGCCTAGAGAGTTTTCAACTGAGGTGAAATTTGTGCTGAAAAACCTGAAAAACCTGTACAATTGTTTTCTATCTTTGTCAGGAGTCATCAGTAGTGTGCATGTCAAGAAACTCCGGTAGGGAGTTTCAAACCTCTAACTTCCTAGATAGTGGTGTGAAAACGTAACCGGTAGGACAGGAATGCCTGTTCAGCAGTCTCATGAACTCACACTTAGGCAGGGTACAGCTCCACGAGAACAACGTATTTTCATGCGTAGACTGAATCGTCGAATAACGAATTCTCAGGTGGAAGTTTCACTCATCTTGTGACGCACACTGCTGGTAATTCGCACCAGAGGTGGATCGTCTGTATGGTGCTTCTCGGCTAATCAACATAGATTGGCCTCACATGCACGACGAAGTAACATGCAACGTCTAAAGGGCCTAACCTAGTGGTAGCTTGAAGTCACCTAATGGCCCATGAACTAACATGATGGTAAGAATGCCCAATAGGCTGGGATGAATAACTGCTCGTTAGTTTTGTTAGTGGAGTAAGATAGAGCTGCTCCACAGCTCAGTATATCCTATTCAGATTTATTACTGACCGACAGCTTCATTACCACTTAAAGGTCCTCCAGCCTCCTTTGAAGATCCGGAGATCGAATTTCTGTCTCAGAGATGCAAGCCATTTTAAGTAGCCTAAACAAATCTACATCACGGTTTGGTAGGCTATGTGCTGCTACAAGACTGAATGGGACAAAACCCTCATGCCTGGGGACCAGCCAATCAGCGTGCCAACCAAAAGCTGTGTAGGTCCTGGTAACGCAGGCTCTGCGTGAAGTGACCGGTTGCGAACAGCAACTAAAATAACCCTGAGGTTCTCCAAACTAACAGTTCCCCAGGTATAGGAAATCAACCGCAGTTCGGGGCAGATAATCTGTGGTAACTTCTTTTCTCTTAAACATTATACTGTTGTTTAGGATATGGAAGATAAAAAGGGGAGGTCCATGGTGACCAAAAGCCACAGCAACTTGTCTCCCCATCAATATAGTCGTACTTCAGGGAGTCCAACTATGTGGTCACATTGTGACTCGCTCTCTGATTGACGATTTCTCAGCTAGAAAGTCTACTCATCGTGTGAAGTATTCTCCAGCCGATGTACTTCAACCATTATTAAACATTTCAGCGATGTGTCTCAAGGAGCTTTTCTGTCACCTCTTCCTGCATTTTATCAAGTCACCCCTCCAGAAGGGCGAAAGTTTCCCTGCAGTGAACTCCCCGGAGGCTGAAAATCACTGCTGTCATGACTCTTGCTCATACTTCAGAGCTAAAATCAATCAAGATGAGAGGTCACATCCAATGACTGTTTTTAACTCCCCAATTTGAATTTATAAAAGTGCACCCAAGCTCCAAGTACACTGGACGTGACCAAACTCTGCATGGATCATAGATACTACTCTCTCTCTCTATCAGTCTTCTATGACTACCTCATTGCAAGCAAAATGCAGTAAATAACTGGTGCGTATCTTCCTATCTCTCTTAGGATGATGTTGTAGGACGTTCGCCCGCGAGGTGGAGGATGCGTGTCAGAGACTCTTGTATCTTGTTCACTGTTGTCAATTTGGTGCAAAGGCAGCCAAGCAGAGGAATGATTACTATTAAGCTTTACTTCGGCGAATGTCTTCATTGTCTCCAAGGAGGGTCACTTCCAAGGCTGTTCAATGTCTAGTTTACCTAAGATCAGGTCTATGACGACAATGTTGTGCAATACACTTCTCGAAACGGGCTTCTGAACCCCACATTCGTCCTAATTTCCTAAGATTCTGTCAAAATTCTATCAACAAAGTGCTAGTAGGTAGTTCAGAATGACTGCTGCAGTTTTTTGCAGGCAATTCTAAGACTCTCTGCAAAGCGTGTAATTTTCATGTGTTGTTTATCATCTGAGTCTCTCTGCTAAACGCATCTGAACTTAACAGAGTACAAGCAATGCACAGGTCAGTCCGGACAATCAGCATGTGGCTTGGTGCCGTTTACTTGTCAGGATGTCTGACATGCTTGCTGATACCTATGCGCCCATAGTAAACCATATAATTCACACTTGGCCGGAGGTGGAATGAGGAACCCTGAACGGCCTTTAGGAATGCAAAGTCGTCCAACTTCCTGTATTACGTTCGGCTGCAGTCTTTACATGATTTATACCTGTTCAAGCTGAAAATAGTGCAGTGTTTGTTGATTTCTGGGCTACCTAATCCCCAATTCCCAGAATGATGGGGATTGAATCATTCTCAAACTTCACCTTTGTTTATAACAATGATGGGGATTGAATCATTCTCAAACTTTACTTAGACAAATCGGAGGTCTTTGTTTATATTGCTACTTTGTTTGAATGCGTTCGCAGTATGTGCCAGCCAAAAACATCAATATTTAGGTGGTGAAGTAGAGGCGTCCACTTTATTTTGAGTAGTCTCTTCAGGAAGCGCACATAAATGTTTTAAAGGAAACTAAGGGTCAAATCAGAGACCTTTAGTTACCTTGCTAAATGATTATAAATTATGAATGAACCGGCCGATTCACATAGTAAAAAAAACAAAATTGCCTTTGCCAATCATTTTTTGGTTTGGCAAAAGTATCAAACAAAATCACACGTCGCATCATGTGAACATTGCTTTGGCTATTGTTCTCTTCATTGAGCTGAACGATTTGGTTGCAAACGTTTGTGCACCAGTCAAATTGATGGGTGCTCTGTGAAGGAAGTTATCAGCGTGCGGTTTTGGACTTGTTACCAATGACGTTAACAATGACGTCTCTTGACTCAGAGTTGACCGTTGCGTGTGACTCACCGTTCGGGTAATCGGTTCTGTAGATTGGTTAGTTGGCCCTTTCTTTGATGGACTTTAAGCTTGGCCCTGCAAACCGCTTCCAATTATATTCGTCCTGTTGATTTCTTTCTATTCCCAGGTTCATCAATTGATCCGTTATTTAGTTGATTGAATTGTTCTAATTCGATCAAGGTCTCCAAATCGCTTTATTGGGTTTGTAGCCGGACACCCCACATCCAAGAAACTCTTGATTGCCTTATATTACCACGAAACAACATCGTTTAGACTGGATTTGTGTCCCTCCTGAACTTACTGTACGGAAAACCAGGAGAGGAAAGCGTGTTCTTTGATAGCTGCGTTGTCTTCTTTGAGCTGTGCAGAGTATTCGTTCTGGTTTGTTCACTGTAGTGATTGTTCCAGCCGATACAGTTGATTCGGTACACCGCATCAGTTCAAGCATTCCCATCGGTCTTGTGTCTCTGTCTTAAAATTCGTTTTAACAATTTGACTGTTGACTTACTGGATATTAGGATCCCTTTTGGTTTTAGTAGTCCTGGTAAGAAACATTTTTGATGTTCGTTATGACAATCCGTTCGCATTCTTGATCGCGTTGTTTCTACAAATGCATCTGCCATTTTTCCGAGAGCTTACGCTTTAAGATACATTTGATGAAATTACGTAGGTAAACATCGTTTTAAAATGATTAGTTTTGGTTGTGCTTCAATCCTTCTCATTTGCACTGCGCTGTTGCTCTCCAGATAGGGATTTAGATGCACGCCTTCTTGTAATTCCGTGAGTGCTGGCTGCGGAAGCTTGTTTTATCTGTGTCTTCTTTGGGCAAACTCGAGTTCCCCGGTCCTCGTCTGCAGTTCTGCTAACGGGTACGTTCAGAATGGGACATTGATTGTTCTCCTCAATCTCGACTGTAAAACTGATGCCATAAAATGTACTTTAAATGCTGATGACCTTAACCGCCAACTATGAAGTATGTACACATGCACGCGTTTCTAGGTGCTTGCGTTTATATAGTTTACAAAGAGTACCTTTTGCGCTGTGACCTGATTGGCCTTTGACGAAAATCGTACTTGGATTCTGGTTGGTCCGCTCGTGATCTGTGTTGCGTCGTGTTCGGCTTCTCTGTTGTTTGATTCTTCCAGGAAGCGCGAATAACTAAGGCATTACCAACCTGTCAGTCGGCGAACTTGGCAGCCGACAGGCGACCGAGAGAACAAAGATAACCGGAAGCGAGTCTCAGGCGCCAAGCTTAAATATCTTATAGATGTCCAGTAGCCAGAGTACGACCAACCAACCGACCAATATGATCAGTCATCCCGATGTGTAGCTACACTTAAAGATCACCTCTGTGTCAACGTGACGTATACAAACACGAACGCATCATTGTTCAGCTCTTTCACACCCACGAGCCGCTATCCTCCCATGGAAGAAATACGTCATCTTAAACGGGTACGATGTGTTTGCAACCAAATAGCCAATGTCAGTGAAGAGAACACCAGACATCTGACTACCAGCATTACTTTATCCACGACACTTAACAGCATGTCCGTCCGGTGACCTGTCCAACAGGCAAACTTAAGGTAAAAGAAGTGCACGAAAGTGCAGCCATTAATTTGGACTTTATACAAACATAACAAAAGTTGTGGATGGACTTTGCACGGGATCATCAACAGAATTCTATCAGGACGTACAGAAATAACGGATTAGAAATGCATAAGCACATGACATCATTTTAATGCAAACTGTTGGGTTTCCGCATTCTACTGAGGACCTTCGTCACGCCATAGCCTAAATTGCCTCCAACACTGACTAAATAAGAATCAGCTGACATCAAGTTTGCGAATCGGCAAACGGCATCAGATTATCAAGAGCACCGACAAGAGTTCTAGCCGGTACTATGGAAAAACTGGGATCAACATACACCAAACACTCTTATCTGTATAAAAATTTGTCTTGACGAGAGGCACGACTGAATGCAGCTGAAATTCTCGTTTATGATGGACTTTTTCAAATGGCTGTGCTGCACGAGATCGTCTTATGTTTTGGTTGGTAAAATATCCTAGGTATCGCAACGCCCATAAAGTGGCTGAGGAAGAGTTCCCAGAGGAGTGGTTCAAAGTGTTGTCAGTGGACTTACGAGTAGTGTGTTGTAGTCAGAATAATTTTAACAGGTGCCTCAAGTGACTGTCGCAAATGTGAAAAGTTTTAGGGGGCACCGATATAACTCTCTTGTTACTCAGGTCCCAGCAAAACTTGTGAAGTCCGAATCCGCAGTTCAACTTTAGGCACTCTATGCGAACAGACGATAACTTGCACTAAAATTCAAACCAACTGAGCTTACCTGGAAGAATAGCTGCGACAATAACGAGAGATGAAATAAAAACTGGCCATCTTGCCCTCACATCACAATTAAGAGAACATTATAACCAGGGGATGACCTCAACCTATTGGATGCATCATGCCGGATTAAATAGTTGGTCTGTAAGGTGTTTTGAAAAAAGTCGTCTTTTGGAGTAACTTAAATAGCAAACTAAGCAAAAAATGCTCTGGCTTTGGTCTTAATAAAATCAAACAAACAATTTTAAAGGAAAAAACAAGGCAGTCAGAAACATACAAAAGGAAAATGTTCAATATTATCATTAGACTAGAGACGTGTGACGGTGTTTCGGGACAAGTTACAATCGCTCAGAAACCCGATTACAAGGTCGGTTAAGCAAGTCGACCCGAATTGAGGGAAATAGGGGGACAAACCTGTTTAATAGCCAAGAGAGACGAAAACCGAAAGCGAACTACACCGGCAGTTGAAAATTCTATAGGCTACCGAAACAGACACAAGCCAACAGATTACTCCGCTACCAGGATCTCTGGTGACATAATGCCCGGGAAAATCTGTGAGAGATTCAGTCATACAATTGCTCGATTTAGATGCAGTGGCATCAATCATAGTGACAACCAGCTTGACAGGTGCTCAACAAATTACGGGATGTCGAAATAGCAGACAATGCACTAATGATGTCCGTCTGTTTGTTGTTTTCCTCATATGGAGCAGTCACAAAGTAGTAGAATTGATGGCAGCTTGAGGAGATTTGGCATAATTCAGCTGAAAATAATCTATGATGAAAATCTGAGAAGCACTTCACACCTCACCTAACTCCTGTGAGTTTAGAACCCGCTGCCTCCTGGTAGTCGTTTGAACACTTAACCGTTCGAGCACATGCTGCCAATCGGAATCGTCATCAATTCCCACTTGGACAGGATGGAGTGTCACTCACATCTGGAATCACAAAAACCAAAGAAATCACGTGACCACGTATTGACTGGCTTTTCGAATGACAACTTCTCACTTGGAAATTCCTCTGAATTCCATGGGATGCGTTCTTATAAAAATTTCCACTAAGGATTACATAGCTGTACACCTAAAGCACAGACCAGAGTCACAGACAGGTAGGTTTTTTACCAATGAGCTCGCCAGCATGACGGCTGATTTTTACAAAATGTTGCCACAACTTTTTGGAGTGCACTTCAATACCATTAGTGAACCCCAAACTTTATATCCAGTACATGGACGGTATTTTTCTCATCAGAAAACAAAATTCACAAAATTCATACAGGCCTATCAGCAGTACTAAATTCAGAGCCGTAATGGGAAAACGACAATAAATTAATGTAAAAATGACGTGACACGAGCTGTTCTGGCAAACTGAGTAGGAATAGCATAAGCAGACGATGAAATAAATGCATTTGTTACCTAAATACTTGAAAAAGTTGAATGGACTTGGAACAATCGTGCCTTTTGTTACTCAAGAAGCTGGAAACAAAGTCACATTAGAAACCTTTCCGGGACAATTTGTTATGCGTTACATAATAGGGGTTTCTTGTCAAAAACCCTATTCGAAATTCTTGTGAGGTTAAAACATACGGACAAATGAAAGTTAGCTGGCGGGAAAAACAGTTTCTCACAAAAGCGGAAATATTAGATAACCTCCAATCTTGTGACATGCAGAAGCGAGAAAACTCTGTGAACCCCGGGAAGGATTGGTGAAAAATGAACAGTGCATGTGAACATGGAAATTGAGGAAATTTTATTCGGCTTTAAGCACTTTTTGTGGATTAAGTCGGCGCCAATTGAAAACCTATAGAGTGTGTTATTCTTTAACGTAGCGTACTGCGCTAAAGAGAGAGCGTACGGCCAATAAATGGTTATCGATCTAGTTGTGGGTAGCTACTGAGTTTCAACGTGACCCTCGTCCGAACAGCCGTCCTCCTGTTCTGTTGCAATCGTTCTCGTGAGTTCACACCAAAGGGGAAGGCAATAAAAGAGCAAAACTCACGAGCTATTGAAAAACACATCAGTTTAACCTGCATTTTCCAAAGAATTCACGTCAAACTAGCTTAACAAATTCAAGTTTGAATCTGCAAGTATATCGTAATTACTTGGTCAGTCTTACACTAGAGAGGAGGAGATCCTGCTAAAGTTGGCCCTTCCAGTTGTTGCCCCTTTGTGCTTTGTTGTAAATTTGAAGAGGTCATGCGTGATTAAAGAAATAGGTTCATCGTCAGCAACAACACACCAGTAGCAAAAAACTGACTTTCAGATGTCGTGCAACAACAAGGCGAAAGTAACGACTGGCAATAAGAGGAGAAACAAGGACGGCTTGGTGTAAAGCGGTATTATTTTGGGTAAATCAACGACCTTCATCAATGAACGGTAATGAGCTGGAAAAATCTAAGTGCCCTAACCAGGTAACCCACCAGATATAATGGCCCATAATTTTCCGCAAACCAACGCACCACAAGAAAGCAGTTGTTTGGGCGGTCTGACTCGGAGGTGACAGAATGTTCTGTTGCTGCCGGTTTGATACCTTGTTTACTAGATGCTAGATGAAGATCGGGAAACATAGCCAGAAGGGTTGTGACGTCACTCATTCGAATGTGGACGTCTTCTGTTTGTGCTGCCATCTCACAAGTTGCTTCAGATATTTTGCCCAACCTTTTCGGGATCTCCACCAATTTTCCTGGTCGGGTTTGCTTCCTTTTTTAGTGATCTTGATTAGTCACCATGGCTCCAAATATGAATCACGCTACATACACACTCATTTGCAGATCAATTCGGTCTTCACGGGAGGTTCAAGTGAATCTCTCGTTTATGAAGTTCTTCAACGAAACGTGCTGCACAAGGACAGCCTTATGTTTCAGGTGGTGCGATATTCGAGATATCGCAGTATAATTTCATAAAGGAGACTTCTCACACGTTACAAGTAGAACATAAGGTGGACGGAACCTGGGGACTGCGCCTACCTGATGAACCCTAAGAGGGGCAAAACCGGCCGTGGGCTATCAAACGGTTTCCGGCAACCTTGTGAGTAGTTTCATCTTTGAAAATATACTGCGATATCTCAAATATCCTACCAAACGAAGCAGAAGTCAGCCTTTGTGCATCACGCTATTTTTCAGTCAAATCTTGAAGAACACAGAATACAAGTCAATGGTAGTTCAACTCAAGTTATATTTCAGAGGCATCCTTGTTCGTTTGTCGTATGTTCCATGTTCAGTTACAATGAATTTCACTGGAACATCACTGTAGCAAATTGCTGACGGCATGATCTTGAAAAGATATTGAATTTGGCTGATCTGATAGCTAAGATCGTGCTTTAGCAGCGAATTCCGTGGGAGGATTCTTAATGACAGGGTGAAAAATTTCGCGATATTGAAACAGACCGACATGAAGTTTACTGGGGGGGGGGTACGAATTCTACCGAGAAGAAATTATATGTGGGTTTATGTCCAGATGAAGTCGTGCCAAAAATGAGTTTGAAAAAAGCAAAAAAACTCCACCTCCCTGCTTAGACAACTGGGGAAAATGGATTTCTCTGAGGCGGAAAGCAAAAGTTATGTTCAAAATTATTTTTGGCAAAAGAAACTCTTCCCTAAGGGGTTTGTGTGGGGAAAAATTATTTCTGTAAGCTCTCCTGATCTCCTGCTTGTTATTTAAGATCACATATGAGTTTCTTGGATCCAATAGGCTACCTCTGAACAGCATCCACCCCAAGATAGGTGGGCAGTGACTTCTGAATGGATTAGCGCATACAGTTTTGGGCTGAAGAATCCGAGAAATTTGTTCAGAACATTTGTGTTCAAAAATGAATTTCGGATAGTTTTATCAAAAAAGAATGGTGAATACTGAGTTTCAAAAAGTTGAATTTACATGCTTCCCTAGCCAAATGAGTAAACATAGCACCAAGCTGACATTCAGCTTCCTAGAAGTTGGGTAAGACGGTCCAATGGTTATAGCGCGGATTTACTGATCGAAAGGTCGTGGTTCAAACCAGATCTCTGCATCTCCACTTCCCCTGTCTATGTTCGGGCAACCTGGCAGTATCCCAGCCCTCGTGCAACCTTCGGGTGGCATGGCAGTTAAGCACCGAAAGGGTGCTACAGCTGAATGAATTTTTTCATTCCTAGAAATTACAGTGATACGGAACAGTTCTTGCCAACTGCCGATGCCAATTTTTGGCTTTTCGCTCCTTTTAGAGTGTTGTCTGTCAAATGCCGCTTAAAGTTAGCAGCTTTCGGTGGATGGATGGCTTACACTATGATCAGGTGGAATGTATGAGTTTCCGGTTTATCACACTGACTTGTTTACGGGATGCAGGGCTTTTCAGAGTGCCATTACACTGCACTACAGTTAATCGATCGGAACTGGAGGTTGTAGTGCGTCGACTTTGTTCCCCACTTAAGTGTCACCCAACTAGCCAACTGATGATCTCCACCATCTCCACCAAAATACACTTGTGAGACACCTCGATTTGTTATGCTAAACTCTTGAACAGCCAAGTGCTACAATCGGTTCAAGGCGAGTGAAAATGCTTTGAGGCGTTTGACTACACTGTGAAATTTATATGGAACCGACCAAATGAAAGGTGTTTGGCGGCAACCTAACGGTCCAATGTTGATCGGACGAATACAAGTGTTTGGGTTGGTTTGCAACAGCACCCAAGTGTGTGCCAATCTGGGTCAGTTTTCGAGGCTGAAATCTACGCTAAGCAAAAGTCTTTTGTGTAGGTCACTTCAAGTCATGTTTGCTATCCAGCCGATCCACGTAATTCCATAAATCTCTTGTCTTTGAACGTGTGCTAGCCAAAGAATTCTAGGAAAGTTTAAATAGCCTACAGAGGTATGTTTTTCAGAACACCAGCTTGTTAGGAACATGTGACACTGTTTAAAAATGCAGGCATTTGAAAGCGAAGATTTGAAAATGATATTTTGACGCTCCACAGCCGAGTGATTAGGATAGATGTGTATTACTCTATGACAGATCGATATGTATATCTAGTACGCTGATGAAGACCAAAGTTTGTACAGGAAACTACTGAAAGAACAACCTTCAAAAGGAAGGATGTTGAAATGAAACACTAAGCTGGTCAAAGAATGAGTATCAGTAAGACACGATCAAAATATGGAAGTGGAATTCGCGGGCGACAACCGATCGATATTGAGGAGGTGTGAAATAAGCTGCTTGCAACGGAAGCCTGGAACAATGTTGTTCGGTTTAAAGGCTGTAGTAAAATAAATTAATCTGTGAAAAAGACCAGCAGAGATCTTCGGCTGATATGGCTGGCATGGCTAGATTTTACTGGGTCTGTTGTTATCGGGAAATAGAGTTGACGCTGAAGATGCGCCAATCATGTTTGCTTGATGCCCAAAATAAATGTGTGGTGGTTAAAGTGCAAACCAAAAGTACCATACAGAATTTTCTGCTCACGTCGGTTACGTGTCAATATTAGATGAAACCGAAGGCTATGGTTGGATAGATAGTCATTTAAATTTACCGAAAGACGTTTAGTGAAAATTTTCTGAAGCAGTGTTAGGTGCCTACCAGGTTGAGTTGATTAAGGCACATATTTCCTGTTCCTAAAAACCGTCAGTCTAAGAAAGAGTTGTTTACTCTTGCAAAGGACTTTTCGGAGAAGGATTTGCGGGGGCGAAACGAAACGGTTACAGTTTTTTGGCCTGATCCCATGTGTTTCCGCTCGCACATGGATCGAAACTCTGCAGGACAAGGCAAACAACCATCCCAGTGGCGCCCGTGACGTCATTTCCTAGCCAGACTACCTAGTAAAAGTTTCTTATGTCGTTGCTCCTTGAGCTTACGTCAGCAAACGTTTGCGGAGGAAGCTAGCTCCACCTAGTCAAAGGCACCTTATTTCGGCATATTATTCAAATGTGTTGATTTCAAGGCTATCCAAAGGCGCAAAAAATTCATCCCTGATCGCTTTTCTTGACAATGTAAGGCCTTTCTGCACTAATTTCTGATTATTCTGTCTGCATTCTACTCTTTAATGAGTCTTCTTTCCAAGTTTGTAGGGTAATTAACCGTCGATGTGTAATAATTCCATACTTCAGGAATTTCCATTCTTTCTGCTTCCAAAGGACGAGGAATTCTCATTCTTCATTGACCTTCTTCCTTCATAAAAATATTAATTAACAAATTGTAGATATTGGACTTGTCAGCTGTTCCTTCCGTTCAACGACTGAGATCAAAACAAGCGGTGGATGTACGGTGTTTTTGTCAACAAACAATGGGACTCGTTAGTGTTCAGGAAATAACCGATTGATAACTGATCATTCAGTAGCATGTTGTACTACATACGTATGAGGATGAAGATGTTCCACTATTGTTCTAGAAGCAAAATATTATCGAGAGTCTCTCACAATGATCTTCTCTGCGTTTGCTTCAGTATCACCTTTCAACATGCAATTAAATGTATGACTCTATGACGTCGTTATTCTGAGGTTGGGGGTTAACCGTTTGTCCGAAAGTGCGACACTCGTTCTATCCCGTTTTGCGTCCTCAGTAACAACCCCAGGGGTCACTTTACCATAAAAATGTGCTATCTTTTGTCCTGTATGTATCGCTTTTCATCAGTTGTTTGATTTGTAAAAGTGAACGAGCGAAACGGGTGCCTCAGCTGGTAAGCTACAGTTGGACAGCGTCTAGAGACCAGAAGGGCAGATTGTAGCACTTATTAGACATGTGCTGGTGTGTTCCAAAGTCGGTAGGTTAGAATTTAACCACGGCGGTCAAGATATCCGTCAATGGCAACTCGAGTCCTTGAGTATATTACTGTGCTGGCATCACGAAGCTTCCTCAACCCGGATGCTGACGGTGAAGAGCTGTTCTACTTGAACTATCTTGAAAAGTCATTCTGGCTAAAGAGACCCACGCTTTTGAATTAGGACTGCTTTGGTTTCGGAAAAGTTTGTTAACAGAGTCCAGCCTTCGCTACACAGTAAATGACTTTGGAAACAGCCACGATGCAATACACCGCGCAACACGCCTCACTCATTCATTAAAAAGCCCTTTCTTCAATTTGTTGCTTTTGTAACTACATCATTATTACCTACCTATTTTGTGAGCCTGCAAGTTATTTCAAATCAGGCTGACTGATAGAGTTGAAAAAGTTCGGTCTATAAAATTAGATTTAACGTTCAGATCCGATTCAAAGACCTTTGTTTTACTGGGGTCAGTAGCAGTAAATTCTGATTGATTGTTGGTCTGTTCGCCGAGCTTCGCAGTTCGATTGCAAACGTTTCATCGCCTATCGAGGTGACATCGTCAGCGGGGATGTCACCCCGACTGGCGATGAAACGTTTGCAATCCAACTGCCAAGCTCGACGAACAGACCAACAACCAAACAGCGCACCCGAGCTACCTATATTCCAAAACATCGCCAGCAGTTATTTCTTCTTCATCGAGAAAGTATGCGTAATGGTGCGTACGGTGCGACACCATTCTCACTGGGAGGCTGTGCGCACTTTCCGGAAACCGGTAAGTCAGTTCGCCCAGTGTGTTCTCAGCCAATCGACGGATAACTATGCGTTACAAGTTGACAAATGTCTATACGAAAAAATATGAAAATGCACTGCACACGAAAATTATTTAATTTGTAACCAAACTGATTTGCAAATTAGTGTATTTCTCGAAATCATTCCAAATTGGGTTCAAGTAGAACATCAGGTTGACGGAAACTCGGGGACTGCGCCTACCTGATGAGCCCCAAGAAGGACGAAACCTGTCGTGGTCATCGAAGAATTTTCAGCAACCTTATGAGTAGTGCATTACGTATATATTTAATTTCTAGTTCCTCACAAGTTGACCAATTTTCCTCCAGCGTGAATTAGCTGGGACGAATACTCAGAGGGGTGCAAAATTTGAGAACATTAAGATCTGTATTCACTAGAGTTTGCTGACTCTGTTTTCTTAAAAAACCTTGAGATTTGCACAACTAGGTCCGAGCTGCAGTGGGAATGACACACTCTAGTTGAATGTGGGATGAAACAAACCAACTAAAGTCGAATGAACTAATCCCGCAGCCTAACTGTGCGACAGATTTTATCTGCACCAACTGTAATAAACTTTGCGCGAAAACAAACTAGAGCGGATTACGAAAGCCACTCTCATCGGAAAAGTACTTTTGGCATAAAATGTATGTTTTAGGGTCGAAGCGGTAATCAATGGACAGGCTTCGTTCTCTGTTGTATTGGACGATTCAAGCTCAGTTCGAACGAAAGCCAAACAGAGCTGCTTCTATTCGGAATAATACAACCCAAAAATGAAAAATTCGTTTAATTTCCACAAATGCACTTCAATCCACTTGAAACAAGAATCGAGAACCTCCATTTCTAAGGAGTTCGCTGCCGGTGCTTGACATTCAGGATGAATTGTCCATAACGTTTTCTCAAGAAAACACAAGTAGTATGTAAATGGGAGGGAGATCAGGACATATATTTGTTTGCCCGCTTCAGCTGACCACGTCGATGGGGCACATCAAACTAATTCCGTCTTATACTCTGAATGGCCCAACCAAAATTATTGTGTGGCCGCGTGACGTGCCGGGTGCGGATGGATACGGGTATCGAGTAAAACAAAACTATCTCTCCTGTCAGTTGTAAAATATAATCGATGAAATGTGGGCTCTGGTGTTTACACACCTACACTACCTGTGCGACTAATTTGAGCCAGTTTGTTTTGAATGTCTTAGTCAAATGTGTGTAACGGTGGAAGATGTATTTTCAAGGACACCTACTGCTCGGTTGAAGGGAGGAAGCTGCTATTCTAATGAAATCTGAATAGCGATCCTGTTTTCATTTATGGCTTGTAGATAGGTGTTCACTTCTCACCGGCTGATTTCGACAGCTGTTCAAACACCTGCGCGCAGAATTTAGTGACAAATCTGAATAACAACACACTTGATTGTGCGGATGGATGCATCTTACTTTACAAAGTTTCGGTAGATGCTTTGCTTGTGCCTCAACTGGTAAGCTACAGTTGGACAACACCTACAGATTAGAACGACAGATTGTAGCTGTAGCACCCGTTCGGTGCCTAACTGCCATGCCACCCGACGGTTGCACGAGGGCTGAAATACTGCCAGGTTGCCCAAGCTTAGACAGAGGAAGTCGAGGGGCAGAGGTCGGGTTCGAGCCAAGGACCTTCCGGTCAGTAAGTTCGCGCTCTAACCACTTGGGCCGTCTCGCCCCCCAGATTGTAGCACAGATTGCAGCATTTATTAGAAATGCGCTGGTGTGCTCCAAAGTCGGTAAGTTAGAAGTCAACCACGGCAGTCAAGATATCCGTCAATGGCAAATTGCGTCCGTACTGGAATCACGAAGCTTCCTCAGCCCGGATGCTGACGGTGAAGAGCTGTGCTACTTGAACTACCTTGAAAAGTCATTCTGGCTGAAGAGGCCCACGGTTTTGAATTAGGACTGCTTTGGTTTCGGGAAAGTTTGTTAAAAATCGGCAGATTTATTGCTGGGCAACGTTTCGCTTTTGACACAAAAGCTTCGTCAGGCCAACTGACTAGGTTACGAGGTTGGTCGAGATTTATGGCGGAAGGAGAACCAGTCAGCTAAGTCAAGCTAAATCTCTGTTGGGTATCGGCCGAGGGATTTTGTGTTAGGGTGGGTGACCAGGTGTTAGGCCGATGTGGAACCCACATGGATTTGGGTCCAGCCTAGGGTCAAGTTCTTCCGGTTCGGTTCACGTGGAAATCACTCTTGAACTTTGGTCGGGTTGGGATTTCCACCCCCCTGATTTGCTCATGACTCTACGTGCATTGACACCCGCACACAGTCGCGTGTCAACTCCGCTTGTCTAAGACCGCTTCCATATGCTCGCCAGTCCTACACCTTCCATTCTGTTCGCGCTGTGATATTTGGTGATTTCCACCGCCTCGGCTATCAGCCGCTGTGGTGTGAATCGCAGTCCCTGTCTTAAAACTTCCACATTGTCTAGATCTATTGTATGTCCCGTGTCTAAAGCATGCACCGCCATAGCTGAGTCTCTGACCAGCATTTGGTATTCTACCACATTCCTTGGTGGTTTGTTTATTCTCCTTTTATGCTCACCAATTCTGGTGTGCAATTCCCTGGCGGTTTGTCCTATGTAAAACTTAGTGCAATAGTTACAATTAATTTTATACACGCTGTCTTTAGTTCGTTCAACCGGGACGGGATCTTTCAGTCGCACCAAGACTGAGCGAAGCGTTTTTCCCTTCTGGAAAGCTACTCGAATGTTGGCTAAGTTCATCAGCCTTCGAATAACCTCCGATGTTCTTGCTTTATGTGAAACGACTGCTGTGCCAATCCATTCCTCACTGGGTCTAGATACCGGAACCAATATCCTTCTTAACTGACGCCTGAGCAAACTCATAGGGTATCCTATTTCTTGAAGTCTGTTTGTAATCTCGATTTGAGCTGCCGTTCGGTCGACCTCTTCTGCGGATAGCGCTTTGACTCGGCTAAACATAGATGAGACAATACTGGCGTACACAGACTATGCATGTGCTGATGAGCAGTTTAAGACGGTTATTGTGTCTGTTGGTTTCCGGTTTTTAATTTTCCACCACTATTGTGTGTTATCCAGTCCAGGAAGGGTAATTTGCCCGAGGTGGACTCTATCTCCATAGTAAACCTGATGTGTGGATTTAAACTATTGAGACAGTAGTGGAAGCTGTTCACGTTATCTCGTTTGACAAACGTGTCTTCAACAAAACGCTTTGCTTTTGCTAAGAAAGGAGGTTGGCTGACAAATACTGAAGCGAGCACATGTAATGTAGACGAACAGACACGTCCGGTTGTGGACTCCAACGGCCACTGTTGAGTGGGCTGCAGACATCGTTCGTTATCGTTCACGTTTTGCACCGGGAACAGTTGTGACAAATCACCTGTGAAGTCTCGTTACATAAACAACTCATTACAGCAAGTTGCAGGTAACCTGCGCAAGAGAATGACCTTCATATTTGGTGCTTTAAACTAATCCGTCTTTTTCTGGCCCTAATGTGCATAACAAACAAACGAGCGTCTTCCCAGCAGAGGAGGAAAATGTCACCAGATCTTTACTGATCAAACCAATACACTACCTGCAATAGGCTAACAAACCATCAGGCGGTCTTAACTGCAACTGAAAGACCCCTCCGTTGAATTTATAAGCCAGGGTACTCTGCCAGATACTAAGCCAGGACAAACTATGGAAAAAACAATTCCTTCTCACCCTCTACCGCACTCGCCAACACGAAATCAAGCATCCACACTAAGTGAACTATTAATAAGTAAACCCAAGTAAACACAACTAACGACGGTAATCTAAGTAACCAGAATCTAAAAATAAACTGCCTCCGAAAGAAAATCCAAGGTGCTGCCCAACAACAGAGGTGGGTCTAGGCTTCACAATGAAACGAAAACAAACAGACAGCACATATATCCCACCAATGTTGACCAAAACGAAACAAGATAAGATATCAGATAAAACCGAAAAACTAAGTAAACACAACTAAAACCTTTCGACTGCAGCCCAGGAATAGAGATGAAAAGCACCGCATCTGAAAAGGTCACCACAAGTGATAGAAATCGTTTACATCCAGGCCGAGAAGCTTATCCGCAACTCACAAGCCCTGCTGCAGCTTAGGTGCGCACGGGTAACTCCTCCGTCACATAAATCGGATTCAAAATGTATAAATAACCAACCAAACGAGTTGAGACAAACGTCCACGCTAGCTCAACCCTATTTTTCTCTTTTCTCGCACTACTTAACCTATAATCACCGGCCATCTACCGGAACAAGATAAAAAAGTACCCAAACAGGTATGAAAATAAATAGAACGAACAGACAGAATCGCGTATTACCACAAACTATATTACCAACCGACACTGAGTTCACATAACAAAGGAAGTACCCCAACCAATAACGCCCGGTTCCCCCAGCGTTACCATGTTCGAACATCATTCAGGGGCAGTTAGAACCCCGATTAAATCAAATTCGATGTACCCCTCCAATCATACCTACTTTCAAGCCTCAATGAAGAGAGGATCGTTAATCCTATGCCATTTATCGAACTAGTAAACAAAAGTCATCGCACTGGCAACATAAAGGCATGGCTTAAAGTAACCGTAATTCACGTGAAGACAGTATACCAAGTTAGTAAACTGGACGTGCACTAATCTACATTAGAGTGGATGAAGACGTAACTGGACCAGCTCTTGCGTCACACGCTCCCTCGGAGGAAAATCAGCGGGTACGAGGCTATTCTAGTTCTAACCATGCAGTCAAAACGTAAAACACAACTCAACACTAGAATCTCTAACCCTCTTCCTCCAAGAGAATTCAACAGGGCTAATGAGGAATTAAACAGAAAAGGCAAGGATTCTAATCCTTATTCTGACTCAGTCGCCAGCCATTTAAACTGGCAAAAAAATTTCGAACAGAATAATCGCAATTGCAGGGCCTGCGAATTAATCATCCCACCTGTTGTGGACCACAGTTTTCCTAATGCCTTCTTAATACCGTGAACCCGAGTCTGAATAGCCGCTTGATAGCCTGATGCGCTTAGCCAAACCAGAAAGTCAATGAACGTGCGAATCAGCTGATCTATTGAACGCTGACGCGTTCAGGCATGTCATGTGTAGCCGAAAACGGGCTGTTTATAAAGCTCACGTGGAAAGTTCTAGGAGGGCAAAAATGTGATGCTGAAAATAGAACTCATCTGTCAAGGACAAGTGGAGGACCACCTATTAAATCTGTCTCAACGAAAACGATTATTCCATCGACAGTTGTATAGTCCAGTTTCGTTGGGAGCTGGTTCCCCTATCACCTCCCCTTTGAAGTTGAGTACTATATGCCTTCTGCCTCGGATTAACTTTAATCTTTGTTACTGGCATCCGTCTGCGTGTCGTCCTTCGTGATTGTTGATGCACATGCGTTTCTGATAGGTGATCCGCAACCTGGGTTTCTGCTTTCCTTCCTCTGTTCATGTCCAGGTGTTCTATCAAAATGTTCAGAGGCAACATATTTGATCTCTGAGTGGGTTGTGAATAAGCTACTTTCAACGGATTTGCATGACGAACCCGCGTTTTGGAACCCACGTGAACATCATAGATAACATTTCCGATTCGCCGAGTGATCCTGTCTTGACGCCAGAATACGCGATTACCATGATAGTCCTTTACTAACACGCTCTGTCTGACGTCAAAATATCGCCACTTTGCACCATGTTTGCGATTATAGTAGGACTCTATTTTCTGACCACCCGATAAATGAACCCAACGAGGTTCTCGCCTAATGAACGAAATTTCGGCCGCAGTCTAACCAGTGACGTCGTTCGTCAAATAGACTGAAGCGTAATGGAGGTTCCAGGAACCATGGTAACAGGACTAGCGCAAATAGCAGTCCTTAAATCCAGCCCAAGCTACCCTACCCAAACACACATGGCTAAAACCAGAAAACCGTAACAAACAAGGTGAGTCTTTACCCGTTAAAGTAGTACAAACATGCCCGATCATAACAAATCCTGACGTTATCAACAAGCAAACCTCAGGATTGCCGAAAAAAACATACACTGTAACAGCAGTGCGTCCCCTTCACGCGCAAAAATAGAAAACACAACAGTACCGAGGTTACGATTGAATACCCAGAACAGAAGCATCGATGTGCCAGTCGGCGACACAGGTAACATACCCAACAAGAAATAAAATTCAGGAAATCGAGGAGATAAGTGAACGCAAGAAAAATATTGGAAGAAAACAACCCAATCTCTCTCGGAAAGAGGAGGATGAAATGCTCTCCACACCACAAATACTCATCCTAAAACAAATAGCTGACGAAGGTACCAACCACAACCTGGAAGCTTCCAAAAGGGGTAAATTCAAATCGGAATAACTCAACAACAAGACGACAGAAAAATCAGAAAAACCTAGGGACCGATTTCGGACCGATTCCAAAAATTTACGGTTTAGGGAACTCTCTAGTTTGGAAATCGCAGCTGAGCTATCGATGCTCGAATTTCCGATAATGCCTAGTCCTCTTTTTCGAACTTAACACCTAAACTATGACAGCTTAGTTTAAAAATTTAGCTTTCCACTGCAAGGATAATTATTCAAGTAGATGAACATCAAAGACAATTTTAAACTCATAAGAACTCACCCACTGTGCACGTTCTTGATTGCGTCGATTTTTATGTGAAGAGTAATTTTGTTTTCATTAGCTGGACGGATCCGAATTATCAATGAACATTTTACTTTTGAACAACGTATGTGCTTGGCACAACACCAAGTTTGTAGATATCAATCTCAATGGTTTTAGACCGCCATTTACCAGTGTGAGTTGGTTTCTGAGGCTAAAAGCTAGTCCAGTTTATATAAGTTGAGCTATACCACTGGCTGGCTCCGATTTACACGCAGTTCGTCAGCGTACGAAGCATGCCGTCAAAATGAACCCAGATTTCTCCACCAAACGTTTATCTGACCACAATTCTCGAGCATAAAAGTGAGGTGTGGTGCGTAACGTTTTACTTGAAATTTCACATGCTTTTGCATTCTAACCGAATAAACCCAGTGCTGCGTCTTTCCAAAATGAATGTTTCAGGACGAATTTGTACCAGCCGTATGCCTCGAAACACTTTTGAGAAGACGGTCGGCGTAGTTGGGTGCGAAAGAATTTTGGCCATATGGCGGCACGTATAGGATTGTCAGTTTTGTGGACTTTTGAGAAACAGTACGTGTAGACTTTTTTTCGCGGAGATGATATATATAGTTTAATGTCGCGTTTGCATGTCACAAGCGTCCTTGGATAAGCGGAGCACTAACCTTACAAAGTTCTGTCCACGAAAACACAGACTTCCTCAAGTATGGAGGATAGGAAACAAACAGTGATAGGATTATTCCATGATTCTGTTCCTTGTCATTTTACTTAGGTTAGTGGGAATCTCAGCTCACCAGTGGTTACGCTCAATTTTGTTTTTCAAGATACCACATTACCTGCTGCAAACGTGCCAGGTCACTGGTCGAAAAATTAGCACACTTCAGTAACGATATCGGCTAGTTTCCACATCTCCACAGGATTTTTCATAATTTAAACCAAACATCTGCAATCGGTTTTTTTAATCCATCCTTAATGTAGGAACGTCTGTTGCGGTTGCATACGAGCCTGACCGTAGTATCTCTTGTGTTTCTGAGTAGACTGACTTTGGGACCTAGTTTCCACATCTCCACAGGATTTTTCACAATTTAAACCAAACATCTGCAATAGGTTTTTTTAATCCATCCTTAATGCAGAAACGTCTGTTGCGGTTGCCTACGAGCCTGACCGTAGCATCTCTCGTGTTTCTGAGCAGACTGACTTTGGGATAGCGGGATAACCTGAATTGTCAGGCTGTCAGAAACATTTTCGGGCGAATACAAGGTAAAAAGCTGTTCGTTTAACATTCTGATTGATAAACCGACAATCGGTTTTATTTCTGCCCATGCAAAAGCTAAAATGCAAACACTAAAAGTATTTCGGTACTCATGGAAAATTCCTCATTCTTTTCAGATTCCACGCCAGTAGTGGACCAACCAGAGTAAATCATGTTCATTTTAAAAATGATCATTACCCGGTTTCCTTGCTCCACAACAAACAACAAGTTTGGTAAGCTGTACATAGCACGGATATTTCTGTTAACTCAATAAACTTCCTTGCTGCAAGATGGGAAAGAATTCTGAGCTGGTACGGGGAACAGTGAATTGCCGAGTGAAAACGGAGGGACCCTTTTCCAGAAATACTGATCAAAAAATTGTTTTTTTCGTGTATGTTGATTAAGCGAATCTGTTTACAGCGCAAACTTTGTCGGCTTTCAAGTCTGTTTGAGAGTAGGTGATTTCTTGAATCGACGGTAAAGCAAAAAAGTTGATCTGGAGGTTTTGTGTACATCAAATCTGACTTGTTCAGAACCTGGGCACCTAAATGTTATATACTGCAGGATTCTTGTTAAAAATGTATTATTCGTACGAGCATTGAAATGTCCGGGCAGTGTTTATAGTGCTTTGAGTAGAATGCATGTCAGAAGTTTTATGATATGACAGCAGGGGTTGATGACACGTAAGCTGATAACAATTGGTCCAAGTAATTTGGATGATTTGAGCATCCATTGGATTTTGTTTAACAGAATCCGAAGCTCACTTCAACTGTTGCAAGGGCTTCGTTGTTACAAGTCACCAGGTGTAGTTCCAATCAAGAATCCAAATAGCTTCCAAATTTGACGAAATTCCTCAAAAGAATCTTGCCCAGTCAGTCAACGTCAATTCAATAGGTGCAAAACAATTTGTGCATGAAAATCACGATTTTGTTAAACTGGGTCACAATGTTTGGGGTTGATAAATTTCTTTGATTTCAAGGTGAGGCCCATGAAAAAAGGATTAACCGGTCGCTCCCTTTTCAAAATAGGTTTTATTGTCTAGAAATAGTCCTGAGAATTCCTTTCAATCGGTGCCTTAAACGAAGTCCAGGATATTTGGGCATTGTCTTTAATCCTTGTGGTTTGGATAAAACCTCGTAGATTTTCTTCGGTGAAACGAACTACCCAAATGATTGCTGAAAATGCTTGACAACTCAGTGAATCTGGCGTCTTAAGTCTCGTTTATCCAGGGTTGGCAGCGGATCGTAAGTGAAGATCTCTGATGTTTTTCAATTTGTTCATCTTGACCAGGTCAACGTGTCAATACATGTGCACTTTTATGTAGTTGAAACTATGATTCCTGGCACATCCTGCGATGACGCAAAACTACAGGTCCAAAGGAAGCGATCGAAATCGGTCAGACACTTATGAGTTAAAAATGTGAGAGGACAGTTACTCGGAGCCTATCGGTGCTCGGCGGGAAGTGTGAGCAGTCGCTTTTACCGCGTTGTCTTTTTATCCGGCTACCTTCTCCTATGCAAACGCCGTAAAAAGACTCGAGTGAACTTGCACTTACTGTGGTTTGTTTGAAGTTTTGGCAGATGAACAAAAAACGTTTTTCAGCCTGAGCGTACTATGCTGAGGGCTACTCGTTCACCTTTTAGGGCCGAGAAATCGCGCTATATTTACGAGCGTAATTGATGTTGAAATTATTTTGAAGCAAAGGTGCTTTCCTCCAACACATCGCTTGGTATTTGGCACCTGAATGTTTCTCGAGTAAACCTGTTATGGTTTGAAACAAATCTTTCTCATGATATGTGCGTAAGGCGCAGAAGCCTGTCGCAACGTAATGACATTTACTGATAAAACATAGCGGCTTTACTAAGAATAAGAAACCGGTGACATAGTTATGAGAAATTGCGCGGCGGCCGCCAACACTAGACGCTTGTCCCAATAGGTGGCTTGTCTTACAACTCCGGTAGTAATTTGATCACTCTTGTTGAAAATCAAGTAGGAAGGTCTCGGTTGTTGTACGCGGTATTCAAAGGTCCGCGTTCTCTCCTCGATGGTACTCTACAGTGTTTCCCATAAAAGCGACATCCCAGGCCGTTAGTCGAAGTATCTCTCCGGTGGTGCCTCCCGTCAAGTACCGCATTTCTCTCCCCATGATTGGAACTTGGCTGGTTGGATAGGGTATATATAAATTTTATTGCACTTTTTTATTCAAGCGCTTCTATACGCAGTTTCTTTTCGATAATATTTGTCTCACCGAATGTCCTTTCTTTCACGCAGACGGAGCTTTGGCCGCTGGTTCACGGTCGATGATATTAATCCACAGATAATGTGTATTCCCAGATTTTAATGAAGTTACCAAATAACTTCCCGGTGTGGTAGTACTTTTTATGTCATTGTGTGGCTTCGACACACGTAGGCGTCATTTGATCTGCTTACTGGAGGCCTGTTACTTGATGCTGAACGTAGCCTTTTACGAGTGTTTACTCGAGCGATAGTATTGTCCCCAGCATATCACTAGATAATCTGGTTCGGCGGTTTTTGACCGGCAGACTTGTGGACCGAACCCCTCCGATCTAACTAGTATCTCTATAGGAGTTTGCTTCATGCACTCTGAGAAACTTACTTCAGAAGTATCTTGAACGACCGTTCCGTACTTTCAAACGACAATTCACCTTGAGAGTGATGGGATGTGGTTTGCATTTTGTCAGTCTTTGGAGCTGTACGCATTTAGTCGACCAAGTACGGTCAGAATATAGTTGAGTGGGTGCTCCACATAGATTGTTCAATCGCTTGAGTTGATCCGATAGATTCGCACTACTTCGCACTACTTGGTAAGTTACTACTACGAATGTATACGAATGTATACTTGCCCCCTCTGCGGGTTGGTCTTCTTCAACCCTTTCGTTCGGATTGCCGGCTTTTACTGTTTGAAGCGGCATTCTTGGCGGGAGTTTGATCAGCCTAACGTTTCAGTTGAGTTAGCTGGTTTGGCAATATTTCGGTGTTGACGTGGTCACGAACGGCGACTACACGCGGTGTGTTCTAGTTTTTTTTACACTAGTGTGTCCCGATTCTTCAATCAGATTTTAAGCACCCCGAAAACGGAGGTTTACTGAATATGCAACAGGATGTGTATCTTGTTTAGCTGGTCTCAGGAGGTATTTCGATATGTATCCTGTGTTTTGTAGCTCCTCAATAATGGATCTGCTGGCTCAATTTTACATGGTCAAAAACTACACCGGATTCTGGGTTGCTCTGCTGCATATTTCGCTAGTGTGCATGACCCGTCGATTCAGTGCACATTACTACCATCCGGCCACCTGGATGCTAGAATAGCTGTGTTGTCTTCCCGCCCAAAATTGTACTTTTGTCTAATTTCTTACCACCTAATGGTCTGCGCGTTTCTGTCCCCAAAGTTTTGTAACCAATGTTTACCTAAAGAACTTCAGGAAAAGCACAGGCCCAAGCACCTTTTGCGTGTGATTCATTAGTTACACTGATTCTTCTTCAAAGCGATCATCACTGCCTCCGTCGTAATCGTTTTTGGAGAGGACAGCCCTGAATACAGCGTCGGTATCCAATGTGAATATACCTGATGTTTACGGGAGGGTCAGAATCAACGGAAATCTTAGCTTTCATTCTGAAACATAAAAAGAAGACTTAAACTGTTTGTCCCAACTGAGCGGTCCGTATTTCTTGATCGGATCATGCGTAGTTGCCGCTGTGCTTGCGAAATTCTTTGCAACCTCCAGTATTACTGAGCTAGTTCAATGAATCTGTAGAATTCTTGCGGGTTTCTCGGTCATGACGCTGTTGTCACCTAACTTTATTCTTGTTGTATGCATGTGTTGTGATCAGATTATGGATTCCAAATACACAATTTCCCGCCTTGAGAATGGACACGTGATGGGTTTTAGAGTGAGTTCTACTCCAACAAACTCGTCCATCACTCCGTTTACGCTCTTGGGGTGCTCATGGACAGCTTTGCCGTGATAGGTGAAAGGATCTAAGTACGACAAGCACTTGTGAAGAGTGGAGTCTTGCAACGTGATCTACATGACCCGCTGAAATGACACTAAGGCGTTTATTCTCTCTAATGGCATTGTTTGAAATGGGTGTGATCCCGGGAAAATCCTGGAAAACCGGTTTCGGTCACTAAGTTTCCCCACTAGCACCCGTCGAAAACCGGATATCGGATGCCGGATCCAGCATACAAAATTTTTTAAGCCTTGTGTGTACGTCAAACATATCGTGGTTGTGGTTGAGTCTTTGGACGTCGACATACAGTCTTAACGTTTTACCCCAATTTTGCGCTCAGTCCAGGCAAACGAAGCGTAGCGTTAGGGGATGATGCACCCTTATTCTCTGGTGATGTCCTTCTTCGTTTTCAGCCGAGCTTTTACGGTACTCTCTGTGACGTTGGTGTGGGTGTCTGTGTGTATGGCACGTTCAGCATATTCCTGTGCGCAACTTAGCTTGTTTTCTGGTAATGTGGTTTCGAAAACGATCCTTAATCAAAGGGAGTGAAAGCCAATTGACGATGAAATTGTGTTCCAATGAGCGACAGATATTTAGATTGACCTGAATCCTTTTCCCATTCTATCCAAAATCCCATTTCTGAAAACAACAGGTCTGTCGATAGCATCTTTCTTATATCGCTCAGCTAGCTAGCGTTCAAGCACCGAAATTACAAGGTTATGAGAGGCCTCGATATAGCTATTAAATGCTCGTTAATTTTGACTATATGTAAACATGTAAATGTACATCGGTCAGAAACTTTTGTGGTCCGTAGTCAACTGATTTAGGGCTTGGTTTTTTCCCAAATAGGTGCTACTAAGAGGCTCTCAGCCGACCAAAAATGGCAGCAGGAGGGATGTGGCCATAAGACTGCCGAACCATGGGTCTTGTGGTGTTTGCACTACGGCGCATTGGTATGATCTGGAAGCGGCTACATTTTCCAAGGTTTTTCAAGTGTCCAGACTCAGCTAGAACCCTATCCAGTGGATCCGGTAGACATTATGGTACATAGATAGATTTGCTACACTGTTTGGCATAAGATTTCTTCGACGAACTGCACAAGAACCTGTTCTCAAGGGATTCCGGTGAATTCCCGTCAAGTAGAGGATGAAACTAACCAGCTAGCGATAGACCCTTGCGCACGTTATTTACGCGCACGCTAACGACGACTGCAGAATTGTCGTCGATATGTTGTTATTTAGTAATTGGAAAAAGTTTACGGGGGTTCCTGGAGTTGTCTCATTTTCCAGAAGCATTGTTTCTCAGGTTTTTTCAGAGGCTTATACTCCCAACGAATTTCCGTTCTTACAGAACGTTGTCCATAAGAATATCTGTCTCAGTCGTCGAGAAAAAAACGTCCTTTGACTACAATCATCTCGAGCAGATGGAATGGTGGTTGCTGACTCGTTCAATGCAGCTGAACAAAACTTCTGTTTTGCTTCTTCTAGTCTTATCTCTTCCCTGTCTATTCATCGCGGTCTTCAATTCATGTGCTCTTCATCATATAGGACCCTTTGTGGTAGACTGCCAAATCAGTGTACTGCATTTTCATTGCCTGGGCCCCCTTGAGTACAGAATGCAGGTTAGACTGCAGCTGCGCAGGTGAGTTAAGCCGGCGCTGGTATAACTAGCTGAATATTCCTTACCCATTGGCATACGTACACTCTAACAGTCCAAAGCATTGTGATGTACAACGCTCAATCATGGCTCAGATTCAGGGACAATTTCCTGCTGGGAACTAGACACTATTTTCTGAAAGGAAGGATTCAGAAATAGTCATTTTTGCTGCAGACTTGAGGGCGAAAGCAGAATGTCCAAATCCATCGGACGCAACTGTTGGAGATGTTTTTGGTGTGAACGCAAAACTCGATTCAAGTTTGCCGCCTTATTCTCCCCCTTAAGAAGCTGGCGTCTGAGGATTCGGGAGGGTGATTGACCGAACTGTCACCAGTCACCATTTGAAGGGCTCAGTTTTTGACCGCTAGGACTTCTTGAACATCACTGATTGTGTTCTCAGATGGTCTAGGTTCTTGTAATAAAACTTGGGCAAGAGTCCCCAAGTTATCGGCGGAATAACTCTTTTACCTAAAAACTAAAGCGGTATAAGGACCTACAGTGGATTATCCTACGGGATCCCAATCAAGGGGTACTGGCCAACACCAACAAGAGCTACACGTTCCAACAAAATCTGTACTTGGACTATTTCCGGTACAACAAAAAGACAAAAACCTATGTCCTTGCTGTTTTATTGCACTTTACGCACTTTTTAGTGTGTTCACAATCCAGTAACCTTTCAGTTTTGCACTCACAACTCCACATTCATTTCAGACTTCGTCATATCAACTTTCTCCCGGTTTAATCACTCACCTCAACTGATCTAGCCTGTGGAAGTCTGGCGAGTTCGTCTTCGCTTATCAACTATAGGTTATATAACACATGTGACTATTGAGCCGCGAGTTTGAAATAGCCGGTCACCTTGAAGAGCGTTTTTCCCGGCTCTTTCCAAAATCATTCCAGGTGCTTTAAATTAATTTCAGTGTACACAGCGAGAAACTATCCACATCCAAAATGTAGGGTGCGTGCAGCCGCAGTCTCCCTCATCGCATTTGGTTTACATTTCAATCGGCAAACAATAAATATAGACCTAAGACTTGGTGGAAAGCTTCTAATTTTTTTTAACAACAATTGCTTTGCTCCAAAAGGACTGTTTTTTCTGAAGTGAAACGTACAACCTAGTGAAATTTGATGTGCATTTGGATAGCAGGAACCTGTAATTAGCTACTCCCTCAAATGGCATCTGTTCGTCATTGAAATAAACGTGCGTAGTGGTTATGACTGAGAGACCTTAAAAGAACAGCGCCAGCCTCGCCAAAATTTTTGCTTTATTGAATACCTTTGCCAGGTCTGATTATATGTTATAAATGACTAAAATGCAAAGAGTCTTTTGGAAAAGCCTGGAGCTGATAAACAGTTGTAAGCAAAACGCTTTTCCAATCAATTTGGGTTCGTGTTTCACCGCATACCTCGCCTGATAAAGAAGTGATTGGTTGTCACTTTTTACCCGCAGGTAGAAAAAGTTTAGTGTTCATCGTCACTTGCTGCTCTGTAACAATGGGATTAAACCAGCTCTGCTATATCGTCCATCGGCGAACGGTGTCTTGGCTACCCATGGAAGACTTGTCACTGTGCTCCAATTTTTCGGGCCGGGCTTCTGCACATGAACTCTTTATATTTCACCAAGTCGGTGGTGCAAACTGACGTTTATCACTCCTTCTCGGGGTACAGAATTAGGAAATCTGGACGACTACTTCAAAAGGAGATTATTTATGAAAGGAAGAAGACCCCCCGCTGCGGAGTTATTTATTAGAAAACACCAACTGAACAGTTACAGACTATTGGACAGGAAAGCAAGCCTCTCATATGCACCTTGTTTATAAAAAATGAATATCCGTCTGCTTGTTGGACACGTCTTCCTGAACTATTCTGGATATTCATTGACTATTACTGAAACGTAAACGAATGCTACAAAGCAATTCCACAGGTTCCGTAATAAATCCCAGACGCAAATCGGAGTTAAGAGAAAACACATTACTCGCATGCCTCATCAGTAGTATCCATAACTAAACCGACCCAATGAAAAGAAGTATGCAACCATGACGCAGTTGGTATTTGATTTGTCTGCTAAGCTACGCAGAAATCTGGATGCTATGAAACGGTAAACTTCCACCTAGTCATCACGTCAGTGTGAAATCATTTTATACTGGGCAGTTTACGTAAACATTCCCCAACATTAAAAAATATTTTTCTAAGGACTAATGTGACCTAATACCGACCAGTTTCTTCGCCGGGAAACTTTAGTGCGTGCGCTACGAAGCGCACTGTTCTTTAACCTTGCAAAATTCTATACGTGACATGTTTCTAGGATCCGGTGGCGAACACGAGCTCAAATTTTTTTACTGAAACTCGAAAAAACTCAGCTGCTAGCCTATGATAGACTGCTCAAATGATTATGCACGGTACTCCCTAGAGAAATAACCTCAGAGGATGTGGAGGACGTTTTCAGAAGTGAGTGCCACTGAGGGCAAGTAAGGACGGAGTAGTCTCCTAAAGACAGGCATTTTCAAGGAACACAAATCTCAACTGATACTCATAGCATTCTTTGTCGGGAAGAACAAGGCAATTACGGAGCCCTTATGCCTCAGACTGCCTTACGAAAAATTAAAATATGGTAAATTGTGTGTGTTTCCTCACAAGGTCTCTCGAATTTCGACAGTCGAGGCCTATAAATTTGAGGTCTGTCCACTGTCGTTTGAAATTCTTTATCTTTCTTCTTCTTTTACAGTAATAGCTAGGGGTATACTAACCCTGTGATGGATACCAAAAAAAGTGTATTATCCGAGTATCTTGGATTGTTGTGGTCTAAAGCTACGTACCGTATTTTGGAAAGAAAGACTATCCCTCCTACCTGAGGTACTTTACGTACCGTATTTTGGAAAGAAAGACTATTCCTCCTACCTAAGGTACTCATGTTAGTACAATCTGATTACCCAATATAATCAAATTATCAAAAAACAGCTACTGATGAAACCCTACTAGTAGTATTTTACTTCGCAAATCCATTTGGACCGGCGCCATAACTCTGATAACACAAGGCACGGTAGCCTCCTGGTTGTGTAACAACCGAAATAATTTTAAGATAACATGCTTCAGAATCACGTGACTATATTGCATGTTCTTTAATGGTCTCGGAGATCTCGGCAAGGTTTACCTCTGAACGCACGAGGTACATATAAACCGGTTCAGCTCCTGTCATTGTCATCTGATCAGCAATTAGTACACAGAAACGGTTATGTTCTTAGCATTTGTTCCATCTTTGTTTACCGGATTTGTTCCTTAATGTGTTATCCGCTTTAGTTTAATTGCGGATGTTGCTGTGTACATCCATCGATAGCAATTTGTAGTATGCCGGAAAGTGCGCTTAGCTACTTGGTTTTAGAATCAGAACAGTTAATAGCCTATTCTTAGTACGTTAAGTCAACAGGAAATTGAAACTCTTTTTAAGATTAGTTTACTTTGGAGAATCATTAAAAATCGATCGTGGAAGCATCCTAAACTTGGATAAAAGTATTCCGGCAGAATTGTTTTTTTTTCAAAAATGCCAGTATCATAATGAACCTTCTTTCTAATGAGAGAATGTACCAGGACAGGTGCTAAAAACCCACACAGGAACAAGTAAAAACCGTATAATTTATTTACTAACTACTCCGAAAAACAACAAAAAACACTAAAAATAGATAAAAAAAATGTAAAACATCAATGTTCTCGGAGGTTGATACAACTTTTCCACTGGTACTTGTTGCATAGTGCTGCCTATTTGGTAAGACTTTACATTTCGGCCTACGCATTGTATGTTAGATGGAAACACTATCTGGAAATTCATTGTTGTTTTAAACGCAAATTACCTGAAATTAACACCAGACACAACCTTAACGAATTTCTATCGAGAAGACAATGGATCTGTATTTACGCGCAAAATTCGTACAACTCATCCTTGAAGGAAAAGGTTGCGGTATATATCTGAGTTAAGTCTAAAAGTTGAATAAAAGCAGTTGTAGACGACCGACATTTTGCCTAGTCAGGCAAAAATCTCACAAGGAATTTTTCGAGGTGTTTCCATTTTGGAACACACGTGGTTGAAATTGCTGTCATTCGTAGTGTCCCTTTGCAACAAAAAGAGACTGTTTCGTTGTCCAGATGGCAGCTTCTTTACCGGCCAAAATAAACTTAAAAAAATGAGACACCGACCCTGACGCACTCTGCTCTCATCAAGCTTTGACCAAAGACATGATATAGAGCTTTCGTTTGTAGCCAATCAGGTTTAAATTAGACCGAACCAAGCAAAATTAACATCTAAATGATGTTTCCACCAATAACTGATTAGATTTTCATGCGTTCATTGTTATCCAGGCAGCTTAGTTGAGAGACAATTTAAACAAAAGGGCTTCCCCCCGGGGACATCAGTGCTTCAGTTTGCCAGCATTATTAGACTTGGACTTCTTCGCAAAGGGGAACTTTTCAAGACCATAACAACCCGATTGTTGAGGCAGAAGTGCTTGAACCATTCAACCAGAATACCAAAAACGGTACCGATTAAAATCCTTTTGGCCCTGCTAATACTTAGTACCTGGAGACAAAAATCATTCAACTAGGTAGAAATTACACTATATGACACAGAAATGCATCAGAGGACGATTAAATTTAGACAAATATGCACCAAATTTTTTTTGACTGAAGACTCAACTGAATCCAGGTGAGTCGCTCATTTCTGATGGTTTGCTTCAAATAAATACGTTGCACGTGGAACTTAAGTTCAACGGGAACTCGGGAACTGCGCCTACCTGATGAGCTCCAATAAGACCAAAACCGGTCGTGGGCTGTCCGAGGGTTTTCAGTAACCCTATAAGTAGTGTGGTATGCCTAGACAATAGTCAGGTTAAACTTTGTATGGAACATCACACTTTACTTGTATGTTTCACAAATGGAATCCTAAAGGTGACTTCACCAGGTGTTCTTCTTGTTGTCTAAATCGGGATTACGCAAAATGGCGTTGAAAAGTGAAGGGTGGACAATTTGCAGTGGGTGGTCCAAGAATTTTCAGCAACCTTATGAGTAGTGCATTATGAATAGACACGTGCCGCGATATCTCGAATCTCGTGGCAACTGGAACGTGAAGCGGCCTGGTGCAGCACATTCAGTTGCCTGGAAACATCACAAACGAGAGATTCAGCTGGGTTCCAAGTGAGTCCCTCGCAAAACCAAATTTCTTTGCAAATGAGTGTAGTTCGCTAATTTCGTGCAATTTGGTTTCAAGTAAAACGGAAACTCGAGGACTGCGGCTACCTGATGAGCCCCTAAAAGGGGGAACCAGTCGTGGGCTGTCGAAGAATTTTCAGAAACCTTATGAGTAGTGCATTGCAAATCTTTTTTATGTTTTTCACAAGGCTGTTTTAAATTTCTACACAAGAAATCTTATGCAAAAAATTCGACAGAAATTTGGAGTGCAACTGCACGATGATGGAACTGAAGTCAGCCTGGAAAGCGCGTGCGGTTTGCAGAAAAATCGTTAAATGACTGATGAAGAAGAAATTTCTTTTCATGCATGTACACTTAAGCAAGTTACACTTCATTGCCCAGAGTCTACAAAGGCGCCAGCTTTGACGAATTACGTTTGAGGCGCCATAAATTTATTTTGTGCTTGTCAGCCAGTAGTTGGTTTACTAACATTCCGATGGCGGGACTAAGTGCTATACACGATCACAAATACTTGACAGGTGTCAGAAGTACAAAACAAGGGAACAATAACATTTTTCCAAGTTCAAATCTTGGTTGTTGTTTGATCCCTTTCCAGCCGATGTATCAGAGGTCGGTCAGTACGGACGAGTCACTTCAAACTGTGTGCACGAATGTTCTTAAGTCGTCAGGGGTTGACTGGCATCATATCCATCGAGTTGACTTTCATTGGAATGAACGTTTTTCTCACTCAAAATTTCAGCCTCATTGAATGAACTACACGGACCTAGGCAGTAATATTTTCCCCGTGCCTTGGACAAACACTGTGTCAAAACGAGGTTGATGTGAACAAGAAGCACTTTGGTGTTCGTTTCGTAGTGTTTGATTGAAAATTTGTTCTGCTGTACTGTGACTTTTTCGATTGCTGCCCCACATCACTGTCGCAGACAGTACATGATATGAGACTCGTACACTCACCTGCGTAGTAATTCCGTTTTGACGGGAAACTCACCTCGAACCCAAATGTACTTCTCGTTTGTGTTCTCCTTCAATTGAATGTCTGAAGGTTTCGGTGGCCGTTCGCTTATTCAACAACCATGTCAATTAGCTTTCAAATGTGTGAATCGGAACGCACACTGGTGCTGCTGCCTCATTTGGTGATGAAACGTTTGCAAGCTAATTGCCAAGGTCAGCAAACAGGTCAGCGGGCACCTGGTCGACTAGCAGAGGGCTCGCTTGAGCTACAACTATCCCGGTGCATCGCTAATCTGGAGTTATTCTGAACTGCAAAATGTTACCAAATTGCGAGGCCTGTAACTGATGTACTATCTAATAAATAGGTAAGATACTGTCTCACACGGGAACACTGTTGTGTTTTTTTCCATCTATTCTATTCAGTTCGCTAAAAATTCGTCCGCTCGCTGCAATTTCATTTATTTGCGTACAATCTTCTGACCACCAAGCGTTCAAATGAACTGCTCCAAGTAGTTCCCTATTTCTTTCAAACTACGCTTCGATTTTCCTTTTAGCTGATTAGTCGTGTGCTTCCACATTTTTTCTACTCCGTGTTTGTGTAGAAAATCCCTACTAGCAATTCTAGACTTCAAATCAATCATGTACAACAAGCGACCCGTTTCTCTGCTAGGACTTTGTCACTGTACTTCCTCTTTAAGAACTATACTGCAGTAATCTTAATCAATCTTAGCCAATGACGAGCACCGACGACCTAGAGCGGAGGGATTATCTTTAAACAGGAAACGGTATTTGTTCATTCGGCAAACGATCAAGATGTTTTCGGCCTAATGCAACCTCCCAACTTAGGGAGCTAAATTGTGACAGCTTGGAGAAGTAACAGATTTCCTTCTTGTGATGCAAACGTGGTTTTTTATTTTCCAGATTTTGGAACATACAGCCAAAGTATACAATGTAATATTTACAAATACAATACCATCCCACAGCCCGGAAGTTGGATGGGACTGGTCGGGTCACTCTCTCTGTAGTCCAGCAAATGGAATGTCTGGAAACAACGTTGTGAAAGCGAATATAGCAACAAAAGACGTACAGAGCACTGACGACATCGATCCATGGCATCCGAGTTATCAATCACATACAACCAGCATAAGTGCTGAATAGCTGCAGGGGTTAGTCACTCTGTTTTGTCAAACTCCTTGTCCGTAGCCATTTTGTCTTCTGTACCACTGACAGGCTCCTCTTCCTCCTCGTCATTAAAAACCGGTAGTCGGTGAGCCAATACATCACGTAAACTGAAAGCATGTCCGCTGGACGTGGACTGTAACAGTTGTATCACAGTATCCTCGCTCGGGCTATGTGAGACAATTATTCGACCGATATCGTGTGCGCTCCGGAGAATATCCGAACTGTCGCTAGTGGATGCCGTTCCGGCGTTGATTAGACCATCATCACCACGAGATGGTTCATCAACGACCTCACATGGATCCACATCCAGTCGGTTCATTTGACTGTATAGTCCATGCTGTTGAAAAATGGAATCGACACGGATCCAATGAGTATTGCATTAAGAACATGACTCATCAGATTATATGATTGCAACTTACTAGACACAAAAAACGCATCCCAGTAAACAGATAGTAAACGGTCTAAGTGTGAAGTAGAGATGTATAGAAGTGCTGACACCTGGAGGTTATATTGCATTTAAAATATTTGGCTCCAGTTATCCTTGCTGTTATCGATGAAGGTACGGGAAAAAGGCCAAAGTTCTGGACTGGATCACATTAGTTCCCTCTTCTTGAGAAATTTATTGAGATGCAGTCAGCAACACAAACGATTGCGCGGTTAGAAGTAGAAAAAACACGAATGCTTTCTTCTATGGAGAACTGTCGTACTGTGTGATATGACCGAAATTCGCTCCAAGACATCCAGCAAAAGGTTAACGTCACGACTAGGGGCAAAACGTGAAGTGAAAAGCTGATTGATGCCAAATATTCATTTGAGCAATCTCAAAACCTAGCCCATGAAGCTTCCTGTGCATTTGCATTGTTTGTTGATGTGCACAACTGCCGTTGTTTCTGAGGTACTTTTTTGTCTACCAGTGGTGTTTCTCCTTCATTCGTCCACGGGATCAGCTAATGTATCCCTTAAAACTAACGAGTGTCTGCTGTGGTTTTCCGAGAACTTCAGCATCCGGAGTTCCGTATCTTCTCTATGGACGAAAACCACATGACAGTGACTGAAGTAAGTCTAAACAGGGCGAATTCATCACCTGGATTCGGTGTCGTCCTAAAACCTAGCCGGATAGTGACGATGGCAGAATCATACTTCGCCTCTTGGTTATGGATCCCCGCGTGGACATGACAAGTGCTAAAAAAGGGTCCTTGTTTTACTTCTACGGGAAAGGTACTCAGAAGGATAATTTGCTGGGATTTTGCGCACAAAGAATGCATATAAGTGGTAGGTCGGAGTAAATTTGTGGTCAAATCACAAAAAGGCCGGTTCTAAACAGGTTAAACTTTTTAAAATAAAACCCAATAGGTGGACGTTTGGTACAACTTCTAGGGCGACATCGCCTTGCACCGCTTTTGATCACGTGACAGGTTTTATTGCCACCGTAAGCTTGCCGCTTTTAAGCAGTCATACGGTTTCAACAGTTGAGTTTCTTGTTGAAGCCCAGAGTAGAACTCACATTGGTTCGTTCGTCTTTCCTGGGAACCATGTTCGTACCACATTTGTACCCATGACGCGAGTGCTTTAAAAATGATTCCGGTTGAGTCAGCATAATAAAACTGCATCCAATCAAATGAGGCTCACTGGAGTTGGAAACTTCATGATTTACGGACAAACATGCGCATGTTTTAAAATCCTGAGATCTGAAAGTGCACGTTATCCAGTGGAATTTTTCGGTGGAAATAAACTTTGTACTAATATGTGCGCGCTCGGAGAGCTCTGCCTGCGAAACCATACGTTAAACAGTTACTGAACTCGACTATAACCTATTCATTTGTTTCGTATTTTGATCAAAAATTTAACAAAAGCAAAACAATCTGAGGAGGTGCGAAAAAGGATCCCATCTCGATTCCAGGACTCAGACGTAATATCAGGCTTGTCCAAATATATCTGTAGGTGAAAGATGAGGTAAACAATCGCGCACAACTAGCACCAGGAGACAGATATACCTAGTTGGTTTTTGCTACTGCGGAAGTTAGACCGTGCTAAAAATATTCCCTTTGCTTGGATCTCTTTGTAAGGTGTTCTGTTCTATGGGGCTATTGTTCACATAATTCAATCGATCAGACTATAAATAAACCTATTTCCGCAACATAAAGCAGTCACACACACAAGGAAGTGGAATGCTATAATGGAACGACAGTCAGTACTACTGTCGCTTGTCTGCTAGCTGCTTACGTGCACATCTGATGACCCATTTCAAAGCTGATTTGAAATTCACATAACATTTGGTTAGGAACAAATGAACGTATAACAAGGTTCATTTCTTGTTGGAATTTCTACGTAGGTGTGGAATAGCACCGTGTGACGGCATACGCCGTCCCCAAAAGGTCCCCATAGTCGAAAGGCTGTGAAATATCAGGAGGGCCACAGCTGGTTTTACACAATTTGTATGAGTTATCTAATCTGAAACAGAAAATCCCCAAAGTTGCATGTATCCTCCATCTGAGAAGCTGTCAATTATGAATGTCGCTTGAACCGGATCACGTGATGTGATCTGCTTGAGTAAAGTACAAAATGCACCATATTTCATCCAAGTAAACGCAATCGGCCAAATTTCCTGGCACTAATTTCCCAGCGCTACGTTTCATCCTTTCTTATGACTTCATCGGAGTGCTAACAATGACATAAATGAAAATTAGGTTTTAGGATTTTGTGCAACTTCCTCATTAACAATACCATTTGTGCGCACACAGGTTGATATCTCTTAAAAACTTGTTTTATCCATTTGGTACTCACGATCTTTTAGTTTTGTTCGATTTCAGCGGTCGTGTTCCCTCATTGCGGTGCAAATTTAATGATTGTTAGCCAAACAGACAGTGTTTTATTGATTTTTTTCTGGGCAAACGCTTTGGACGAAGCTCTAGTCTACCTCCAGATCTACGGAAAAATTCTATTGGTGTTGCCTAACACAGCGCATTACGCAATCCTATTGGCTGCATTAAAATGGACGAAGTTTGCAGTGATGTTCGACACAAGCTTCAAATCGACCAGGGTTGCGGTCCGGAGCTGTTTTTGCACCAGTATTAATCCTAGCTGCGTGTAAAATATGTACCTTTTTTCTCAAAAAATGCGACCGGTTTAATAACATTTTGCCAAAATACATAGTATATTTAGACATTAATGTCCGATAAACCTCCGAATGTACATACTTATGGGTCCACGCGGACAGACAATAGTTACATTTTCAGGGAAAAGGATCTTGCATAATTTGTCTGACATTATCCACCTTAACCTAACTATCAGACTTACTACTAGACTGCTCCAATCCTACTGTTAGTTGGAGCAACCTGTCCGTTTCGTTTTTGTGACTGCGCAAACGAGTGATCATTGTGAACACAGATAGAGATAGGAGACTGGGTCATATTACAATGACCGGCGGCACAGTTGCATTTGGACAGACAATAGAAACAACCGGTTTATATTGTTACATCAGAATCAAAGCAATTAGGCGAAAAAACGCTTCTTATAGCAAATCGGAAAATAAATTAATCACGTGTCTACAAACCATCCAGACTTGGTGGCTGTTCCTAGGCTGTTGCGTCACCAACTTTCAGGACGCGTGTGTCATACTGAGTTCTTTTCGACAATTCCCAAAAAGTGTGAATTTTTGATAAGGTTGGATAACAATCCTTGAAAAAAGAAAAAGTTGGTTTGTTATTCGTAGATGCCTAACTAAAACCTGCAAGCCGATCCTCTATGTTAAATGTTAGTCTTGGACCCAAAGAAGCGCATGTTTTCCGAACCTAGTAATGAGGTGTTTTTCGGTTCTGCCTGTGCAGCTCGCTTCCAAGTTGCACGTAAGTTGGTGTGTTCGGTGTGATTTCACCCTATTAGTTTCATCAACTTTAGTCGATAGTAATGAGAACCCTCGATCTGGTTGGTAGCTGCTTCTGTCTTGTTTTGTTTTTGCTACAGTACCACCACTAGGGGGTTTCTGACACAAGTATCATTGCGCCTACTCGTTTGATGGAGGATAAACTTTTTAAAAGCGGCGTCATAATCGATGTGCTTAACTATCTCGTTAGCAGGTATTCTAATGAAATGCGGAACATGTATTTTTAGAGGTTTTTGAGGGCGATTTTTATTCTTGGACAATACAGCCTTCCGGAAACTCAGTATGAGTTTATACATTGCGTTTCATTGAGTTCCTTTTTTATTTTGACAAAGCGAAGCAAAACCAACTCTTGTAGACACTAGTTTTAACCTGTCCGTCACCTCTATGTGTAACCTAATTATACAGAAACGGCGGGGAGCTTCTTTCTCACCTGTTCTGACAACATTTAGGGAAGACTCTTCATCTACTGATGTAACAGACCAACGGGTTCCGTGTCCCTGGCCCCCATTAGAGTATCGTCTGTGTAGCGGCGATAGTGGGCCAGTTTCCAAATGCATTCAGTGGGACTCCTCCATTTTTCTCTCATAAAGAAATCAAAAAATTAAATTAAAAAATAATTGAAACGGCGTCCAGTTAGCTGCCCATCGCTGCCCAAGAGCTCGTAGGTAAAGGTCCCAGTGCACAACAGTAGCTGTTCTTTGGGAACCATTGTTGGAACAGCAAGGTGGAATATTTTCAACTTATCCAGGATGGATACTGGGTTGATCGATTCGTGTGGAGGCACACTGCTAAAGGTCGATTGGGATCCTTACGTCTTCGGTGTATTCTCAAACTGAAGACCTAGCTCACCAACAGAGTTCTATAGGTCCGCAACGTCGTATTTGCCAACTTTTTGAAACATCGGTTTAGAAAGCGCACAGTGCTGAGGTGTGCAACAATCAATTGGTCTGACGCGATTGTATCTTATCTTTTCTCTAACCTTGCCTGGAAAACAAACTAAGTTGATGCGCTACTCAAACTTCTAGTGCACTGAAAGTTTTTATCTGAAGATTTGCACTTTTGTGGGTGTGACCGGCAGTTCGGATGTGTAGATTTGCTTGTTCAAAACCGCTACACCTGAATTTTTCTCCGGCTTTAGAAGGACACAGTTAGCGTCCTAAACCCTGGTAAGTTTTGCGGATGCTCCTTGGTCGGAGCGTATTAACAAACCAACTTGGTGTTGGGAACTTCACGAGCGATATCACTTGTTCCCTTTTTAAACCCACCAGAATTGTTGATGCGTTGGTAAATGGTCACATAAATTTTCAAAATGAACTTTCAAAAATGAAGTTGCGCCTATAAAAGCTACGTGTTTTTAGGTTCTCCGAGATTTTTGTAAGAAGTTGATGGTTAACACTGCCAACTTTTTCCTAGCGTTTTTGGTTTTTGTGTCCGAGTCCTTTTTGTGATTGAGCCAAAAAACGGTGAACATATGCAGAAAACATTAATCCGTTCGCTTTTACACGCAACCCACACAGAACACCTTCTGTGACTGACCTTACTGTAGGTTGATATTCAGGTAAAACGTCCCAAGATGTTGGTCCGGAAGCATATTCGCGTGCTTTCATTTTCACAAAAACCCTGATTGCTACATTACACATTTGAATTGGCCTAATGCTAGCATTCACAACCTGTGATGGCACTGCGCCCTAAGATGAGCTGATCAAATATGCACTCATGCCTTGTCTGCCTGTGGCTATTTTTTCTTGTATTAAGTCGTAAATACAGTGCGCCCAGAGAATTGAAGAACAACTAACAAAACTTGGTGATGCCTTACACATGGGTAATTCCTTAATCCATTTATTGTCCATTTTTATCTTCCTACTGCCAGTAGTTAGGTACACTTGTAAACAACTGTACTCTAATATGGTTGTTGTACAGTACAGCCCCTCCATTGTGTCCTCCATACCGTCCAAGCTGCCTGGTTTTTTTAAACTTCTTGTGTCAGTGTTTTGGATTGTGATGTATCAGATCAACATTGAGAGACTGACTTGTTGCCATTACGTTTTTTCATAAAAATGCGAAAGGTAATTTTTGAAAAACTTGGCTTTCTTCAAAAGAAATTTCATCTTGTTAGTTTGGTCAATCTATGCTGAAAATCTAAGAGACTTGGTACAGCTGTTTTATTTTAATCGGCAATCGTCAGCAGTGCTTATCTGGCGAAACTCAGAGAGTTTTGAACCCGAAAACTTCCGGACAGTAGTTGGACGCATAACAGTTTGACGATGAGCGGCTGATCGATACAGTGATCGACTCTTACTTAGAAGGAACATGGCACTACTCGTCCACTAATCATGTGCCCTGCATCACGTGGTCACGTTTCGACTAGCTCCACGAGTGACGACTTCTCAGTGCTTTCAGTGATCTGGACTATCTCGAGAATTCAGTTTGCTTAGCTCAGCCAGTACATTTCTATAGGTCAAATGCTTGCAAATGGAAAATTGTTAACTTTTTGAGTAAAAAACATTTATATTTGCTCGCGGCTGGACGTTTACATTACCAAATTCACGTGGTTAAAAATCCTGTAAGGTGCACAGTAGGGGGATAAACATCCTCTTTCGCTCCTCCAATCCAACTGACAAAAGATAAACACACACCTGCATGACTATGAGGAAATCTGCAGGCGGATTAATCCTTTTAGATGACCAACGGGAAATCGTATCGTTCACACCTGCCCTAATCAGCTCTTTAGAATGCTGACCCCAATAGCGGTACCTAGATGTGTTACTGTCATATTAAAATGCACCACTTGCGTTAGCATCAAAGATATCCATGCTGCGCATTCCCACGGTACCGAACGTCTGCTTTAAATCCGTCTTACTCCATTACTCAAATGGTTGAGATCCCAGAGACACATCAGATGTTTGTTATCCGGACCGGATGTATTGTGCTTGTAAGTTGAGATGGAACAGAGTAAACAGTTACATAGTTGTTAATCTTAATAGATGGTTTGTTTACTTATCACAGAAAAGCTTACACTAGAAAGTCTGTGATCTCCAGATCACCGTGCTGATTTCATATATTTGTGTGGAATAAGGCTGTACAAGTCTCCATCCATGTCGTCTGCTTTGGTTCACTTGCAACATTAACTGGAACGAATACACCCAAAATAGCTGGAACGTTTATTCACCTTGCGTAGACCTACTGGAAGAGGGTTATTTACAATGTGTTCAAGCAATGTAGGTTACTTTCAAAGTACTGTCCAATATTTCGAGAATTTCCCCCAGTTCAGTGCTTACTTGTTTACGATACCTCGTGACTAATTTGATTTCTGAATTAGGAGAATCTCCCAACCGCAGATACTATGGAGAAAGACTAGTTCTGATATCTGCGTAACATTATTTCTGGGAACAAATTGGCCACACCAAAACTTATTTTTAAAAATTTTTTTTCGAAAAATTTGACTGATGGGGTAAAAGATAAAATTCGATCATCAGCTTATATTAAATCTGGCATTAAACCATCATCACAGGCAGGTATTTTAGTGGAGATGGCTCAAGTGGTTAGAGCGCGAATCTACTGACCGGGAGGTCCGTGGTTCGAGCCCGACCTCTGCATCTCGACTTGCCCTGTCCAGGCTCGGACAAAGCTGGCAGTATCCCAGCCCTCGTGCTGCCTTCTGGCGGCAGGGCAGTTAGGCATCGAAACGGTACTACGGCTGAACGATTTTAGTGGAGAGCCATTCAATATCTGTTCTAGATATGTATATTACGCACTCCGCTCCACTGCACCTAAAATATGAAGGCAAGATGAATGTCTACCTAAATTTCTTGGCCATTCGAAGAAATTATAAGGAGCTATGGTGCATTTGACTTATAAAACCTTAACCAAGTACGGCGCACGGACGACGACAAGGACGCCGTGCTCTTGCATGCAGCGGCTGGGCAAATAAACCGCAAGTGACCATTGGTGACGGTTCTAAAAAAGTTCAGTTGCTCACAAATGAAAGAAATGGTGCAGAATAAATATCCTTGTCTCCCATTTTTGAAACGCTCTGTTTTAATCGGGCAGAAGTACTACCGCCTCGTGAATATGCCAACCAAGTTGTTCACTCATTATGCAAGAAGGACATATCCCTCATTGAGCGTGTCCAACGAGCTGCTACAAAGATGGTTGCCGGCGTTACATCTGTGTATTATGACGACGGAGTTCCCGGGCCTGTGATTTCTACACAAATGTGTGTGTCTATTCGTGAGAAAACAAACAGTGCCGATGATGACCTCCACAACTGCTTAGAGAGTCTGCGTGCGCCGGATTTCTGTGGGCATAAGGGTTTCTGGTTGTTTAACGACTTGTCAGAATTCAACGTCTTTAAAGTGCGTCATCCGTGTGACCTCTTTCTTCTAGTCATTATTTGAAGTGTCGTCAAATTGAAATTTAGTAACTTTGAGTGGGTATGCAATCAACCGCGAACGCTGATCGATAGCAATGAAATATTCGGACAGATTTTACTGGGGGATTACTTTTCAGTAGTATAGCAGCGGGGCATATGTAAAATCCACTAAAATCAACAAAGTGGGCAACTGCATAGGTTAACCTTTAAGGGTTGCAGGGGCATGTTGCCTCATGTCGTACAAAATTTATTTCGCGCCAAGCATCACACATCTACGCTAATGTATTTAGGTAAAGCTTTTAAAATGTAAAACATGCGGCTGGTTTTGGTGAAACTGATAACCCTTGTTTTGATCATTGAGCTGGGAAGTAAGACCCTAAACGTTTAGCTATCACCCCGGTTGAATCAGACACCACTCCGCTTTGCTACAAGATGCGGTAACCCTGGGTATAGGTGAGGTTTTTGAAACTAAACTACCCAGCTCAGCCAAAAGAACCAACGAATAAAACAGGATTGTTTCATTGTGTCGAGAACGGCGCTTTTCACAAGGATAATTCTTCGGCGAGCTTCAAAAACATTTGCTCCCATTTTTATCACCGTTTGAGTTTGTCTTGTTACGAACTTGAGTGGAATTCTACCTGATGTAGCTTATCCCATCAAAGATGTTGGAAACAGCACTGCGTGACCTAAGTCAGAAAAAATTAGATTGCTCCAGAGAGTTCAGTTGGTTTACAAGCGCATAAAATTTATGAACAAGTCTGAAATGTGGTTTGATCAAATGTCACATATTTCTCTGACGGATGGCTACCAGACAAAATTTTTTAAGTATACCAAGATGCTACTAGCGAAATTCCCTACGGTTCAATATTCATTCACACCCAAAATGCTGTCATGGAGTTTATGCTTCACGTGAGCAACTTTATCAGTCCGGCTTCATCAAATCGTCGCCAGAATGAGTTAAATTACCGCTTTATTAGGTGGTCCTATCACCTACACCGGAATCCACGCAAACTGAATAAATACAAAGCGTTACGGCAATAAACTTTGAATAAATGGTTTTTGGATTTCTGTTTATGGTGCAAGATTTAGTGACTAAAGTCTCCGTCAATACAGCACCGGCAAAAAGACAGGATAATTTTTAACCCCACCTCTTAGGAGTCAGATCCACATTCACAATTTCAAGTGAGCTACCCGCTTACTTAAATTGGGCCTATAACGTCCAAATACGCTGCTCATGCGGACAGATTCACTCATCTGAAAACCTGTTTGTAACATGAATACCTGCGTAGGGTTGAGTTACTACAAGCTGACACTTATTGACCGGTTTATTTAGTACAGATATCTGGCAACGTCGTGATAAGCGATTCAGCTTAGCAAAACATTTGATCTATTCCCGTGCATGCACGTCTTTCATGCAGTTCTCTCTACAGCCCTCTGTCTATGTCATCTCAGCCTCGGTACCCAAACTCACAAGATAGTCTGACGAATCAACTACTAACATCACAAGCGATCTCTACAAAAAAACCCCACTGACTTACATCCAAGCTTCGTTGTTGTATTAATTTGTATGATACGCGTTCACCGGCCGTACGATCTGCGATGGATACTTTTAGGCTGTGCGATGAAACCTGTTCCGGAATGTCGTCTTGTTCTCCAGGAAGCCAGACGCCATCTTCATCTTGAATGATCGCCCGCTTTCTGGGTGTCTCACTACCGCTAGAAATGGTCGGGTGCCCAGTGGTGTCAGAGCCAACGGTAACGCTGCTGCTCCGGTGTACTGGATGAATGCAGACAAGGAGAGAGATTGTGGGAATACGTTTGAGTGCCTTTTTTTGTTAGTTGGAAAACTTCGGATCGGGCTGAAAATAAAAAACCGTTTTCATAGAGGAAACTACTCAGGGGGTTGCTGAAAACTCTTCAGCAGCCACGACCGGTTTCGCCTTTCTTGGGTTCATCATGTAGGCAGAGTTTCCGAGTCTCCGTCAACTTTATGTTCTAGCTGAACCCAAATTAGACTGATTGCGACCAATACACTCATTTGCAAATCAGTTTGGTTTTCACTGAACCGAATCTCTCGTTTAGGAGGTTCTTCAACTAAATGTGCTGCACACAGGCTGCCTCATGTTTCAGCTGGTACAATCTTCAAGCTATCACAGTATATTTTCAAGTAGAACATAAGGTTGACGGAAAGTAGGGGACTTCGCCTACCTGATGGGCCACAAAGAAGGGCGAAACCGGTTGTTGGCTGCCGAAGAGTTTGCAGCAACCTTGTAAGTAGTTCCCTTTATGAAAATATACTGCGAAATCTCGAATATCGTACCAACTGAATCATGAGGCGACCTGTGTGCAGCACATTCAGTTGAAGAAGATCGTAAACGAGAGATTCAGTTGAGTCGCCCGTGAAAACCAAATTCATTTGCAAATGAGTGTATTGTCGCAAAAACTGTTTTGTACAATAAAGTATGTGCGTCGCAAAAGCCTACAAAAGCCGGGTTTATTAGTTCACTCAAAGGCAAGTTATAATCACGTAAATTAACACAACAGTTTACTAAATTATAAAATGATTATTTTTTGTTAAATTCACTACCTGTTCTTGACTCTCAACGCTTTGTAATGGAGTGAAAACACAGACTCCATGATTCAGTTTGTATGGGGTGCGCAAGCGTGAGGTATTTATTTTCACGGAACTACTTTTTTTTCAGGTGTACCCGAAATCACCATGGTAATTCGCATAGGTAAATTACAGTAGCATTCACTTTAATAGATATAAACAAAAGAGGAACAGGCTTGGACTGTGTGATGGTTAGGATGTGCACCGCATGATCCCCACTGCGCCTGGTTGGAGACTTCCAGATGTAGCTGACAGCCGATGTCAGTGGCGTTGTTGTTGTCAGTTTCTATCCAGCTTGCCTGAATGGGTGTTTGGAGGTGTAGGCACCTCGGAATGATTGTACTAAGGCAGCACTAAGTCCCTTCCCTGTCCACCTTTATTCCTTTCTTCACAATAAGGCTTTCAACTAAACCATGGTTGTACGGCAGTGAAGCATCGGTGTTGAACAGTGATGTCATGCTGTCGATGATGACGATGATGTGTAATGTTTCAAGAAGTCTAACACACCGATGTCAGATAATTAAAGCATTTGCTCACCATAAGGTTCCAGACTTTTTTGCGGAAAAGCCATTGTACAATTTGGACGGACATAGCTGTAGACAAAACGGCAGCCAAACAATCAGAAAAGCCATTGTACAATTTGGACGGACATTGCTGTAGACAAAACGGCAACCAAACAATCGGTGTACTTTCCCACACCTACGTTTTCCAGAATTATCCAGCTGTTATGCATTTGTGAGTGTGGTGTCTAACTCAAGATGACAGTCTTGCTAATCAATAATACATGTTTTATTGAAAGGCTAATGCCTGAGCACCTGGAAAAAGAGTAAAGTGTGCGCGACATATTCACTGCCGTGCAGCTTTACCTATTGGGAACACGTCTATTGACATTCACGTCTGGTGTATGCTCAAGAAACTTAGTTGCTTAAATTTTGGAAAAAAGACACGCATAGGAGTGCAACTGTCTTCATGTTACAGCGTGAAGACGGCTAAAGTGTTCGGATTACAGTGATTAAAAAACTAGTGTTTTGAATGAACAGAAGGTTGAGCTAAACGGTCTAGAAGACATGAAAAGGTGATCGATTAGTGGAGTGCAGTGAATTCTGTTAGAGACTGTATAATTACAGGTGGCTGGGTATCTCGAGTAACCGCAGTAGTTTAGAACTCCAAAATCAGTCTCGTCTATTCCACAGGATTCATTAGGTATGCCGCGAGTTAATGTGAGTACAAGTCATCAATCTACAATGCGTTTTTCACGTCGTGCGTCTTTTGGATTGAAGTAGCTGGTTTACCATCCTCTACAGAATCCTTTAACCCAGCAGGCGACTGACGAGTTTTCACTTCTTACGCAAAACATAACGCGTGACCATTAGCGTTGCTCTCTTCTGACATTTTTTATCCCATACATTGGGGGAGTGAGCACTGGAACTCTATTCATTGATGATGCGTTTAAAAGATGACTTCAGCCCATTCCGTGATACTCGTAAAGGCCCAACGATAACTTTCGTCAAAGATTCGAAATAATGCACCAAATGAACTGATCTTTCCACTTACTTCAAGACCAACATAGACATCACAATCAGCGTGAGGTTGCGTAAATAACATGAAATATTTAACTATCGGATTTAATAAAGCGATTGCCTAAACCACAGCTGACTCTGCGCCACAGATAGAAAAGGAGATATTATAGAGTGTGAATGAAAACCTGAACACCTCAGTAATCAGTTGATGGTTATTCACCATAGTCTGATAACGTGTGTTAATCATCGGTTTTGTTCTCCAACGCGGCACCTTACCGATTGCCCTAACATTTCGCAGAGTCTACCTCTGATGACAGCCAATGGGTGATGTTTTAATCGTCCTTCAAGACAGACAAGTTCTGATGCAATGCTCTGAGCAAGGAAGATTGCATCTCCAAAATAAACGTGATTATTTAGGTTGCACAACAATGTTAGAAACTTGACCCAAGAATGCGCACGTGTTTAAAGTAGTTTATGTTAGAAACGTGACCCAAGAATGCGCACGCGTTTAAAGTAGCTTTAAGTCTGCTGCAACAAAGAATACAGTTTTCGAAGCAAAGGTCGCAGCCTCACGCCTAAAAGAACAGGAGACGAATGGTTGTCTGTGCATTTCAAAGTGTACTACCTATGTGTTTCACTCAGACCGATTCCTTCAGCGACTTCACCACCCGTCGTTGGGTGATGAAACTCGGCATGGTAAACAGTGTTTGCGATGATTTGCTTGTAATGATATTTACAAATTTTCATGATAAATAAAGCGTAATAACAGTTCTGGTGAGCATAGAGTCTTTTCATCTGTATAATATATTTTGACACCTATCTACGCAAAGAACCCATTGAATGGTTATGTGAATACAACCATAGTGTGTGAAGATCTACCCAACCCTGTGGAGTATGCTCAAAGCTGTTTGATGCTTGGCTGATAAAAAACCATTTCAACGGACAAATTCTATTGTGCTAGGTGCCATTTATGGTAACACATCAACTTTTTGGAAGAAAACTTATCTTTAAAGGTGATATACATTCATACGTTGCAAAGATATTGAGCACAAAGGATGAGTACGCGTAGCATTTTGAACCCTACCTCCTAACATCGCCTTTTTAGCTGATTCTAAAAGTTTCCTGTGTAAAGCACTTACACAAATGCACCAAACCCAATTCATCAGCACGTCTTAAATACAAACTTTCTCCACCTATAAGTGCATCTGGAAAATCGGATTTTCTGAAATTTGCACTGTGAAGCAATCGTTACAGTCCACTTTAAAAAAGCTTTTCCACTCGGAACATAAAGGAAAGTATGCATTTAGGTATTATTAGCCGATGATATTTAGAGTAGAATCTACAGTCGCTTGCGCAGTTGTGAGTAATTTGTCCTTCCGGTGGGCGATGCAGCATGACTGTCACTGATGACTGCCGCTTCCTCTCGTCAAGACTGTCTTCCGGATACAATGTTTACAAATAACAGCAAACTCGTGGAAGCTCATTTGAATTCACTACGACTCTTCGTGCACATATCGGAGCGCGTCTCGGTTTATAGAACCAGTCAATCAAATTTTGAGACATTCTGGTTAAAAGTGCTGTTTGCACGCGCGGTATTTTAGTACATCAGGCTGCTTTCAGTTGGTCAGTCGTTCAATTCCTACTCCGGAACAATAAAGCGGAAGAGGCTGAACTTGTCTTTGTAGAATGAAGCGACGTTATCTGTGGTTTTTCTTGACTCAACGTGGTGTGAATCGCCATCCATCTGCTTATTCTTATGACATCTGCATTTCAGGCGTCTGCAGTTTCCGCCATACACCCAACCTCACGTCCCTACTGGCGGCGGCATACATCTACGCCCAGTTTAACATCGAGCGAGTACTCCACAAACGACTTATGTTGTCTAATTGAGGGGGTGATTCCAGTAGATGGGGTATTAGAAAAATTTACGTTGACGAGTAACCTGGCCAGGATGTACTCTTTATGAGTGCGTTTATTTTCCCCCGTGTGAATTTATGCTCACCCAAAAACGGACGATGGCTGCTCAACCATGACTAGAGAGAATCAGTCATCTGCATCGGGATGCATGCGACAAGATTTTGAAAAACAAAGCCAGACAAAACTTTATTTTGACTAAACTGACTTTCGGCGGCAATTTTGCACAACTTTGAATTGGAATGAGGTTTGAGAATTGATCTATCTAGATGCTGGCCTACACTAAACACGAGGGAGAGTTGTGAATAGGAGAAAGACCTGAAAAACTTTCATCTTTAATTGATTTTGCGATTTCTTATACTTCTGAGATATAAAATGAATGAAAAAGTAAAACAAAATTAGAACAAAATGCAAAATGCAAGTTTTAGACTGTCTGGAGATATTCTATTCATTATTCTCCGTGCTGTTGATCTCGTGTTAAAAATGATACTAACAAGTAAACAAGTTTATGCGTTGATATTTCATCTCTTTTTATTGCGATGTTTTTTCTCCCTGTGAATTTTAGAGAGCATCGGGTGTGCCGCAGTGTGCATCCGCACACCGTCGCTTAGAGCAGCCCAGTTCATATTCTTTTCACCTGCGTTTTGGTCTGATTCAACTCGTATTCATATATACTTAGCATGTCACTGAAGATTTATTGGGCGTTGATGACAAGCTAGCTGGCCTACTAGGCGAACAAACATTTCTGAGTTGTTTTGTAACGAACCACTGTCCCCGCTCTAGTGCTTTGGTATCGGAAATAAAAGGCGCCCATAAGGGAAACAATTGCTGTGTTGCAAACGGGCAAGTTCAGAAATTACAAAGGCCTTGTGCTAGTTAAAGCAAACCGGCTAATCTGATTGGCTGTCGGTGAACACTAATCATCGTTTCTGAATTGACTGACTGTTTGAACGTTCAATCAACTGTCTTTTTCGGCCCGGATGCCTGACGCCTCCTTCACCGCGATTTTGTTGAAGTTTGCGAACCTAAGTAGGGTTCAGGTATTCTGGGATTATTTTCAGAAATCTAAGCTTTCAGACAGATACAAACAACCATTAGGACTGAACAAAATAGGCGCATAGTTTGCGCAATATGATGCCAACTTAGTAGGGGTCGGATGCGGCGCTTACCCTTATAGATGTGTACTCCATTTGAGAATTTAACCTTTGAGAATTTAACTTTGTCATAGTTTGAAGCAAACAAGTGTCAAAAATTCAGCGGTTAATTTGGCTTGAACCAAGTCTTTGTCCCATACTGCTTGAATGAGAATAATTCTCTCGTCATTAAATAGATAGTTCAGTATTCTATTGGTATGATAATTTCGCGTGAGTAACTTTTGGTTTTGTCCAAGCAAGATAATTTGCAGTGTAAATAGCAAAATTAATGACTAACTTGTTGGCTGACGTTAGCAATTTTGTCCTTTCCTTGGTAAGTGAAAACGTTAACCAGGGTTTCATAAGATACGCGGCGAGACAAGCTTCACCGGATAGAGAGGTTTTTCCCCATAAAAAAGGCGTATTACTGCTGTTTGGATCTAAAATTCCTGACCTTGGGTACACATAGGCCGGGTTTTTCCAATCCTGCGGTGGTCATCATTTGTTCACAAGAAGAAAGGACAAGTTTTATCCATATTTGCGTGTGCCCTTTATTACATTTTACTGAGGGATGTTACGAATTCTATTACAAACTGTAATGTGAGGGGTATGCATACATAAGTACACATATATGTTTGGACATACCTGCTGTTATCTGCGCTCCTGCTACCTATGATATGTAAGTCAGTGCACCCAGCCATTCTGAGTATTCTGTGTTCACTCGTGTCACGTAACTTTGTAATCATTTGTTGACATAAAAGTATTTTTCTCTTAGTTGCTAGTAAAGCAGCGAAATTATGCCGTCGAGATATATCTAACACAATTGTCGCACCATAGAAGAGGCTGTTTACTGAAACCCCACTTGTAATGCCTGCGAAGATCATTCGAAAAAATTAAAAACCACAAGAGAAAGGCAAGCTTGCTGTTTATTTCTTCCACATCTGCGGCAAAAGCCTAATCCGAAAATCTCTTGCGTGTATATCGTATTCTGTGGTTTACCTATAATCAGCACGCTTAATTCCAACTCACTGTGTGTGAATTCGGCTAACCATGAAGTGCTTGTTGACGATCGCAAGCTGCCATATGCAGAATACATTGAACATCAACTTAAGGTGAGTAAAAACATTAAGGATTCGACTGAAACACAAAAATATAGCCCAACTAAATAGGGCCTTGTGAGTCATCAAAACAGTTGGGTCTACGTGTACCCTTACGTGTTGTTTCATTCGATCTGTTGAACGTACATCAATGTAAAAGCCTTAATGTACAAAGTTTCCGTGTGTTCAGTACGACTCGTTTGTGTGTATTTTCTAAGGTTCTGACCGCTGGTTGTGCATCAAATGAAGCTTCAACCAGAGTGAAATGCTCCATTGAGTCGTTTTCATCATATTCAGTCTACTGCCTTTACGAATCAATATTCCGATTAAGTTCTGCCCGGCTACACATGATATTTCTAGAAAATGTCTAATTAAACCGACAAATGAGCGCTCATTGCCGCTTTTTTCCAAGCTCAGTTCGATAACTTAAAAAGACAATTCAAATAAAATTGATTTTTCTGTGAAAAATGGTTTTTGTTTAAAATTGGGGCGAGATGGCTCAATCGTTAGATTGCTAATTTACTGGCCGGAAGGTACTTGGTTCCAACCCGACCTCTAAGCCTCGACTTCCCCTGCCTTGGCTTAGGCAACCTGGCAGTATCCCAGCCCTCGTGCTTCCCTCTGGTGGCATGGCAGTTGGGCACCGAACGGTTTCTACAGCTGAACGATTGTGTAAAATTCTATAATGACAGACCTGAGGCGCACAAAGTGTACCTACAGCTGAACGATTGTGTAAAATTCTATGATGACAGACCTGAGACGCACAAAGTGTATTTAATCAGAAGAAACCAAACCAACAAATTGTTCTTAGTTAATGAAAAACCTCGATCCAACAAGGTCATATTAACATAGCGTTCAAGGACGAAGTTTGATCATTAGCGTGCAAACTATTTCAATAAACCTCGCGATTTAAGCATCTAATTTGTTTTTAATAGTGTAACCAAGGGACTTGCATTTCCCTGTGTCCCTATATTGGAAATCCAGTAAGAAACAATGTTCGAAATCCGCTAAGCTGGTTGGATTACAGGTGTCTAACATGGAAAAGGTAAACGTTTTTTATTCATTTCCCAGCATAATATGACTCAGCTGAAGAGGTTAGTTGCCGAATGCTGATGATATCATATACAACCGACAGGTTTTGTTGCTATACACATGCAAGCAGCGAAGCTACGTAAAGTGGCTGATGAACTCCACTTATTATTTTTTTGGAAGCTTCTTGTTTTGAACGATATTTGGGTGAAATTCCTAAGTAAACATTGTCGGCAAGCTGTTCAATGTCTGCCTGAAATTCCGCTGAAAAGCCGATAGGCTACGTGTTTTCTGAAAGCAAGGTTTTCTACATGATTCACACTGATAAATTATCTATGTATTATACAACAAGCTACGTATTTACTCAACTCGCGAGCAAGCTAAATGTGACGATGTATATGGTCAATACTCGTGGGACTGACCTCCATCCATACGTCACACCTGTTTCCCAACGAATGTTCTTATGAATAAGCAAATGTGGTCAGATTTCCTCGTTCGGGGGATTGTCTCATTCGATATCTTGGTTCGGGTATATGTGGTTAAAAATTTTTTTTTCGTTTAATCAATAAACTTGTGCAATCTGGTACCGATTTACCTTGTTTAGAAACATTTGTTGCACTTATAGAACCTTCTACCGGCACGTGCATTAACTGATTAACTTTACAAACTTGTGTGTTTACTTTGGAGAAGAAGCTTGTTTTTGTTTACATTTTCAACTTTCCGTGTATGCAACATTTTTCTTGTTTTGTGGTTACTTGCACCAATATGTATATGCTTCTCGAAAGATGCACCATTTGCTGTGGATCATAAGACATCATTGGGTTAGATGTCAGTCAATATGCGGCTGAGTGCAACACACATGAAACACTTAGAGATTTGAGTATTTGAGAATAAAAAAACATAAACCCAATACACTACTCATAAGGTTGCTGGAAATTCTTCGACTTCCCACAACCGGTTTTGCCCTTCTTGAGGCTCATCAGGAAGGCTCCGTCCGCGATTTTCCGTCAACCTTCTGTTCTTCTTGGACCCAAATTGCACGAAATTACCGAACAACAAACGAATTTGTTTTTGCGAGAGACTTACCCACCTGAATCTCTCGTTTATGATGTTTTCAAGCATAAACACTAAGGTCATATAAACACTGCGTTAATAAAAGATTTCTATGTTAAACATTCAGTTGCTTTTTACTTAAACTGGTGGGTAGGATTTTGTCGCACTACCTGAAACCTAATCAATATTCGGGTCTTTGACTGGCTGATTGAGCGATCGTTGTTGATTTGAAAGTCACCCAGAAAGCTGTCATCAGTCACTTGGTTTCATTTTAACAGGACCACAAAAACGAATTTCTAAAGATTTTATTGGTCCACAATATAGCTTTCTGTAAGCGTTTGAGGTTTGAACGTACAATGCCGGCACAAGCTACTTGCTCCGTATTAATAGAGGCAGGAATGCCTCATAATCTGAGTGGTATTGATCCACGGATAGAGGCCAAATGGCACAGATAATCGTCGGTCTCTTTGCTGGGCTGAACAGCTGTGACTCAATCACTAGGCGACTGAAGGCAGTTTTGTAGTTTGTTTCACGGGTAAAAGTGCAAAACTAACACTACAATTTGGATGATACACGAAAAACAACCGACACAGAAACAGAGCAGAATAAATTTCCGATTGGATTCCACTAAAGATGAATTAAGGGATTTACGATCTGTTACTATGGTTGCCATCTTGAAAAAAATTCTAACGCTAATGCAAACGGGATTGATCGATAATCGTTAATCGATATTCCATAAGACATCACTCCAAATATAGATTTGTTAGAATGTCAGGATTGCAGATAGTTTGAACGATGGAGAACAATGGGGACAGAGAACAGGACAAAATCGTCTGTCTCAGTCTCTTAACAGTTTTTATGCATGAATTGTTTGTGTTGATTAACACTTGACTTGCATGTGTAAGTTGTATGTTTAATATCTTTGTTGTATATACGTAATGCACTACTCATAAGGTTGCCTGGAAACATCACAAACGGGGGAAATTCAGCTGGGTTCCATGTGAGTCTCTCGCAAATCCAAATTGATTTGCAAATTATTGTGTTTGTAAAAATCTTTGTTGCATGTTATTTATAAACTTACCGTCATCGCGTCCTTCTACAGGCAATCTGCGATTTGTGGCGATTATGCATCGCGGTAAAAAAACAACGAATATTTGTTAGTCGCTGGTGTAAATTCTCAAAAAATAATTCTACTTTGATTTCCGTCAAATGCTTTAATGAAATTGATAAACCACAAAGCTCCCTCCTTGTTTGTATCCGTCCTACACGTAGCAAAATACTCAAGTTATTTGCCGGTACGTGCACCATTTTTTGGTTTTTAGGGGAAATTTCTTAACGTAACCTTATCACATACAATTTTTGGCGGGATCCTTTAGCGTAACACCATGACGTAATGTCAGTAAACTAAAGTGTTTGGGGAGGAACCGAGAATTTTTAGAGTTCTCACTCTCTTTTCGCTGTTTATCCCGATTTAAAAACCTAATAACTTAGACGAAATAACGAGCAGCAAACCATTTTACCCTCGGAATATATTAATAAATTATTTGTCTCGGTGCGCAAAGAAATGGTTTTGAATTGACTTTCCGAGGATGTGGGCTGAATTTCAACAAAGCAATCTCATTTCAATCTGGCTTGTAGCTGTTTTACACTGATGTTCAGGGACATGGGTGTAATTCATCCATTTGAAGAACGCCGGTGCGAATGAGGGACAAAACCAAATACCCACTGTGTAAGTGTGCTGCGTTTACATCGCCTTGTGTCTCACTTGGCAGGATAGCCGATTTGTAATACGCTACTCATCAAGGGCGAGACGGCTCAAGTGGTTAGAGCGCGAATTTACTGACCGCAATGTCCGTGGTTTCAACCCGACCTCTACCTCTGAACTTCCCCTGTCTAGGCTCGGGCAACCTGGCAGTATCCCAGCCCTCGTGCGTCCTTCCGGTTGCATGGCAGTTAGGCACAGGAAGGGTGCTGCAACTGACTTTATAGGTAAGGTATTTCGTCAGTAACGAGCAACTTGATCAGTCGAATGTTCAGCCAACAGAGGCCTGAGGAGGTCACTGTGTAGCATATCCAGTTGATATATTGTGTACAAATGGTTTGATTGAGTTTGTCAGAAACACTGATAAGATTTATAAAGCTGTTCCACTGCTAGCGTGTACTTTGAGTGCAATTCAGAAATTCAGAAATTCCACATATTAGTTAGGCCTCAAGAACGGTGAATCAGGTGATAGACCATCTAAGAATTTTTACCAATTCTATATATGGTACTTTAGGCAATGGTGGCGGTCATAGTTTTTTTCCCCCAAGGAAGTGAGCTTTTTCGCATTACATTTGTCTAGTTGTTTCTCTAAAGCACCCACTGAGAGATTATTTGACAAAGATTGTTTATCAAGTTAGCAAAACCCGGAGAGATTTCGTTCACATGCCCCAGCTCTATCCGGGACACTGTTGTCAACGAAATCCATTTGTAACCGGACTGATTATTCATTGTTTGCGATGGATTTCCTGTTTCACTGGCTGATAGGTACGCCTAAATTCACTCAGATTATCTCAGTTACAGAGAGCTCGGTTAAAGGCAAATTGTTTCACGGCTGTGGTGGTGTTTGCGATGGAATAAACTTAATAATAATTAATAATAATTTTCCAAGTGAACAAAGAATGGTGGCTGTTCGTCAATAAAATTGATTTTTTCCTCAACTGAACCATGATAAAATTTATGACCACTGGGAAGAAAACTATATCGTCTATTTTTCATTAGTGAAAACAGCAATAATAGGTGCAAAGAGATGATCATAGTTTTAGTTGCTTATTCGATAATAATTATCTGCGTTGACCGGATCGCGATTGCATAAGCCATCGTCATTGCAAACGCCTTTTTCGGCCGCTACCTAACACACTTTTACTCATGGCAACAGAATTTATACAACCAAGATTTGAGAACGCGGCTTCAATTCTGAGTTAATTATATGGAATGCATCACTTTAAAAATTTGGTTTTCTTAACAGCCGCGCATAATAACATGTCATCAGTGCATGCTGACTTACACACATTTTCCGGTGTACCCATGGGAATTTTCTCCTATCGGGTAGTGATTTTTTACTCTATTTGGATATATTTTCGGGACATTGTCAAACTAGTGATGTCATTCTCCACGAATTCAACTTCAGCTACTGTGACCGGGGTTAATGCACTCATAACAAATTAGGAGTGACAGTCGGCATCGCCATCTACCATTTACATAAAATACCCAAATTGACGTACACGGTGCGAGGATAGAGCAGGTGGGTGTGTTAGCAATTCCGCCTTTCCTGATTGCGCAAAGCAATGCATTTTTAGCTGAAAATACTATCAGAATTGAACAAAATTCGCTGTGCATGATTTCAACCAACTTGCAGCTGTTAACATTTAGACACGTGACGACACATTTTTTTTACCGTTTTTCGGAACTCTTTTTGATAATTTTACTGGAAATCAGAAAGGAAATGACTCAAGCTGTTAAGGCTCATTGCATACGTTATTATCCGCAAACTAGTTTCAAGGTAGCTCAAGGAAACTTCATTGTGACGGGTTTAGTAAAACTTCCATATGAGTAGTCGTCATTCAAGGAGCCTGTGAGTGAGTGAAATCACGTGATGTGGTTTCGGTAACTGAAGGATGTCTAAGTGAGGGCCAATCACGTGGCTAGTCAGCTGCTCTTTGCCGAGTGGTTAAGTGTTCAACCACTGGGCAGGAGGTCGCAGGTTGAAAACTGTCTGGAATTTAGTACGTTGCATGCTGCTGATGATTTCTGATTGGAAAGAAATACTAGTGTAGTTTATCACGGCTTTTCAGCATACAATAACTCCACCCAAGGGATAAATCTACCACACGTTACTGGCGCAGTAAAAAGGCATCTTCCAAGGGATAAACGATTTCCCAAAAACTCAAAAGTTTTATAGAAAGCAAATGGTTTCCAGGGATAAAATTCTCCTTTAGCGTTACAGCATCGAACCACGCAATATCCAATGCTTGCCAGAGGATAACTATCAAGCAGCTATTTGCCTTCGTTTTATTTAGCTTGCGAATTCTCAACTCAGTGATTGGCGTAAGGATGCTTCGATCTAGAATCACTGTTAAATAAAAGTGACAAGCTTCTAGTTAGTTACTTACAAACTATCGGAACATTAGCTTGGCCGTTTTTGTTCGGTGACTACTGTTGCGCCTCACTTGAGTGTGGTTGAAAATGCTGGCGCCATAAGTTTTGGCAAACTGGAAAGATTTCAAAAATTTATCAGAATTTAGTGCCATACAAAACCAGTTTAATGTACCGCAAGAAAACTTTCATGAGGATGAAAATTGAGTAGGTATAACCAACTGTCCAACTTAAATACAACGCACGTATAAAGTGCTCGGAGCCCCTTACTGAAGTTAAGACTTTTTGAGGTTTACTCGCCAAAAGGGAAAACGTTGTACGCTTCAGTTGAGAAACTGGCCGTATTGTTTTTTTGTGACCGGTAGACGAATTGCCACGTAACTGAATGGACTGAAAATCATCCGAGATTTTCTTTGCCTTGAAATTTCTTTAAAATGTGATGAGATATGCCAAATTGGAATATTTCTCAAGATGAACTGGATGAAAACGCCCTTACAAACCAAGGTGAGACAATTAAGCCAACTCAAAGTTGGAAACGGAAGAAATACTCTGGAACAATAACAACAGCAAAAAGCGTGTGCAGCAAACTAAAATTTTCGACCTTCCATAGAGCAAAAGGTTTTGTTCTTCGTTTGGATTAACAGCAATGTATCCACGACTGATTTATTGGTGAGAAATACCCGATCAGTTTTAAGACTTATTATCCGATGAGAAATCTAGCAGTCGCAATCGGAGGTCCACAACTTCGTCCTTATTATACCACAAAAAAATAGCCAATGCACACACACAGAAGTGCGAATTTTCCGGAAAATCTTTAACAATATCCTTCATGCTAGGATATGTTAAAAATTTGAATAATTATGGCGAGGTTGGTTATAACTCCAATAGTTTAGTGATGTTACAAAAACGGAGTGCTCATTCCTATTTAAGTTTTCAGTAGTATAAGCTCACTAGTTCATGGCTGCAAAACATTCAAGCGCGGGTACTAAATGAGAGACTCAAGGACATCTTTGTTAATCGGTTATCTTGTATCCATTCTCTTTGACTCAAGTCTCAGGATTTTGTCTACCGCAATAGTTTTTTTCTTGGAATTAATGGGTCTCCACGTAAACTAGCACATCCATAAAACAGCGTACACACAGCATTTTAAAGCGACAAAACAGCCAGACCCATTGCATAATCAACAGACTAAATTACGAGGCATAATTAATTATTTCCAGACAAATTACTGATAATATATTCAGTGAAAAACCTTGTTCAGTCGAGTCCTCAGAGCTCCAACTCGTAAGGAGAATAAATGCATAATAAATTACCGACTCTAATGTCAAGCTGCACTGTTCTAAAAAACATTGGCAGAAGTAATTTACGTTGTCTTCTAAAACTGGCACGCGTCGTCAATCTCACTAGAAAACTTGCGTTCAGGTCCCGTTAATAGAGCACAAGATCATGCGATTGTTAAACTATCGCACATGATCTCATCGGCAAAACAGAGTGCTAATCTTAGATCTGACTGTTCGATTTAGCCTACAGTTTTTTTAAATCAAGGGTAATGCATATATAATAAAATGAAAGTTACTATTGCCATAGAAACATTCAGGACAGACTTGATTAGTGTTACCAACACAAGCAGGCCTACAGAGCATAGTAAACAAATGGGCTCCCCGCTCCCCGTCAAGATGCCGTTCGCTTCATCGACAACATCCCTAACTAAATAATCTGTATGCTTCACGGAAACATAGGAATAGCTATTTTTTTCTCCAGCGCAATAAATTTAAAGATATTGCACCAAATAAGTAAGCAAACTTGACGAGAGACAAAAAACGTCGTATTTTGTCTGGGTATACGTTTGCCAAAGAGAGAAAATTATTTGGATCTTGGTCCCTTGAACATTCCACACGCGGGTACTTCCAATAAAATCTCCACTTCAGCACAATTTAACATATATCTTTTGTAAAGTATTATCGGAATCAAAATAAATTAAACGGACTCAATGGTAAAGGGGGATTTTAAAATACATTTTGCTTGGCATTTGTACTCCACCAGCGATTAGTTTCATTCGAAAAGCTTTTAGACTTTGCCGATTACACATTATTTTATCACGGTCTATCATCTCAATCGCTTAGTTGGTTTTGTTCTTTAGAAGGCAAGACTGTGCTGCTCTTTGTGCAAAATATTATGACATGCAGCTGTATGTTGCGCAGGGATATAAAGACAGGTGACAAGCGATAGAAGAACCAATACAATGTTGGTTGACTAAAATACTCCATACTATGCACTGATGAGACCATGGTGTCTTGTCACACACTTCCTTTTTTCCCAATATTTTAGGAATCGAAATGTTTAATTTAGTTGTCTCGAGTAAAAGCACAGTGCTGTTTAAAAGGGTTGCTTCACATTAAATTTTCACTGTCAGTTGGACAGTTTTCCCCCCGATGTGCATAAGTTCTTCCAAACTCACTTTTGGCTTCCTAAATTTTCTCACTTGCGGTAGACAAACTGCTTCGGTAATCAAAAAGTTCCATCCGCATGCTTGCTCAAATTCGGTCCGATAAGGATTTTAGTACAATTATTTTCACGGGCACATCTGCCGCGCGCTCCGGTCCTTCTCCACGATTTAAGGTCATTCACGAACTCATAAAAAAAGCACGAATTGGACCTGAAATTAGATTTGTAATTTCCCTTGACATCAATAGCCACAAGCTTTCCAGACGCTTTTGTGAAAAATGAACTTTGGAGATTATCAGTCGACCTAGCATTTTTTCTACCGTTCCGACGGTTGAAAATAATCCATGTCTGGTCCCCAATGGTTTCGATTTAAATCTCCGAAAAATGTGTGTACAAATGTCGTAACACACTTAATTTAAGTTTAACTTTAGATTTTTATTCGTTTTTTTAGAACTTTCTCAAACTCTTAAAAATTCTATTCTAAATGCTGAATGAACCTTCAATTAATACAGTCGTTTACTGCAGGAACCAGAAAACAATTTTGTGAGCACTGTACGATGGTTTAGAAACAAACATTTTTAAAATTCTTACTCGCACTACGAGTGTGAGTAGCATAGCCATGCAGGGAAAATAAACCAAAAATTGATCACCAGACCGTAAAGATTGTTTTGAACAATCAACGGAAATGACAATAGACCAACGATGGGAACCCGCGAACAACGAAATTGTCACCCAGATTGCTTCTCTTACTTAGAATCAGCTTTCTACATTTGACTGTTCGGTCTGATAACGGATTCTTACTGATGTGGCTAGTATGCTAATTCAGCAGAAGACTTTCAGATAACATTCCACAATTGCACCGACTAAGTGCAGGCCCTCTTGTTCAAATTTTTCCACTCAAATCCGTGTGTAGCTCTGAGATTTGACTCTATACGTTGGTTAGGGGTTTTGCTGGCATCCAGCATGTTGTCCTTGGCTATGAACTGGACAACAATGGTGCTCCTATTGCCTCGTATACTTTTTGGCCTCATTTGATTAGAACAGCCCTAATGGACAAATAACTGGTCGTTTGTTCTCAATAAAATCGCTTTATTCGAATGGATGGTTCTTCATAGATAATGTCAACGCACACCCAGTTTGCCCAATTTATCCAAACTAATGATGGGATGGCTTTTGTGGTTTTTGTCAAAACAAGTTTGCATCGCTGAAGGTGCTGTTTTTCACGTTGGTTATTTTCCTTACTAATAATCTATTACCGGCGCATACTGCATAATATGTGACTGAAGTAGGTTTCTCTCTGTTTATGCTTTTGGAGCAAGTTTATAAGAGGATTAATCAGTTGTCTTGTCAATGAAGCTTACTGAAACAAAACTTGTCAATGAAAGTTTTTCCTGTGCATTCGTCAGCACCAATGGGCAAGGAACTATTCCGGGCAACTTTGTTCATGGAAGCTTGCTAAAAATCCATAAAAATTGATGCAAGGACTAATCTGTTTATACGTAGTGCACAACTCATAAGGTTGCTGAAAATTCGTCGACAGCCCACGACCGGTTTCGCCCTTCTTGGGGCTCATCAGCTAGGCGCAGTCCCCGAGTTTCCGTCAACCTTATGTTCTACTTGAACCCAAATTGGACTGTTTTCGAGAAATACACTCATTTGCAAATCACTTTGGTTTTTGCGAGAGACTCACCTGGAACCCAGCTGAATCTCCCGTTTGCGATGTTTTCAGGCAACTGAATGTGCTGCACCAGGCCGCCTCATTTCGAGTTGCTACGATATTCGAGATATCGCGATACATGTATATTCGTAATGCACTACTCATAAGGTTGCTGAAAATTCTTCGACAGCCCACGACCGGTTTCGCCCTTCTTGGGGCTCATCAGGTAGACACAGTCCCCGAGTTTCCGTCAATCTTATATCTAATTGAACCCAAATTGAACTGATTTTGATAAATACACTCAGTTGCATCACAAACGGGAAATTCAGCTGGGTTCCAGGTGAGTCTCTCGCAAAAACCAAATTGATTTGCAAATGAGTGTATTTCTCGACTAATCTGTTTGTTTTATCAATTAACACCGTGTTGTGGTGACCCACCTTACAGACAATTATATTGTAAGTTCCGCCTCCCTCGTTTGATATGCCGAGGCGGAAGCGCTGATGATCAAATAATTTATGTCAGTTCTCTCCTCCGCTTTACACACTGTACCTCATTCTCATTGCTAGTTGTGAACTAAGTCAACAAGAATGAAACATTTTGCTTTCCCATCCCTAACTGCCAGGACTAGGTTAACATCGACAACTAGGCTTCGACGACATAAGTTTGTCTACGCTGACTATTTAGGGAAAGTATCTGAGCTGTTTCAAAATTGGTAAATCGACTCAGACTGTGGATCGATTTTGAAAGTAAAATTCACTATTCTTAGGCAGAAAAAGGTAGAAGTTAAGAACGTGCTGAGTGACAACGTAATCTCTTCATTTGTCCTAAAATTTTTGTTAGTATGCAACTCAATGAGACAAGATGACTCTCCACACTTTCCGTTACTTTGCTCCGTTATGAATTTTGTTTCCACATCTATTTTTCCTATATGTATGCATGTAAAAATAAAATATGGTTGGTGCCTTTTGTAAACACTTTGTTGGCTCCAAGTATACAATCAAAAATTTTCTTCCATCTGCTAACATGGATGTCCACTTGAAGACAGCTTTTTTGGAAATTTATTGGTCTGTTTCCGATGTTTTTGCGTTGTAGTCTGCCTTGCTTGACTCGATTGGTCACCTTATCACCTTCTATTTTTAGTAGTTCATCTCTTTGCTTTGATTCGCTCCTTCTCAGTTTGCTCTGTCTCTGGGTCTGATCTTCTCGAGCTTGATTGGTCGGATGCATCGCCTTATTTTCTCTATTGTAATGGCTGTTAATTTGATTTATTGGCTGGACGCACCCTTTACTCATACTGATGCATTCATCTGAATGTAACGTTCCTGATTCTTTTATGTGTTGCTTGTCGAGGTGGAGATATAGATAGGTGGTTTTGTTGTTGTTCTTTGTGGTTGCTAAGTTAATCGATTTTGTGTGTTTTTGACAGCTTTGTAAATTCACGTGGTTTTTTCATTCAGGTTAGAGCCAGTTCGCGAACGCCGCTCCAGTCGTACTCGTGTCTTTCCTGATCTTTGGGCACGGAGATGAGGGAAGATTGACCGTGTCTTTCCGCAGTGGGCTGGTGCTTATATATTCTGCTGTATATTGTGCTGTTTACTACCCTTACCATGGTCCACATATAGCCCCAATATATGTCTGGAGAAGTAGAATAGGACCCGAAATTGACATGTGAGTATCCCGTTACCCTGCAACTGTTCACATCCGGATTATTAAACCTGTCCTGTTTTGATGGGTTACTCAATCAGAGCTTCACTCTCCTCTCCTCAAGGATTGCGTTTAACAGACTGGCGTGTCCAGATGCGCTTTGTGGTAGGGAGACACTGATGCCGGAGAAAATATTGCATTTTTTAAACCAGCGCGGTCGTGCTTTATCCTACTTCGGTGAACTTAACTCTCTCGCTTAGTCATTTCTATGTGGAGTGTTAAAAACCTTGATTAAAAATGGAGGCCACAGTAAACTCTATTGGGGAATTAGTCCGAAAACGGAAGTGTAAAAAAAATTATTTAGGTTTCCACGTTTTACCGGGATAAGTCAATAACAGTAATTAACGGTATCGCGATACATGTATAGACGTAATGCACTACTCATAAGCTTGCTGAAGATTCCTCGATAGTCCGTGACCGGTTTCGCTCTTCTTAAGCCTCATCAGTTCGGCGCAGTTTCCGGGTTTCCGGCAGCCTTATGTTCTGCTTGAAACCGAAGTACACTCATTTGCGACAGACTCACATGGAACCAATTTAGGTTTGCATATCTTACCGGAATATGTCAAGAACGGTAACTAACGGACAACTTGCTAGACTGTCAGCAGTGTGGTCGCTATCATCTGAAACCCCCGAGAGATGTGCAACACCGTCATTTGGCCTTATGGTATGGTCAGCCTGATGCAGAATTCCCACTTTATGGAAAAAATTCTGGGCGGCTACCAAAACTGTTTCTTTTCTGTACTATTGTAACCTGGAGATCACATGCTAAGTTTTTTGTCCAAGGAAACAGGCTGTAACTTGAAGAACTAGATGGAAAAGTGGAACTTTGAATGTTTTCCTGTTCTATTATTTACAACAAAGCAAGCATGTTGTCCTTCATTTTCTTTTTTCACTGCTCTTTTAACTTCAAAACTTTGAGCTTTTAGCAACAGAAAGTGATTTTTTGCGTTTTCTCATGCACCACCCCATCCTTCTACGATTTGTTTGCGAAAACTATTGGTGAATGTTTACTTGAATAGGTACTTGGAGTCCAATAGTTACAATTTGAAAATATGGTTACAATGGAAAAACAAAGGAATATTCAGTTCAGGTGCAAAATGGATTACTTGCTTCACTTGGTCATTGAAAATATGGTTACAATGGAAAAACAAAAAAATATTCAGTTCAGGTGCAAAATGGGTTATTTGCTTCACTTGGTCGATAACAAAACACATGATATTCTTATGCAGTCTTGTTGCACAATCGTTTGTGATGTCATAGAGGAAGCCTTTGCATCCAGGCGCTTGAGTTAGTATTGCGGAAGGAGCACTGGATTATCCAGTTCATTCTCCTCGTGTTTTCTTTCAGAGCGCCTGGCTAAAACGGGTCATAGGTATATTCGTCCTACTAATGGCCTACAATTCTGATTTGCATCCGGTTTGACCCCAAAATTGTGGAGCCTGACCGGTGTTTGAGAGAAAAACATGGGCTCATTTTCTGTTGAGCATCACTAATAACTTGAGAAAAAATCAAACAATTCTCGGATAGAATATACACAGATCATGTTTGAAATTTAGTAGGACAGATTAAACAAGGCCTTCCTACAAAACTAACGAATGTACTTTGGATAAGCCGGCCTGGCGCTTGAAGTCAGTAAAGGGTTTATTTTTTACTTGGCCAATTCCCCTGCTCAACAAAGGAAGAGATACATCACCCTTATTATATCAACCACATCGTACAAATGGCTGTACGGCAACATCGAATTACAGTTGACTTCAAATCTGTAAACGCGCTGAGAAAAAAAATATTAAAAACACAAAAGAGACTATATCTACAGAAAAAGACAAAACCGACCTATGAACTTCAGTGTACTGACTACAACAGACATTATTTGGATCAAACTAGAAGAAAACTTGCTACCAGAATACACAAACCCGAGGAAGCCAGCAAAATATTTGACCCAACGTCAGCTGCTCTAATTTGCAAAGACAGGAAAAACACATTTCGGTTGAAAAAACTTCAAGTACCTGTTTACGCAGGCACAAAATGGGAGCAGTACTTTGCCATGGCGTGGTACTTCGCAAATCTTTGACCAATAAACAAATTGATATCGATCCAGTCTATCGGCCGCTTGGAACAGAAGAATTATACATTTGCGGGACTCGGAACTAAACGATGATCAACGGCCAATAGGACCAATGAAAGGAAGCCATGAAAATACAAGGTTATCTAATAAGTCAATCAATCGAAATGAACACAGACCACAAAGCAAGTTACAACGGCACAACAGAACCATCGAACCGAAGGCACGCGACAGACCTCCCGGATGCGAGGAAATGAGATCACAACGCCACCCAGATTCAAAGCTAACCAACCAAATTACGTAAAATCCAACACGTGACCACCCAGTTACTTTAGGATTATTAGAGACTGCTTAGAGACTATATACTCACAAACATGAGTGTAGGCATTTATCCACTCACCCTCGCAATAACGATGTCATCTCGAGTGTGAAGAAAAGTTTGCAATCTAACTTCCGAGCCTCTCGAACGGACCAAAACCGAAACCAGGTTACAGACCACTCGGTCAAAGCTCCAACAACACAATAGTACCGATGCATTAATTAGATGAGCCTGTTTTCAAATATGTGTGTTCTATGTAAATTTGACGTGAAGTGTGCGAGAGAAAAAACGTGACAATCAATTGCGGTGCAAACCGTCTCGATTTGTATTTGCCTGGATTAGGTTTGAGGGCCACGCATAAAACAGCAGAAACCAATAGGGGCCTTTTACATTCATAAACTTTGCGTCACTTGATGTATTCTGCACACTCGACTCTATTCACTTCCTACATTTCGTTTTTTAGGTTCTACTGCGTATTCTCGGCATCCCAACTCTTGCGGATACCTTGTCAATCAAAGCACGAATAATCACAATTGGCTATCAACAACCTCTTTAATGTTATCTTATCAGTCGCAGTACTGTCAATGATCAAAGGCATCCGTTGCTCAAAATTTTGTCTCCACGTATCTGTTTTTCTTCTAAAGGGAACGAGATAACCGGCAATGCTGCCAGCACGTCTTTTCGTGTCTGATGGAGGTTTTTCATACTGTCATTACGCAAAAATACAGTTAAAAATCTAAAACCATATGACTATGATTCATGCATTTTACTTATCGGCAGTTTATTCAGTACAGTGTGAATAGTCCTCATCCAACGCTAGTAACCTTAAAATCCAGACGTGCATATTTCACGCAGTTCTGTCTATCGGCGCATTCCTGTCGTTTTATCGGTCCAAACACCGGGAACCATTCTCGTGCATATTTCACGCAGTTCTTTCTATCGGCGCATTCCTGTCTTTTACCGGTCCAAATACCGGGAACCATTATTCCTATGTAATAAAATTGTTACTCGTTGGTCCAAAGAAATTCATCAACGTCGAAAGATCTCTGAAAAGGTCTTTCGCCGGTAAACCGTTCAAAATGAACTTAGTTGAAGTGCGTACCATACTTGGAGACTGGTATGTCATTGTCACTGATCATGACTCATATGTAGGTCACATTAACGGGACCATGAAGTTTCTCGTTCCTATAGGCGCAAACGTTTCCGTCAAATCTATTGTGGAATCTAAAAAACTCATGGTAAAATGCAGGGTTATGTAGGTGGTTATTCAAAATTTTTGAGTCAATGTCTGCTGATCTGCTTGATTAGCTTTCACGTATCCAGAACATGAAAACACGTGACTTTGATTTGAAATGAACATTCGAATCGATGCACGATCCGGTCTGAACTAATTCTGTCTAATTTTGGGGGTAATCCAGAACCTCTTTCGCACTTTGTACAGCGAAGCTCCTGCTTGGATTTGGCGGTTGTGGGACATTAGTCCCTGACAACTTTTTGCCATTCCATAAACTAGTTTAATGTTTTTTACTGAGGAGCATGCAACCATAAACTGGCAGTAACTAAAACCTCGGTCTTTTTAATTTCAAGGGATTTCTCGGTCTTACCACAAAAGCGACAAAAAAATAGCAAACGTATCACTATGACAAATGTGTGCTCTGCTTAACCACAGGACAGCACACACACGGTTTCTTTACTGTTGTAGTCCATCAAATTGACAGGTTAAGTTTTATCAATAAAAGTTTATATCAACCAGCGAGATTCACCGATTTGGAAACAAATTTGGTCTTGCGAGAAACTCACATGGAACCAAGGTAAATCTCTCGTCTATGTTCCAGGTGAGTCTCTCACAAAACCAAATTTGTTTGCAAACGAGTGTATTTCGCTAATTACGTGCAATTTGATTTCAAGCGAAATTCGGGGATTGTGCCTACCTGATGAGCCTAAAGAGGTGAGAAACCGGTTGTAGGCTGTCGAAGTATTTTCAGTGACCTTATGAGTAGTATATTACCAGCCTAACGGCCAGTTTCCCTGCAGTGTTCGTGAACCTGTTTAGCTGATTGGAGATTCATGTATTGAACAAAGGAAAATTCAATAGTATATGCGTTATCCGAATTCTACGCAAATTGAAGTGACTCAGATGGGGACGTTCTGCAATTGACATTACAAGCCTGTGTGAAATTGTTTTTTTGTCCGGATACCTATTAGTTGCGATAGGGCGAGCATGCGGAAAATTCGTCCACGTAAGCCTATCAGCCGTGGTTTGACTGGTCAGTGTGAAGTCAGACAGGCCACACTCAAGGGACTTTGAACGTAGTAATTGTTCCCCTAATCTTTCATCATTTTGTTGCATATTCTTGTCATCTGTCCTTACCAAAGCTGCTAAAACAGTTATCAACTTTAGGGGTTTCGCCTGTCGAACCACACTGGTATAATACTTGGACAATGTGCTGAAAAAGTGCGCAACTGGAAAAACATTTCGACCCTATTTACACCTATTAACGAACTTTGAGACACCAGGACATCAATTGTTTACTGAGATCGTTTGTCTCATTATGAAGGCAAAAGAAGAATGAAACAACTGTATAATTATGTTTGCTGATCTAGAATACTTACCTATTCACTTAATTACTTACTCGTATTAATAAAAGCAATCTTCTTACCCAAAAGAAACAAAAAAAATTGGGTGCTTGTTTGCCATAACTCACATTATCAGTTAGTTGGTGCCAAATTTCCATCAACTTGACACGAACTGCGAACCATCCAAAGATTGATACAAATGTCTGCAAGGTTTTATCTGAAAATACGCGCGCACAGTGTCAGCGATTACCGCTCCCGATAGTGTTTCGCTGACCTACTCCGTCTTCTCTTCAAGAACAATTCAGAAAACCAGTCAGTGTAAGATTTTTTGGATGAAAAACCTCACAACTTCTGGACAGAATGATCCATCTGAACACGTGTACCCTAAAGTAAAGTATAGAAAAACACCAAGAATATCCGCCAAATTGTCACGAAAGCAATTCCTCAAACCGTCATTTTGTTTGCCTTTCCGTACATTTGAAGACTACTCTCGAAACAGCCCCCATTGAAATTCTCTGTCTCAACAGTTTTTTAGACGAATGAAGCACTAATCGTTCGCCAAGTGTATTCAGCAACATTGTCCGACTCCGGGCAAAAATCTAAGTACTCGTAAAATCAGTCATCTTAAAGATGAACGAGAAATCAGATCTGATGATGTGGAAGCAAGTATGAGGTTCAAATTCACGGACTGCTGAAGCTGTGGCCGCAAAGTCTGGGTCGGTGGGTGAAAATCTATTCCCTATACAGGAAAGTTGTCGTTAGCGTCAACTGAATAAGCTTGGCCATGCAACGACTTGGATCAGGCATTTTCCAGATCTGCTTGTGAGCTTTAATACCCATCCAAAATAGGATACTTTAAAAAGCAGTCTTGTCACCCTGTCCCAAAAGTGTTATACTAGTAAAAAAAAGACTGCTGAGCTTGAGCCTGAAGTAACTGTCGAACAAGCTGAAATATTATGCTTGCCAAATTCTAAGTGGAAGCCCTTTCTCCCATCCAGGGAATCAAAGGAGGAAATGCACAAATTGCAGGATCGCTGGAATTTTCTAAGCCCGTATGGTTTCACTGTATCGAATAGTCTACATTTTCCCCTCCTATGGCATCGTCATTCAGAAAAGATTAACATGAGAGCGTTCAATGTTTTGATAAGCATGGGTGATGAGCCGTGATGTGAAATTTCGAGTGGCGCAGATGTCTCAGGCAAGAGGTGATAACAACAGTCTGTCACTTACAGGCCTACCATACATTACACCAAAAGACTGAAAAACGTTCACTAATTATTTAGTATGGCTCGAATTATTTTCAATTACAAAATGGAAACACAAAATCAGTTTGTGTCAGTCAGTCAAGAAACGTTTTATAACAGTTTTGACCCTCTTAAGAGACATCAAAAGTGATCGCTTCACGACATTTAGTGATTTTTAAACCAGTGACGTCTCGAATAGTAACTGAACACCAAAGTACAAGATAAAATTTCCGCTAAATGTCTTCCATCTCCTCATACCACCGAACTTAAGGTATCTCTATTTCTTCAGTTAATATATATGTCAATTTTGCATCCTAAAATGGTGATTTCGTCCATTTATCAAGAGTGCATTTTCTATAGAGGATAATTGAGCAACCACTGGAACCGCCCGACCGAACAACTAAACGTGGTCAAAGGTCAGCCCCGGTTAGCAGCATGTATATTAGCACACACGCAACATTACTCAAAGCACAAACACCAACCCGTCGCCACGCACTACTATGGGCCCCAACAACCCACTGATGATGTCACCTCGATGGTGATGAAACGTTTGCAAACAGATTGTCCAGCTCAGCGAACAAGCACACGACCAAAAGTGCATTTATTCAGCAAAATACACTCAGTTGCAAACAAATTTGCTTTTGCTGGAGACTCACCTAAAACAACTAATTGTGCTGCACTAAGCCGTCTCATATTTCATTTGGTACGATATTCGAGATATGGAGATATGTCGATACATGTATAGACGTAATACACTACTCATAACGTTTCTCCCTTCTTAGGGCTAAGCAGGCAGGCGCAGTCCAGGCGCAGTCCGTCAATTTTATGTTCTACTAAAACCCAAATTACACACAATTAACAAAAAGCGGTCATTCGCTTGTCTATTTACTGCAAAGTTAACCTTTGTCTATCATAGTGTTCAAGCTTTAGAGGGAAGCTGATATTCCGTAACAATGTTTTAGTCACCATAAAAACTTCGTACGTAAATACACTCCTCGGAGTCAACTTCATTTTTTACTGATCTAACATGACTTCGAGTGTTGGATGAAGCCAACCACGTTCAGTACTCAGATAACTCAAGTCAAAAATCAGTAAACAAAGCAATTTTGTTGGATCTCCTCCACTCAGGAGCTTTGTTGATTTTGATCAAGTAATGACGAGAATTCACATTTTTACTACCGTCTTTCAGCAAGACGTAATTGTAACCATATATTTCGCACTTTTAAAATCAAGTTTGTTTCGGCGATTACATTTTCTAGAGGCGCTGCTAAATTGCGTTAAATTTATGTTTTCCAGTTGCATTGCATTGATTTCTACTGATCAATCCAAATTGTCTTATATCCTGACAGAATATCTGAGTAAGAAACCATCAAATACTCACACCGAAAACATAGGCAGTCATTCGTAACGCCCTACTCACAAGGTTGCTAAAAATTCTTCAATGACAGCACATTCGGTTGCCTGGAAACATCACGAACAATAGATCCAACTGGGTTTCAGGTGAGTCTCACAAAACCAATTTTTTTGCAAATGATTGTATTTCGCATAGGCAGTCGTGTTTCACAACCGACGAGGTCACAACCTTGAACGATCTCTAGCTGTTACGGCGCTGTGATTGGCTCATGGTAGTATGGTTGTATGGTTTAAATCGATGTGAATTCGAAGTTTTTCGCTCTGTAATTAGATATCGCGCAATTCTCCACTGTTTGCCTTATTCGTGCTTTTAAAAGCACCCATATTGACTCTGTCCTCAAGGTAGAAATTTAGATTGACGTTCCGACTGTTTACTTCCGTAGTAGAGAGAAGACAGCTCTCTGACCTTTGTTCAAAACCTCAGCTCAGCAACATATACGAAACCTGAAATTAATCTATCATTTCTGGTTAAAATCATGCACAAATATGAGGCTGACGGTCACGTTCAGGCGGAAGGTCAAGCTCAATTAGTCGCGAGATGGATCGCTCAATAAAAGACGATTTATATTTCATTCGCGGTTGATCTCCGGAGCATGCAACAACACAATGAAAACTTCCTTCATCTGAGCTCTTGCAGTAGTTGTTAGGCGAGTGATTCCGCGGTCGTTATCTTTTACCCCTACCCGAAATGTAATCCAGTCTCTCCCACATAATGAGTGTTCTATTTCGGGCATCTCTGGACTAAAAAATTTGGTCCAATTTCATGCCAACGGTCAGGTTAACAAAAGTGTCTCTGTGTCAGCTGTTTGATTTTTCGAGAGGAACGAGGCAACCTCAACATTAAAAACTAACGCCTTTTGATCGGCTCATGCCATGTGTATTGGATAAGACGATGCACACGCTAATAAGTATCCAAGAAACCTTAAAAACCCTCGATGTGTACCTAATATTGTAAATGGTGACTGGAAAGGAGAACAGATTTTCAAAAAATATCTTTGTCGCAAATCAAAGCATCGTAATTTTCCGGGGATTAAACACTTTGGATTTGTCATGGGTAAAAGCGTTAGGTTCGTATCAAGTAATATATACTGAGCTCGTAGGTAGTTAGGAACTGTGCAGAATCCACACTGAGATTCTTCACGATTGAACCGTCCTTCCTGGAACAAATATTCAGTTGGGTCCAGACCAAACAAAGAAGCACTGGAATTGGGTTATACTCTCACTGAAGCTTCAACGTAGTGCATTATTCTCCCTAGCTGTGCTAGACTTCGAACTCCAGACATTTAACACTTCAGGTAGATAAAACGCATTCGGCTTGCGTTGATGGGGTAGCGGTAACACGCTTCGAAATTCAGATGCCCTTAGACCAAATCTCGGCACAGCCAAGTTTATGCTTTGATGTTGAGCTCTGTTGGGGACTCACTAGAATAACTGCACTGGGGTGAGAAAATGACTGTTTGACTGAAAGCAGTGTGGTTAAGATCATCTTAAACTGGCATCAGGTTTACAAGGCGTGACTGTTTACGTTATGTAGTCTACGCATTTGGCTTCCTTTGTTTCATTAGCCCCACATCAATTTTATCAGAATTGTTTTTGCAAAGTAGTTGTTTTGTTTTATTTTTGGTTGATACCGTAAATTTCGATTTGCAATCTGTCCAAAGACCTCATCTCTGTCTGACGCGTTTGCAAGGCACGGGGACGGTTAACTGCGGACATCTCCTAGAGTAAGAAAACGTTTTTCCCGTCAACCACCACTGTGCTTCATCACCACCCATCCGTGGGAATTTTTAAAATGTAGCACCGTTGCAGATTGAATACCAGACTCGGTTAACAGGTTGACTGCCACCTGTTCAAAACCCAACATCCCACCGTTTCTGATGAGAGGGAAAAACCAGCTAAAACAAAGCAGACAATAACGTCATCTGTTCAACGTAGGTCGTGTTTTTTCGTACGCAATTTCTCAGGCGTTCTAACTAACGGAAGCCAAATTAAAGATAAACACAGGCAGTATACAGGCGACATTAAAGATTCACCTGCAAAAGTTTTTTGAAATTTACTTTCTTAAAACAAGTTTGATTCTTTCTCGGCTTTCCGTATTAGAAAACGAGAATAAATTCAGAGCGCTATTCGTTATCGTCCTAAAAAATTGGTTATTTTTCATGGGGATACAATTAGGATATTGTGTAGGCTTGCAAATCACTTGACTGAGAAATAAGATTTTTTACGCCAGTTCAGAAAACCGAAGTTTTGACTGAAAAATCTTTAGATTGATGGAATGCAACTGATATTGCAATACATAGATGTGGTAAGCTTGACGAAAGAACCATCAGCTAAGGTAGCATGGAGGGACACCAAATCTTGGTGCAACTGAGAATCTCTGGGATCTTGTGGTCTAGGTTTTTAGTGCTCTTCAATGCCCAAACCACACTCCCAGCGGACATTGTGACATTTCTACACATAGATGTAGTTCGTGTATTCATCTAGTTGGGGATTTTAGAAACCGTATTTCTTAGGTAATTGTCACTTTCCTTTCGCAAATTCGTTAAAGTGTGCAGACAATCAGCTGCGTTAAACAAGCAAACACGTTGAGTTGACTTTTATGCTTAGGTGAAAGGAGTTTGGTGGGATACAAGCATTTCTGCTTCATATGCTATGCGTGTGGTATATTACTGGACTTCATTTTTAATATCTACCGGATAAGAAATTCAACACTTGCAGACTTGTCATCTATAAAGCCTTTTCCATTAACCGATATGGTGAAAAATCTTGAGGTAAATTTTCTGACTGTGTTACTAGTCTTCAACCGTAACAGGTTTGTCTTACTGTACACGTTTTTGATATATGTAACACGGTACAAGGTAGTGAGTCTAGTGCATAGACTCGGAGAGAAACAGAATACTGTTGGCGTAAAATTCTATTATTGTCAAGTATTTACGTCTTGTCTAACATCCCCAATAACGATGGGCTATCTTATATATATATATACTTATAATACTAATCGCTCCTTGTATTTAGACAAACCCCCCCCCAAAATTAAACAAAGCGGACAAAGCAGGATTTTCCCACCAAGTAGGGGTTCTATGCCACAGTTTCCTGTATAACTGAGCCAGAAGAGTGGTGTTGTCTATAGCATCGAATTTTTTGGACAATGCTTTACCCGACACCCTAGTATTTGCTTTAAAATAACACCGGCTTCGATCTGACTGAATTTAAAGAGCTCTTTAGTACTTTAAAATGTGATCCTAATAAAGACCAAACAAGTTTTTCGCAGTCCCTCATTTTTTCTACAGGACGATCGATACAATTTTCCAGGGCTTCCACATTTGGAACGCCAATAAACTGGACTCTGACGGGAAATTTTACGGAGATGTTTTGAAGGGTGACAGAGTTCAAAGTTCATTCTGGGAAGAAATCTGGTACCGAATTGTGAGTAGACTGGTAGATTTTGGTCCAAGCGTCTCAACAAACGAGCCGTTTCAACCAGTGCTGCCATTTAGAGTCTCTAACACCGCCTAAAGAAGGGAATTTGGGTTCACTCCATCAAGGAACATCAAGTAAGTGTACTTTAAGTGTGCTGCTAACAAGATTCGAACATATGGGTTCAATCCAAACAACCCTATAGGTAGTAGCACATATCTCACTGACGTTTTAAGTTCTGGACGATAGACAATTCCAAGTTTTTGTTTGGCACCATATTGGCTTATTTTCTAAAGTACTCTAAATAACTTGTACTTTTGAATCGTTTTCAGTGCTCAAACGAATGCCGATTTAGTGAAAAAAAACATTGTTTCGGTTCATGGTTTGTAGTAACTTTTTTAACGGTAATAATTCCGTTTACGATCATTAACTCTTCAACATCTGGTTAACCCCCCTATTGCCCCACATGTGGATAGCTGTTCTAAACAGACTGATGCGAAACGAGTTGTGACAATTATTTAATGAAAACTGAGAAGCGAAGTTCTATGGATACATTAGTGGCTTGATTTTGGCAATTCGATGTTCATTTTCGTGTATTTTTTCATTCTAAAGCGTGTACATCCACGGTCTCTTGTGGCCAGCTGGGGAAAATGTTACACCAAACAGATCGCTGGAAATTATTTAAAGATTTTCAGTTTACAACAGTTTTATCGAAACAATAAACTCATATACCTCAGTTACAATATAAAGACTGTGTAGCCCATGAGCGCCCTCGCAGCACACCCATTGGTTTGCGTTCCTGTCCTGTTGGCAACCACTTTTTCCGTAATAAACTTTTGCCCGGTTGTTATGCCGACTGTAGTCTTCACAAACAATCCTAGAATTCGAACTCTCTGAAGTTCTTACGTTCGTACGTTGAAAAGATATTTGGTGAAAAACGCGACGATGAACCGAACTGCATGAAAGAATGAAATGTCCCTTCGTCGAGAGGTCTTCTTGTTCTCAGCAAAATATTCGAAGTTATTGGACTATGAATAGTTTTATTAACATACTACCGTCTGAGGTGACTCAACATGTTATTACATGCGAAAAATGTTTAGCTTTTTGTTACGGAAATTTGTTCCCAGACCGTTTTCGCTCCTCAAATGTCGGTTTATTTGTAGTCATTTGAAATTGGCCGCCAAGCAGGTCGGCGAGAATGTACTTGTCACCAGGATGGTCAAATCAGGAAAGGAATAGGCTTCTACGGGCCTCACAATAACTTCAAGTTACAGTACGCGACCATACATATATATTGCAAATATCAAGCATAGTTTTTGTTTCAAAATCCAAGAAAACAATGTAGCTCGTTGCTTTCTTGTGAGTGTTCCGCAAGAATTTTTTCTTAAAGAAATGAATGAACTTCTTCCGGGTCGTGTATGGTCATTCAGCTAGGATCTAATCAGAAAAAGCCTCAGAAATGGCCACTCCACAATAGGTGCCAATCGAAAAATTCTAAAATCATCTCACAAGGTATCAGGTGCACAAACACACTTAGAACTATGGTCCAGTCTGACAGTAAGAAAATTGTGCGCTTGTGAGCAATTCGCGTCTGTTTTTTGGTGGTGTATATCCGTATTTGACAGTGAATTTTTGCATAAATGATAATAAATTATCCACATATCATTTCACATATAAGTGATCTTCTGTATTGATAATTCTATCCCATGGTTTATAAGCCAATTAGATAGCTGCTAAAACCCAAGCCCTCGCACCCGTTGGTGGTTTCATAGTACGCAGCTAGAACAAACGGAGACAGGCAGTCAGTCCTATGGACATTTGAAGCCACGTTCGTCTATTCAGAAATCTACAGTACGCTCGCAGGGTATTCCTCGGGCTTTCCATGACATTCAGTTTAACAGCCTGGAGCTTTTTGGCCCACTGTTTGGTTGAATACAAAGATGTATCCATAAAACACCGAAACAACTTGAATGGTATACACATTACACAATTATGTGGACTTGAAATACACACAGACTGTTGCCAGCTGGTTTGGGCACAAAGCCGGTGCGACTTTATCTGAGGTACCAGTGGTTACTGAACTGAGATTCACAATACGTTTTTTGATATGAAGCTACTTCTCAGCGAATTTTATTCGGAGATTAATTGGCCCGGCAAAATCTTGCCGGTAGGAACGACGGAATGGCTTCACGCTCGAATACCACTCTAGGATAAAGAGTAAACTCAGGTACCGTCATAAGACATAATCGTTGGTGCTGAGGCGTACCAAAAGATTGATTAGCAGTCTTTGGTTTATTCATTCGGACCTTAAAGTTATGCTGTTCGCCCGACTCGACGACTCCCAGACACAAAAACAACCAGCAAGCATCTAGGCACACAAGTGTGTACTTGTCACGGCTGAGGCGGTCGGAATCGGGCTCCATCATTCTACACTTTGTTTTGCAAAGAACCGTCTATCGAATTTCACGAAACCGTCAAATAAATTAACAACATGACTTTTGTCATCCACGCAGGCATGATGAGTGAGAACGGCCCGAGACGTTGGTTTCCCACAGTGTCTTACTGAATTAGCCAAGGACACCAAGATTACCATATTTTATGATTGTATGGCCCACTTGAACCTCACCGAAATAAATTGATTGGGAGGTTTGTTTTAGCACCACTCATAAGGTTGCTGTCACGTGAAATCTTGTACATTTAGTTGATTATTGTTATATATTACGTATGCTTTTATTTTTCTGTTTTTCGTCCACACTAGCTTCCTAGTAGGCGAGATATTTTAAGCATTGCACACGATGGGTGTGATTTCTAAGACACATAGCCGTATTCCAGATCGCGAATCAGCTAAGGATACGTGTAATCTCTGAGTTCACATTAAAAAGCAGAAATCAAGGTTGTTGATCTTCTAATCAAAATGTTCACGCCATGGACGAAAGTGGCCTGAAAAACAATAGTAAACGAGGACCAAACCACGTGACCTTTCATTAATAGATGGCCAGATTACGAGAAGAATCGTGGCGCTGACTCCCAAGAGGTCAAGGAATGTTGGACTGGAAAAATTACTGGAAGAAATGTGGTAAAAATAAATTTATCTCATTCTGGACAGACCAAAAAGCTGCTAAAAGCTGACGGTAGTTGGAAAATGTAACGTATCCTGGCCTGAAACAAAACACAACTAGTTCCAGATGAAAGATGCGGATGAGACTACACAAACTGAGTTTAGATCGGAATATTTTTTGCACTTTGCTAATACCTGTCCTTTAAAGTGCAAAATTCCATAAAACGGTAGTTTGGAATAGTTCTCAAAAAGTCTCTACAGTCCAATCCTCCTGAAACGATTATTCGCCATTTTCCGCTACACTCAAAACATACTCTAAATTCGATACGCATGAAAATTGTGGTCATATGATTATCATTGCTAATGACATAATTTATAGGTTGCTTGAACCCGGATTAGCTGGCGGCTCTCGCAGTTTCTCAACGAATATAATTTTTATATATATAGTAGTAGTAGTAGTATAAGTGACTACTCTGTTCAAACCGTGCGCTCGTCTTGCCGGAAGAAAACAGGGTAAATCCCGATGCAAAGGAAAAAACCACACTACATCGTCAAACGCTTCTAAAAACATTTAAAGTGGAGCTGTTTTGTGAAGTTCAAGCTCCCCTAGGTTTTTAAGACTCACGTTTGTTTACCTATCAACAATGGTGTTCAAGGCTGAATGCGTTTGCATGCCGGCTTTATTCGACCGCTTTCTTGGTCAACAAAAAACACAAGGCTGTAAGGGATTGTTCTCAGATTAAACAAACGCTTTAGAAAACACCAACCGATACGACTTTTTGCAGCTGTCTACGGAAGTGGGAACCCCAGAAAAGTCGCTTAGTTTGATGTCGAAATGTTTTGCTAAATGGAAAATAATAGAAAGTCAGAATAACCATGTCCACTGATCTGTTTTGCCCCCGTTCACCTCCCTCCACGTCAGTAGCATCTTTATTCCTCAGTCTTCTACACAATCCAATTTGGCAATCTGCATATACTCTCAAGGCTTTTATTGGGGCTTTTATCTTCAAAGTGAGGCTAAGCTAGTCGAAAAAAGCCGAGAACCACAGTGCATCTATTTCGCACTTATTAGGAAACGTCAGAACTTTTGGGCTTTTTGAACCCGCGACATTACGGCTGGTAGTTTGATTACCTAACATTTCGGCAACAAGTGGTTGATGAGCTGTGTGACTAGCCCGAGCTTAACCAGGATACTTTTCCGAGTTTTTGAGGACAAGTACTGAAGCATCACACACCTGTTATCAGTATTTTCTTTCCAAAATTTAGCAGGTGAATAAATTTGCAAATAATTCTGTGCCGGAATCACAACTAATCCACTCATACTACAACAGCCTTCCGAACATTCCAGTGACCAGTTTCCCTTACTTTTACAGCTCCAAAATAACGTTTAACTGGGGAAGCTACTCATAGGTTGCCAACAGCCGCTGAAGATCCGATCACCGGTTTCCCCTAAATGAGCTGTCCTGATGAATCTCACGGAGGAAGAAACTAGTTGTGGGATGTTGAAGGGTTTTTAGCAACCTATGAGCAGTTTTCTCAATGAAAATGTACTGCGCTATCTCAACTATCAAACCAACTGAAACACGAGGCGGCCTTTGTGCAGGTGAAGACCAACCTAGAGATACAGCTCAGATTCAGTTGAGTCTATCGTTGAAACCTCATTCGTATGCAAATGAGTGTATTTCTCAAAATCGTAATGAAGTTTGAAACTTTGTCTCCCCAAAAGACCTGTATTATTTATCTGTTTTTTTTATGCTTAAAATCCCCCTTGGATGCACAAAACGTTCTGTGACTTCACTCAATATGGCCTGTTGGGACCTATTTTAACCAAATATTGATTTTTATCCTATTTTGTATTTCACTATAACTTTATGAATAAAATTCAGGCACAGTTCTCCAGGTTGATGATTTTTCAATTGTCACTAAGAAAGGAAATAGGCCCATTCAAAGTGATTCAACCTCATGATAGCGGCTTATAAACAAATCACTGATTCTGGAGTTTTCTCAATTTCAACTGCAGTAAGGCACACTTAGCTTGTATCGGTAGCCACTTTTGTCCTGCAGCATTTGAAATGAAGTGTTTTTTAACATTACCGGGGACTATGTTTAGCATGCACACCGATTTGCTACGGCTTAGTAATGATATATACACTGACCCTACTGTGGAACGAAAACATATTATATCGGTGAAGTAGTCTACTTACAGCAAGACCTGTCCATTTTGCCTAAAGTCATTAAACGATACTCCCTTCAAAGTAGTTGATAGTCTTGCGTGATCTCTTAAGTTTGTTGCTCTGTTACAACGCTTATTAAAACAGGCCGGAACTAAATTGGTGCGGGTGTTCGCATGCACCGAACGTCATATTTTGTTGTTGCTCTGGTTGTAGTACTCCTCCTTTTGGTTCCTTTTCGCTTATTTCGGTATCATCACCGTCTCATGCATCCCAAGCTAATCGACTTCGGCGACCTGTTATCCGATGGGCCCATTTTCCAAGGTTTCAGTACTTAAGTACTTCAGCACTTAAGTAGGCATTTTTAGCATCATTTCCTGCAGTTTTCTCGCCGTGACGACAAATTTTATCGTCTCCCGCATATAGTAAAAAGCAGCCATCAAAATGCTCTTTTTAATCATAACTTATCACCTGTTAAAATCAACTGAAGTAAAACCGTGCGGGGAACAGGAACGCTCAAATCTTTGAATTTATTTTGCTTGCCTTCTAAAGGATCACCAAAACATCTGGAACTGCAATATAATGTTTCCAAAAAAAATGATGGAGAAAATTATGTCCAAACTGGTAACTTGCAAATCAAGACACTGTTCCCAAAAGTCAAACAACTGTAACGATCCAACCGAGATTCCAAAAATCCAGGTGTTATATTTTGGCCAAACAGGAACTTCCAGGAATCAAATCGATTGATGTTCCCCTTTGGTGGTAGAAAAACGAAAAACTTGTGAATTTAATTTTCTTTAGTTTTCTTTATTCCCCACCTTATATCCCCCGGTTTTCCATCCCACTCTCTATTGACTGATTACAGAACAAACAGACAAAAGCAAAAAAACATGTTTGTTGCATCCGTTGTTTTTATACTACACAAATAAATGATAACGGCTGCAGAACATTCCTGATAATTCGGTAAAAACAACTCAATTTAGCATGGATGGATGGCACAGATAAGCAACCTGCTAAACTGCGTATTATCGTAATTATGCAGAATTGATAATTCCAGTTGGAGGGGAATGCTTTTTCCATCAGGGCAAAGCAGCATCCAACTAAGTGGAATAATTTGCGTGTCAGATTGTCTAGTGTATTTAGTATCCACCACACATGTGAATCCGCAGCTAGTCCGACAGTTATTCAACTGAGGCTAACCGTAGAGTGATCCTGCCTTTTAACAACGGAAAATTGTACGAAGAGCCAAAACAAATCTCTCGGCAGAAGTCGCTTTGGGTGTGGCTGACTGCATAAATTGTAAAATTCCCATTCTCGTCGCTCTGGCTTAAGCAGTTCTTCCCTTGCGCCAGTGCGATCATTTTGATGGGACCACACTAATCGGAGGAATTTCCGTAATACACTACTCATAAGGTTGCTGAAAATTCTCCGACAGTTCACTACCGGTTTTGCCGCTCTCGGGGCGCCTTCAGGTGGGCGCAGTCTCCCAGTTTCCTTCAATCGTATGTTCTACTTCGACCCAAAGAGTATGAAATTGGCGAAATGCACTCATTTAAATGAGGCGGCAGCACATTCGGTTGCCTAAAACATCATAAACTGGAGGAATTTCCGCTTTTGTGAAAGTTTACCAGCAGTAAATTAGTTGACAGTGTCGGGAGTTCATCTGTAGGCAGTTGGCAAGTGACTTGAACGTGCCACCAAAACTCCATCAAAGCACGCACATGAAGTAGAACGTTTTCACGGGCGTCACTGCTCATGTTTGAGTGACGTGGTTGGTTTGTTCAATGTCGTGGACGGCGACCCAATAGCTGTCCTGGTTGTGTCGATCGACTGACGAGCTTGTTAGTACTTCCCAGGTAACGTCATGGACGCTTGAAACCTACTGGACATTTTTTAAGCAGTTATAGGTTGCTGCAAATCTCGTTGAACAATTATCAGCGTTAACGGAATTCACGCTGCGAATCTCGTTGAACAATTATCAGCGTCAACGGAATTCACCTTCAAATTTACACGGGTATTTATTGAAAAAGGGAAGTTTCTTTTTAGCTGTTTGGGGTATCGTCGTCTGTCTATGGTTTTCAGATGAACATTTTACCAGTAAAGTTTGCAAGGTTGCTCATTCTGACTGACGAATTTAGCAGACACGAAGTCTTGCTACTTTTTAAGAGTTTCAATTTTTCAATAGAAGATTGACCGTGTGATGACCAGGCGAGGTAGAAATGGTCTAGTATCGTTGATAGAGTGAAAACTTTGTTGAAACAAGTGTGAAGTTATGCAAAAAACTTCCGCATTTGCTTAAAACTGAGGAGATATTTGAAAATTTCTGGGACTTTGAAAAAGGAAATTGGAAAGCAGTAGTAAACCTTGGTAGTAATGTGCTAATAAACACTTTTTGACGTTGTTGCGATCATTTTTTTCAAAGCTGTTAAGAAGGCGGATGTCTTCGGCAGGTAGGTGGCCTGATTAGCATTGCTGACAGGAATTTCCATTTCCGGAGACCAGTTGACAGTGACGGTAGTCTACTTTACAAGTCAGATCACATCAGAAAATGTCTAACAAAACCAGAGAGTGAATTTTAACTCCTCTCTACAAAGAAGTGCAGCATAAAAGAGGTGTCATTTAGAAGGAATAGTTACTTTTTTCTCTAAAATACACCGTACTAGTCACGTTGTCAGCTGTCTAGCAAGCGAAATAGCAGGAAACACATTTATCGTAAGACGATGTACAGCCTGACGGCATTTTGGCCTATAGGGTTGCGCAAAATGCTGAGGTGGCTGTAAAAATATATCGCTTCACAAGGTCAAAGAAACACTCGATTGAGAACATGTACACAAATTCCAAACTACATGCAAACCATATACTGAGTAATGATGCCTCAAAAGTGAGTCCTTAAAAAGTACGAGAAGCACTGGTTAGCTTGGAAAAACACGTGTTTGGTTATTTTCTCTCTATACAGAGGACCGAAGGGTAGCCCAACCAAAGAAAACGGCCACAACTGGTGACGATGTCTGAGACACCAATGATATGTTCGTGGAACTTTGCATTCATCTTGTAAACCGTTCGCTCCAGATCGAAATGGCAGCGTCATTTTTCGTACTCATGATGTTTAAAAAAAACTGAAAACAAAATGTTACTAAACAAAGTGCCAGCCTCAAAAAATGACAAATGGTCCAAACTTTTAGCAACCAGTAGAGAATTCCAGTCGTAATTTTAAGGTTTTATTTTAACATCCCGTGGGAGTGACAAGTATCGACTGTTCAGAGTTAAATACTTGCAAACTTAAGGGTTATAATTTTATAGCGTTGGCAGACTTAATAGTAACGAAAGGAGGTTGATACGTGTGAAGCAGGAAATCATTCCGTGTATCTGTCTCGTTGTTAAAGACTGCTAACCAGATACACAGTTTCCATGCTCTCACGAACTCGATGCCCAAGAGGTCAACGCTCCGTGGAAAAAGCACTACATTTTGAAGGTAACAGGCAACCACCATCACAACTGAAGAGTCGTTTTGCACGCGGAGAATTTCCGCTTTCAAAAACGGACGTTTGCTGCGACATATGTGTTTTTTCTTACGCTCAACCCGGTGTAGGATCGAATGGTGTTTCGCAATTCGCAGTCAGTAACAAGTTCACACATAGCTGATAACATCGCTAAAAATATTCCGACGGAAGCCGGAAAGTATTGACGTTTCCTAAATGTTCACATACTTACTCGGGGGTGAATATTTTACTTGGTTCCCCGTTCTGATGTGTGCTATTCGCAGTTTTCCCCAACGGTTTTATGCGATTTTCGTCAGAATTCGGAAAATGCGATAAGCACAGATTACTTCCCGATAAGGATGACGTCACAAACTGACATATCTTACTATATCTTGGCGAAAACACTAGCGTGTGTAAACCACTGCGGTGGTCATAGGATTTGGCGACTTGGTTATTTCCAGCCCGTTTTAGGAGACAGTAGGTAGCGTGCTGTGAAGCACGCCCACCTTTATGTGTCTGTGTATCTATTCGCTGTGACGTCCGGTGTCCTGTGCACGCAAATCGTGCCCGGGTCATAACGACAATTTGCGCTAGTTTGATACGTCACAAAATGAAGAATGCAATCTGCGTGAAAGCTTGTGAAACTGGGGTTGTTCGTTGTTCTTACATGACGGCAGAGCATTTCCTACAGAAAATCCTTTTGTAAATATTTAAAATTGCTGTCGGCTAAAAGATACCGGACATATTTTGCCATCGAGCCTCTTGGGTAAATTCACGTTTACGCGCGCTCCTATGTACCCCTATTGATCTGAACCATTCTACTCCATCACTTTGATTGACATACTAGCACAGTTTTAGACAATCTATCACCATGGTAACCTCACAGATGTTCACCAAACGAAGAGCTTTGAATTGCAAGTTGGCTGTACAAACTGCCGTTTATCCGATGAGCAAAGACAAGAGGCCAAAGGGCCAACTAATTTTTCCAGCAACGCTCAGCCGATGCAAACGGGTTACATCCTAGTAGGTCCCAAGTTTATCGTGATTTACGTAGTCTTTCTGGACAAACTGGTTGGGCCAGGTGGAACTAGTATGGTACATTTTAGTATACGGTACACGAGACTTCATCGCAATATAATATAACAAGTTATATATAAATACGAAATATATATAATAAATAATATATACATGATGCAACATGGAACGTGATATAAGAAAATTATAATATGTTATAATACAATAAACACGCCATGTTTTAACGCACAGCACGACGCAGTATGAAAGAATGCGTAAAGCGTATAAAACCACAAACAGACTACGGCAGTAGGAAAATCCCATTAGCGAATTTCTTGGTTTCTCTACGAAGTTCTAGCCACCTAACTGTGACAAGGTATATGTGGGTTTCGGAAGTTACGCTCAACAAGCTGAAGTTAAGTTCCATCCATTATCCTGCTTGATTTCCACCTTTGTGGGAATTTTGCTGAAGCGTTTTGTGAATGCTAAAAACACCGCTTGAACCGCTTCAGACTATCACAGGACTTGAACTGACAGCCTATTGTCCTTACTGGCGGTTATCAGCCTGAACGACGCTCATATCAGCAGGCATCACGTTCAAATTATTGATCGCGTCTTCCTTTTGGTAAGAATACTGTTAACCCTGTACTACGCGGTCTACAAAGCGAGCACATAAATTGTCTGGTGGACGTCACACCCTGCGGTTTCTTCCAGCTTGCTTTTAAGAAACAAGGATGCAGCTTTCCTGGCTTCCGTGTTTTTTTCAATTTATAATGGCAGACGAACACGAGCGCTCAACCGACGGTAAACTAGAATGCTCCGCTAAAGACCTGTTGGACTGAATGAATGAATCTTGATCGCTAAAGTTCTAAAACGTCCGAGTAGGAACGGCTTTATGGATTCCAAGACAGCTACATTCGAAATACCATGCAAAAAGAATGGCTAATAAACACGTTCTAGCCATGGATACCTAGTGCTCACACGTGGAAGAAACTGGAGCTCCGCTTTTGTGGCAGTCTTCAGATAGGTTTTGAAAAAATCCCACGCATGATAAAACGGCCTGATGAATCATTGTCGGCACAAAGCATGATGCTCAAACCCGCCCGCACTATATCGAATACAACTACACTTGTATTAGTGTATATATCTTGTGGACGGTACATCTGAGTAGAATCGGGCTCATCGGTTGGCAGAATGACCCGGAAGATCTGTTTTACGAAGCATAATAAATCTCTCCAGTTATCTTTGGAATAATTCATAGATTTATTTCTTTAGAAAAATTAGTCAGTAACGGATTCTAGTTTCAGTGAACTCGGTTTCATGTAGAGTAAAACAACTCTTTTGATCTCTCGTTTATACCTTTTTAGATTACTTATTGTTATAAATATAGACAAAACTATACGGCAGTACTAATTCGGCATACCAAAAAAGTGACAATCCGGGTAAAATATCACTTTTCGCCGTAAATAAACTTCACGGAACTATCGGTAACCTGTCATCTTCATCCAAGATAACCGTCACTAAATGAGAGATATCTTTGAAAATACACATCTTTAGAACCATTTGCTTCCAAAGGCTAGACTTATCCCACTATCCGATCATTCTTCAGTAGCTAAGTACCGTTTACCACACAGGATCTTTGGTTTTGTTGAATTGCTTGCAACTTCGCAGACTTTATGCTCACATCACTCTGGTGTGAACAGCCATTTTCTTGCCGAAACAACGATGATGTGAAAATAAATTTCAAAAACTGCTCAACATACTCTAACTAGTCGAAATTTGCCCAATACGTCTCAAGTGCCTGTAAAGCTACCTGACAAATGGGTCAATTGAAAGGTTACCACGCGGACGTTCGAGACACGCTGCTGTTCCCACTTTATCAATATACAGTATGCACTTATAAAATATTCCAGTACTCTTACCTGCTCAATAGGCGACGCTGAAATCACTGAATGATCAACGATTGGCGTCTTTCATAACAATAGAAGCCTACTTCTGCAATGTCTTTTGTGATGACCTCGCAGGAGTTCCTGTACACCGGTTTAGCAAGGCCAGAAAAAACCCTTGGGGTTTATCAATACGATTTATAGTGCCGCTGCTTAACAGACGGGATAGAAACCGTGCACGAAAACAGCAACAAAGCCAACGGCACACCACCATAGCTTTGTTTTCTAGATGGATATTCCCAGCAGAAATTCAAAGGCTTTCTATCGATATTTTGACCTTTCCGCATCAGATCACTGGCAGCTAGAAACAGAAATTATCTTATATGATAATATTTAGATGAAATTTTTAGAGAGTGGCCGCTTATTGGGAGGCAGAATCCACTGTTGAGCTGGATCCTCCCAGTTAGGAAGTTATCGGTCGAATACAATTTTGAGGCAGATTGATTCAGAGTGGTGATATGCAGAATGCATTTTGCCGTTTACTAGAATAATGTTTGCATAAATAATACTGCTTCTGTTAACTTAAATTTTACTGTAATACTAAAAGCAAACGAAAGTTGCAGATCTCAGATATGAGCGTCACAACGTCCGCTGATTTGTTTTCGCAACGCAAGAGACGAGGGACAGTTTATTTTTAAACTACACGACGTATGAATCAATGGGTTTTTGTGTCTCACTGTCACAGAAAAAGAAGTTCTGTAAGATACCTCTCACCAAGATCTTCATTAAATGCTACAAAATGACCCTAGTGGATGTCAAGTTGGTTAAGATCGGTTGCTTAAAGCGGTTCGAGGCAAAAATCAACCCAGTTCGAATAACTCTGGTGTTTTGTGTTCCCGCCTCATATGCTCCACAGAATGACAACAGTGACTCACGGCAGCTTGATTATCGTGAGCTTCAATCAAATCTGTCTAACATTATATATGATTAAAACTGGCCAAAATGCCAATTAATGTGAAAGGCAACTACTCTTTCCTATGCGTTGCTTATTCACTGTGAATCTATGATACCGAAATGAGCCAAATTAACCTCAGTCTTCGCTCTTTGAGTAAACCAATCGAAAATAATGTCTTATCCCTCAAGATTTATCCTCGCTTTGTGTTATCTCTTGATCTGTGAGTTGATTGGCCTATTTCTCGATTATTACTAATATCAATCAATACACTGGCGTCCTTCGTTTTGGCGCACTTGTCTATCTTACGACCAATTACGTAAAGCGGACTTTTTCCGTTAGTATGCACGTCATGGCTTGCAAAAAAATTTTTTATCGCCTACGCGACAATAGCTGTTATAATTGCCTGATGTGCAAATAAAAACACTAATGAAAAATAGTTGCACTCACTCCACAGCTAATGTTTTTGTTTACATAAGAGGTGGGGGTCTCCGGATCCCTCTGGGAATTAGTGGATGATCGGGCCAATAGGACATATCTACCGCTTTTTGAAACAATTCAAACAGCTCCATCAAGGTAATTCTAGTCACACAAACGCGAAAATCGTACTGCACTGCTGCAAGAAGGCCAGTCACCTTGCCGAAGCTCAGCGTTGCCTACTAGGCATTTGGCGTTAACTCCAATCTCGTTATAAATGGTTCCTAAACGCATCATCCTCTTGAGACAACCGGCTAATTTGTTTGGGTAAAGCAAACTTTGAGCTGCCACACAAATAGGTGACATGTTTTTTGGGATATCGAAATAATCAGTCACCTAATGGGACTTTATTGGTTTTACTTATAAGGATGACTGTTGCATAAACAATGTTGCTCTTAAATAACGGTTGTTTAGTCTATCAAACAGAGAACATTAGAAGGTAACTGAGTGTTAAAAGAACAATTAAATTTTATGAGCAAAATGGTTTTAAAATTTCATTTTCACTGAATGAGCTAAATGATGATTTTTGAGGCAAGATGGTTCAGTGGTTAGGGCGCGAATTTACTGATCGGAAGGTCCGTGGTTCCAATCTGACCTCTGCCTCTCGACTTTTCCTGTCTAGGCTTGGGCAACTTGGGAGTATCCCAGCCCTCGTACAACCTTCGGGTGGCATGGCAGTTAGGCACCGAAAGGATGCTACACGATGCAGCAAACATAACATTATGACATCAGATTCGCGGATGCCATGATATCAGCGATTCTAATGCATAAAAGCTTGGTTGACCGTTTTACCACAGCAGTCCAACCTTGTGTTGGCCATCAATCGGTGTTGTTAAAAGTTCCAAGTGGATATATATAGAAAATTAGTGCATATCTTTGTACAACTGAAGAGTTTATCGAATTAGGTCTAAACATTCCTAATAGCTGTCGGTAACATCAACTTCCACAGGCTCCATCAGGTATTTGTACAGAACAAAAGTTGACTACCACCCTGGTCACTCGCATGGGTATTCTGACCTAGAAAGAGAGAGACTGGCATATGTCTAAGCTAGTACCGTCTATTAAAAATGCCACTTATTAGCACATTCCTTACTGAATTATCGTTTACGTGATCAGAAACGTTCTCTATCTAGTTCATCAAGGTTCTAACCCCATTTCATAGTGAATAGCTATTCCACTGAATAAAAATGTCACAGCATTATTCGTAATGCACTACTCATAAAGTTGCTGGAAATTCTTCGAAAGCGCACGACCGGTTTTGCCCTTCTTTGGGCTCATCAAGTAGGCGCAGTCCCCGAGTTTCTGTCAACCTCATGTTCCACGTGAAACCAAATTGCACGAAGTTAGCGAAATACACTGATTTGCAAACAAATTTGGATTTGCGAGATACTCGCCTGGAACCCAGCTGAATCTCTCGTTTGTGATGTTTCCAGGCAAGTAAATGTTCTGCACCAGGCCGCTTCATGTTCCAGTTGCCACGATATTTGAAATATCGTAATGCACTATTCATAAGGTTGCTGAAAATTCTTCGACAGCCCGCGACCGTTTTTGCCCTATTTAGGGGAAGGTAGGCGCAGCCCACGAGTTTCCGCCAACCTTATGTTTTACTTAAACCAAATTGCAGAAAATTGCCAAAATACACTCAGTTGCAAACAGATTTGGTCTTGAGGGGGACTCACCTGGAACCCAGCTAAATCTCTCCTTTATGATGTATCCCCGAGGTACCCGTGGAGATTTTCGAAATAACCTATTTCATTACCGTATCCCATACTGTGAGCCAGTTGAATTACTGAGCACAAAATGAAACTGGATTGATTTAAGCAATTATGCTTTGTGTGCTTTCTGACGCTGAGTATCTGTTAAGCTCGCGCTTCCACACCACAGCGTTGAAAGGCCTAGAAGCTCTTAATAGTTGTTCGTGGGGATAGACCGACGTGGACTTTGGTATCGAGTACATTCAAGTATCATATGGAGAGGTAAAACGTTGAAAAACAAGACTCTTTTATGAAAAAAGCAAGTTGTAGCGATTTAGTTAATGAATTTGGCCTCCTTTGTTTTGAAAAATAAAGCCAAAGGGTCCTAAGCTAAAACGACTAGGATTTTACCAAACATAAAGCTCTATTTTGTGACTAAGCGTGGCTGAGAAATAATCTGTCAGACGACAAAGAAACGATATTTTTCATGGCGCACCCAAGAAGCTGCCTGCACAATAGAAATCAAGGTCGCGTCAAGATACAACAGCAACATCAAAGGTTTTCTAATGGATCTCTTCTGAAAGCTGGCTAAAACGTTACTCCCAGCCAAGAGTGTGTCAAAGAGTGATAGAGTAAAACTCACGTGCCAACTAAAGTAATTTTTAACTTTATTGGCGTCGAAGGCCAAGAAAATTCGAGATGATGTCCTGTCTCACTGAGAGCTAATCACACTGCTGACTAGTCACTCTTGGCCAGACGGTTGTGTTCAACAACAGGCCGGACGTCGCGGTTTCGAAACTCTGTGAGCTTTGTGAGATGACCACTGCTGATGATTCCCAACCATGATGAAACAGCTGTACAGTGCTTTGCGTAGTCTCATCTGCAGGGTGAAATCTTTGCTAAAATCCCAGATATTCTGCACAAATCAAGTCTTCTCATACTACTGATATCCTATTCTTTCAATGCGCCTCATAGTTTGAGGCGTGACAAATCACCGTATATTTTCAAACAACAGGATGTTAATCCATGTCACAACGGATGTTAGTTCAAGTCTAAGACCATTTTTAAAGGGCCGTTTGAGTAGCTTTCAAAACCCAGTTGGCAAGTGAGTTGCAAACTAACAATCGGCCAAGTAAATTATACTTTTCCAAGCTATCATAAACCAACACACACAGTGAACAAAAAGAAACAGCTGACTATTTTGACATAAAATTGTGACGTGGGATTTCTGAATGTACAGTCACACTAACTTTTCACAATCAACTGGTCATAAACCCCTCAAGATAGGTTGTCCACGGCAAACGAAACGTCAGCTTAGAATCCCTTATTCTGCTGCGCCCTATTTTGCCAATAAACTTTCATATTTCACACTGGGACCGACTTCAACATCACCCCTAGAAAACGGCGAAATAAGCCAAATCCCTATCCTTTCCCAACCCTAGATCAATTGGGGTTACAAAATTTACGGTAGAATCCGGGTAACCTGACAGGTTCTACTCCTCGGACGCCGAAGCAGATAGGCAGGACTGCTTAAGCCGTAACATATTTGTGTGAACGATAGAGAACCAAGGGTATTCAGGAAAACCTCACTTTTTGACGTTTAATCCAGGTCTCGGTGGAATTGAAATCTTGCCTTGTCAGGCGCTGAACAAATTCCAAACCATTCCAGGTTACAATAATTAATTATCCAGCTGAGATTCAAGGTATACACTCAAAGACTGCTTGCTGGTTTGGCTTGAGATATGCGTCTGGAACTGGTCATACAATTGGAGAATGCGTGAAGCACGATTACTAAAATTTGAGTGCTGGATTTGTCTTTGTCACGAAGTTCCTTTGGGGTATCACTTTCCCCTTCATCTTATTTTAAACACTATATTTCCGCTGCTACTTGTTACAACGCTTATTTTAAACACTATATTTCCGCTGCTATTTGGTACAACACCTTCACAACCTAGAATTCACAGGTCACAAATTCAATATTTTCTTGGAATAATACCTAAAGGCGTGGCATCCAACGCAAAGGCTTTGCAGTTCACATCAACAGATATGTTGGTTTTATTGATCCGAAAGTTGTCCGTCCAGGAGACTGAGGGGAAACATAATTGCAGTACACCAAAAACTAAATGTTCCACACGACGTCTGATGTTTTTTGCCTCAGTAGCAATCAACCGGTTGTGAATATCCTTAAATCGTTGTGTTCATCTTAGCAGAAAAATTCATACTCCTTGCCGTCCCCGAGGTCTGTCATGAGCTGCAAATATTCTCGAGTTTACTAAAAGATTTACTGAGATGACAGATGTTGGTTCCGATCTGATAGCCCGCCAGATGATACCATCTTCAATGAAGAATGCTGCTTTCAACTTACAAACAGGTCTATGGATATGCTTAACTGGAATTTGGTCATAACTGTATTGGTACCCCAGCACGTCCTCTAATACACTGGCAACATAGTTACTGGTGACGAATCGCCTACACTAGAAATGACCATCTCACAGACATTTGCCTCTCTAAAATTTTAACGAACCATTCTGAAAAATCTATGTATGTATATAATATATTATTATATGTTGTATATACTTACATACGAAGTATATATATATATATATATTAGGTCTTACATTAGCAATGTTGTGGAATATAGGTAGCTCGGGTGCGCTGATTGATTGTTGGTCTGTTCGCCGAGCTTGGCAGTTGGATTGCAAACGTTTCATCACCAATCGAGGTGACATCATCATCATCAACCCCGCACTGATGATGTCACCTCGACTGATGATGAAACGTTTGCAATCCAACTACCAAGCTCGGCGAACAGACCAACAATCAATAGGTCTTACATTACTCGGAAGTGAATCGTTACACTGTGTTCGGACAATGGCATTTTGGAGAACGTAACGTCAGTCAACATTTTCAAGAATTCACGGGATTTTTCCCTTAAGTAAAGTTAATCCATGCTAGACGGCCGAGAAGTACTGGAAAGCTGTCCCCCTTGCGCTGTGAAAGTCGCTTACAATGTGCATCTCACAAAAATCCTGGGAGCTTTAAACCCGCGATATCCCACCCTGTGGGTTGAAAACCTATGACTGATTAGCAATGGGAATAACTTGCATCCACCTTTTTCTCTGAGTGCGAGTTACTCACACTGCTGTTCAACAAATTGTGATTGGGTTAAGTTTTCAGCTTAATGCGCGGGAGGTCTCGGGGTTGAAATTTGCCCGAAGTTACTTAGGATGCGCACCACTGATGATTCTCTAATTTGGCTAAAACAGTCGTATAATGCATCTAAACTTTTCAGGATCAATGTCTTCACTTAAATGACGAAAATCAACGTTAAAATTGTACAATATTATGCTCACCACAAAGTTCAGAATAATTTCACAGATGCGTTGCACAAATTCCTAACAAACATGAAGTATATGTTTGCGATTAGTGGTTTCAGCACCAAGACATTGTTCCTCAATTTACGAACATAAACTTGAGTTTTCCAAGTATCTGTTTCGGCATAGAGAGAATTCACATACAGGACGAAGCTCCCCAAGGGCAGGTTTATGATAACCCTATCGCAGTCAGTAGTGTGAATATCTGTCATCGTCAATAAATCACAGATGACCAAATATTAGAATCTACTTGTAAATATTGTTTTGTGTAGCAAGTAGCATATCCGGGTTCACCGAATAAAATGGATGCTGCACCGATACAAAACAGCTGAGTGGATGCGCATTCATATCAACCTAAGTCTATGTTCGTTTTGTAACATCTGACTACATTGTCTTGCGGTCGACTTTCTGATGAAATTAAAGCTTGCCAGGGTGGAAATGGCATACCTCTTTGTACAATGAAACACCGCGTAGTGCAGCGGATGTTGAAGAGACTAGCGCGCATCCACTTTGCATCATTTACCGCATTCAATTTGTACCGCCACTTTTAGAGTCCATTAGATTTGATCAGTAAAGCAAATGTCATGAGGATAACAAAAACAGCTGTTTTTTACATGAAATCTGGTACCGCAGTGCAGTAAGCATATCAAAGAATAGCGTACCCAAGCACTTCATCCGAGCAATCAGCCTTTGAGAGTCAGCTAACCTGACCAAAAGCTTGACACAAAGTCTTTAGAACAAAAGGATTGTACTTTATCAGTTACTGAACCAAAAGTCAAAAGAACCTTGCGAAATTTATTGCTCCTCATTGTGGGCCTAATGTGGAGACTATAGCCCAAAGTGTGAGTAGCTAAAACAAATTTTATTTTAGCTCTCTTTTTTTGTTTACCACGCGCGGCAGATTACTGGTCGATTCATTTTGGTGTGTTAGTTTTTTGCACCGACTTTCGCATCATTATGCATACTATCCAATACAATCACCAAGAGAATGAACGTTACGTCGTTGTGACCGTTTTTGCATCTCTATGACTCGTTGTGCTATACTTGGTAGGGTACGTGTAACACTCACAGAGCCTGTCATACCGGGTTCGTCAGTGAACAGGGGCCTGACTTACGTAGTATCTTGGTCCTTCAGGTCAGGGCTAGAGAATATGTGATGACTTGCTCACTAATAACGTAGTATTCTCTGGTAGTCTTGCGCTAGCCATCGCTGTCTTGCGGTATGACTTTTGAGCCAGACTGTGGTTGATGACCTTGAACATCAATCCTGTCTAGTTTTTGGCGCCCTGGCAGTAACCCACCCCGAGTACAGTTACAAATGACTTCAAGCTATGTTGGTCGTCGAGTGGCACCATCATCCGGATCAGCTGACTTGCTGCATACAGCAGACTGTGTAAGGGAAACTAGGCCAAATCTGACGCCTCGATTCATTCTGCTCAATGCATTTGTTCTTCTCCTCCTTCTTACCCGGTTACCAGCGTCACCTCCGTAGGCCACTTCTTAAGGACGGACAGATCCAATTTCAGCCCACTGCCGTTAGCTGCAACATGTAAGCCACGACCGTAGACACAGTGCGGTAGTGAGCCATCAGCGGTCTCTTTTGGTGCTTTTACTACTGGAGATGAGGATAATACGGTCCGGCCAACTGTCACCAGTGTTTGTTTAGGATATAGCCAAACAAATAAAACGCAGGTAATTTCTTGAGGCAAACCCAATAGAAGATGACTTCTTTTTGAATGTGCAAAAAACGATTCAGCAATCGTGGTACATGGCTTGCGATTCACGTGATGCGTCATCTCGTTCAGCGAAAAAATATACGCCAATTCATTTCACCCAACGACCTCAGAATTCGGAATAAAACTTATACGCATCAATAAAATGGTATCTCATTTGCTTGTTACATTTTATTGTTCTGGAATGGTCGTACTGCACTGAAGCATCAGTGTCAACACTGATGTGGCTGTTTCGGATTGTGGTGATCATGTGCATTGGTCCATAGTCTGTTAAGTGATTTCAGCCTTCAAATGTCATCAACCTGCACTAAAATTTTGAACCGAGGAAAAATTTTACTTCAAAGTTTTCAAAGGTGGTTTACGTCTTATGCAAGCCAACAGCCTTAAGTAGTCTGATGCAAAAAACGGTGGATGTTTTTCTTCACAGTAAGCTTTCCTGATACGTTTAACGGAAGCTAAGTTTATCCGGCAAGTAAAAGCAACAGCTTTAATGAAAGTACGCCGACTTTACCTATGTCTTCAACATTCGTAATTCACAGCTTACACTCACCTCGATGTGCGGATACCGTCAGCCGAGCCCTTTTTTATCACTGTGTAGGAGATTCAGCCATCCAAAAAATCAACATTACCAACGGAGATTTCGTCGGGTCTACGCAGCCAATCTATGTTGGTAAGCCAAGAATCATCATACAGCCATTTCATACATGCTGAGAACTATCAGCGTAAGGAGGAAAGCCCTCCACAGCACAGTTTTCTATTGGAAAACACCAACTAAACTGTTACAAACTATCGGACAGGAAAGTAGGCATCACATATGCACCTTGTTTTTGTAAAAGCTAAACATCCCCACACATCTTGAACTTTCGTGGATATTTACTGACTAGCACGTAATTGTAAACGAATGCTGGAAAGCAGTTCCACCAGTTCCGTAATAAATCTCACTTTCCATTAGACGGGAGGCGGAGTTACGAGAAAACCGCATACTACTCGCATGCCTCATCAGTAGTGTCCACCGTCACGTCAGTAGTGCGCACCTCAAGAATCTCAGTGACTTTCGGACCCACAACGTTCCAGGCCGTGATTATGCATGAATTATCGTCTGTGTTTTTGTTGTGCGTTTTAGCAATTGCTCCTTAAATATGCTTTGATATGTTACAAAAACAGTGTTTTGGCGTCACTCTGGTGAAATGTAAATATCCCATAGGTGCATTTGAACCCAACCTTAAGTTGAAAATTCACCATCTTTGAACGGTAATAGATACATGCCTGATTGACTTTGTGTTACTCCACGTTGAGCAAGGCCAATGCGACGACTGCTGCCATAGATGATAGGATGAAAGTAGTAACCGGCCTTTGATCAGTGGAAAACTTGATTATTTGAGGCTATGCAAAACAATCGCCCGCAATTATTGCCTAGTATCTTACCGGAAGTTTGAAGAGACTTCAAGTTTACTTCGAAAATTTGGCACGTTGCAGAAGCCGGACATTTTTTATCATTGGCTTTGTGACGTTCCCGATGTGTCTTTTTTAGTGTTCTCTATGCTCTCCAGGTGTACGGTGAGGAACGAACCCTTTTTACGTGCATTGATATTCCAGAGACCTAGTCTGTTCACGTATTTTTTTGAAGACGGTAAGTAACCAAAAACCCATCAAGTAAGTGAGTTAGTTGAACTTCCCAGTACCAATGACTCCGAACTATGTATTCCCCATCTCCAGCTTCTTTACCCCTTTCAAAATGGAGTTGCTCAATGACTTATCCTCTAATAAGGGGCTTTTCCTAACTAGAACTGTTAAACCTGTTTTTACAGAAGCTTCCCTATTCAAAAAATCATCCCACAATCCCAAGAACCAGCAGACTATCCATGGCCGGTTACTTAGTTATTCACGATACAACTCAATCGAACGAACCGTTATTGGGACATAGTTTTCAATCAAATCTGGTTTTTATCACTTGTCGCTCCAGTTTTATCGACAAGTTTTGTCCCGTGTCTGGCAAGGATGTTTGTAGTTTTATCGAGACAGAAAAATGACAAACGTCTAAACGATTTTTTGTTTGATTTTTCGAGGATTTTGTCAGATTCCGCCAAAGTATACCCAGCGGCCGGAGCGGAATCCGCACCTCTGGATAGAAAAACTGGCACTATAGAGATGAAGAAACTCAGCTTTGTGTATTCCAGCAAGTTTTGAGTGTTTAGCACCCACATCAGCATGGGTAAGGAGAATAAACAACTCATGCCGTCAAGGTTTTACGTCAGTATTCATCGATACGGAATGCAACTCAGTGTTGAAGTGAGCTATGGGCATTAAATAGTTCATAAGTGTGAGGAAGAACTTGCTTCCGTCGATGCTTCTCTTAGATAGACCGATTACGTTTTAAGGGATGAAGACGTTCTACTCATTTGGTATCAAACTTTTTTCCTGGTCATGAAGTGATATACCTGCTTCATCAAGCCTTCGAAAGAAGGTCAAACATGCCTTTTTCGTGCAAAGCAAAATTAGCCTTCCTTAATTCTCTTGGAACATCTCCGCAAAAAATCAATAAACTGAGTAAGCCAACTGCTATTGAGCAATCAGAAAACACTTGTAAGAAGAAGAGTTGAGTGCTTTGCGGAGTCAGCTGGTAAGGAACTCATGTATTCCGTTCCATATTCACCCATGGATAACAGAAGAACCTATCAGAGCAGGAGTTTAACTCATCAAGTTGTAAATTGAATCACATAGGGAGAAACTCGCTTTTTCACATTAGCGGATGGAAATGTCAACCGGTATATTTACTCGAAAGCTTTCATTGGTCATGGGTCAATTTTGGGCCCGGTGTACCCGGAAGTATATAGCAATTTTATAAGAACCACAGGGATGTCGTGCAGGAAACAGGCCTGTGTGTAGGCTTAGAAACAGCACTGACAATTAGGTTAAAGCCGAGGTATGTACTTCCACCGAGGACATGGGCACCCATCAAGTTTTTCTGTATGAATTTTATATTGTCCTGTATGTTTCCACCGGATCCTACACAGATATTTCGTATAAAACATATCGCGCTTAGACCCTTACGCATTTGGATTGTCATGGACTTAATGGGTGAAATAGGTAGGACCTATATACTCAACTGCATATGATTGTGGTGTTCATGGAAGACGCAACTGAATCTCTGGTTTATGTTCGTCTGTTTGATGGAAAAAACGTTGTCATACCATGCATTCACTGGGGACAGTTTTTACAGAAGTTACTTATACGTCACTTTTGATCACTTACGATAAAGTGGTACCGGGAAAAATTACCACACGCATGCGTACGTTGATTTTTGTTCTGTAATCTTTTAACATCCGCTGGGATGCAACCATGCCTTCCTCACTAAACCGAGTACCAATGCATTCTGATTGGTGTGGTTTACAAAAGTTTGGAGGAAACAAGCAATAGGTAAATCCTCCACACAGAGAAGACTAAAGTCGCCGTAGCCTTTGCGCTGCTGTCTTGTGATGCTTGAATTCACACTGCTTGAAATGCACGAGTTCGTTTCAAGTGTCCTTCAGAGATTCTAGGAGAATATAGCTCAGCTTTCTTTAGACTCTTAGCCACTAGTTTACTTACCAGTAAATCTACTCATTATAAATAGATGTCTCAACGAGGCGCGCTCATGAAATACAGCCAGGCGCTTTACAGATGACTAGAAATCGATTTCTCACAGATTTGTTTGCACCACTGGCCTTATTTTGCGCAATTTCATCAAAGTTACGCCCGAAAACTAAACCGGTTGGTAAAACTTCATCTGCTATTTTGGGGAGAGCAATCCTTTGAAATCACTCCGCATGGCTTTAACACGTTTTGCACCAATAAGCGGCGTGAATTAAACTGACTTTGATTAATTTTAAACCAAACCTTTTATCAGTACATACGTGATATGGAATACTGCAGTTAACCCGTGTGCAGTTCTGCTCAAGTGGACTTCACTAACTCTCCTGTTCAGAAGCATGTGTCACTGCGGTAGGTGCGATTCTAGTTTATTTTTGCCGGAGGCAGGAAGGCGCCCCAGTTGTTTGGTTCATTGTTAAGTGCTTAAGTGACATTTTTGAACGTGCCTGCTATTTAGTTGCGGATTTTTATCGACGAACTACATCGGTTCTTTATCAGCAGTGCAACATAAACAGACGAAGACCATGCAACAAATATGTCCCCTGCGGCACTTATGCTCCGTCATTCACAATTTCTGCTTTTTTATGGAAAAACAAAGTCGTGTTGAGTCTGATTCCGCTTTGCCGAATCACCGCAATCCATAAGGAATAGCGTGACCTTTCTGAAGATGATCAAATGCCTCCTAGGATTTACGGGTCACGCGTAGAATGGTTAAAAATTATGATTCATTATGCTTTCTATGAGGATTTTGATCACAGTTAATAAATAATGACAGTAATGACTGATTTGCAACCTCTCTCAGTCCTGTTTCGAAAATTTGCGTGAATGCTTGTTTGAACTGTCTCGATCAATTTGAGTGGAGTGCTGTCTGCCGGGTGTCGAGATTTCCCAACAGTCACATTTCATAGTTGTGGCAGTCTGCCTAATACATAATGACTGTAAAATATGTCCATTTCTTCGAATGTTATTTTACTCACTTGAAACAAAAAAGAATCAGTGGAAAAATAGATGGTTTGACATTTTTTTGAAAGGCTGTAGGAACGCTACAAAAATTTTTGGTCTATTAATTAGATGCACAAATGCGATCCTAAAGCCCACATAAGACCGTTGAGAGCGCGCTTGCAAAGCGTACTTGGTCCAGGAATTATGGCGTATTTTCAACGGATAAACCGTGGATATCAAAAATCACCCAAGAGTATGAATAATCGTTTAGGCATTTACGGAATCCACTGTTCAGTAGTCAGTAAAATGAATCCTCGACTTAAGATTTGAAATTTTCTACCTAATTTTGATTTTTGTTTTTTTTTGTGATTGGCATTCTTGATGCCCACAAACACATTGGGCTCTAGTCCCCCAATATAGGTGATTTATTACGTCTTCCGTTGCGAACTTCTACAAAATTTTGAGCAAGGTGTGCGGCGGACCTCTTGAGAGCCAATTGTCCAGAAAATGACTTAAATAGACTCCCAGTAGTACGTAAATCATAGAGTCATAAGGTTTGAAGAGTCTTTTCACGCGGTATCATTTGCAAGGCATAAAATTAAGTCTTGCCGGGAAACATAGATCTGCCCAGAGAAATCGAACTTTAAAACAATTCCACAAGAATTCTACATGGGTGTCAGTGTACGGAACATCATTACTTTAGTCGAATGCGTCAAGGCACCCGGATCATCATCAGTGGTTGAGATGTTTTGGATCTCCATTGAAATTGATCGATTAATTGATTTTTGTCCATCGGATAAAATGCAGTGTAGGAACTCACTCCCTGAAGCCAATCTAACGGTTTAACGATTACCTTGTCAAAAGCTAACTTTATTTAAGGGTGTTGCATCTTTAAGTTGAGATAAAAGATCCTCCTCTCAAGAGGTGACCAGACCCTTCTCGATAAATACCCTGATTTGCATATTAACTGGATTTTCACGGGAGGCTTGACTAAACCGCTCGTTTGTGACTGAACGCTTGTTCTAAACGTTAAAGGAGCCAGGCAGAATGCGCCACCTACAACAGTAACACTAACGAGATACTGTTGTCAACTAATTTGTTCCATTTGCTGGTTCTTTCTTTGAGCAATCCTATAAAAACTTCTGAGTAGTGCACCTGCCTCTCACTGAATTCGGTCGTTAACGAATTCATCAAGACCACCAGGTTTATTTGTGCAGTAGTTGAACAGCGATCTCACAGCATCCGCTACTTGTATAACGTGATCTACAAAAGTCGCTACAACAATAAGCCGTCATTTGTATTGCACTTTGACATGGTAACGTCCACATTCTAAGCATTTCACGCGTGAAATTGGCAGATATAATATTTTCCGGCTATGCTGATCGAGTCCGGACAAGTTTCATCAAAAAAATTATTACAAACAGATATAACTATTCCTCATTTATTCACTGACTGTGTGTGGAAGCCGAATTAAATGAACGCTTCCAGAAGGCAAAATCTCGTTAAAATATTTTCCCCTCCGGCGGTCATCCAAAGATTCAGTTATCAGGAAAGTCCTCTCACGTCACGTGTTGGTCTTTAGAGACCACATCGCCACCAATCATTCGTTAACTTCAGTAAGTTGTTGGGCACATATACTATTCATCTAGAAAAAATGGAGTTCTGACTATTTCAGATTCTAATAAGCAAACTATCTCATAACTGACCAATCGTTCAAAATCAAGTGAATTATTTACCCAGTTTTATTTTTCAGATTATGTTGGATGGTGTAGACAGATTCGAATGAAACAAAGTCGCTCGGGTTAAACTTTTGGCTTGTCGTCGCTGAATTTTCAAATTCAGCAATTCATCTGGACAGTTGTGATCCTCAAAATGTTGCCTATTTTACTTTTTGTGCTGTTTTCGTTCTAGGTTAGGTTTCTGCTAAAAACAAAGTATTGATCAGTCGCCGAGTGACATTCAAACATTTCCCAATCATTTCTCCACACTGCTGTAGGTTATTTATTCCACCTTATGCTTTTTCTTTGGGTGTTGACCGCTCTAACCAAAGATTAGATCTGCGTCATCTATTAGAAATCGATATTTTTAATTGCGATGGATTTGAATCGCGGTTCTGTATACTTCACCTCACATGCTCTAGTTTTCAGGTCGGGGTGCGTACGTCAACTAATTAAAGGCTTAAATGCTTAAAAGATTGATTCGACTCAAGCTGCGTGCGTCCGGCATCAGGTTCCACAGATGTGATCTCACAAGACTGATGTTTTTTACCACAAGTTCACGTGGATCAAAGCTCATTTTGGCAAGTAACGACTTCTACCCACTTGGTAACAGCTAGATAAAGGAAGTCAGTGATTTGTTTACACATGTTCGGTTGTTATGTGGTTCCCACCGTTATCTAATGTTGTTTCGTCTAAATCAACTGCGATGTTCTGCATCTAGATGGTATTTTCTTCTAAAGAGGGACACCGAAATCAGTCCGGTTAGAAAAGTTCTCCGGTCTACATTTTGAACTCCAAAACAGTATCGACGTAGCTCAGTCATAAGGCGCCTTCCAAGAAGACGACAGCTTTGGTGACCACAGTAAAATGAGCTTTTCAGAAGGAAGGAGAAAGACTGTCTTTGGATTTTAAGTAGACCTTGATAAATCAAGTTATGAATATTGCCATGTTGTCTTAAAGTCATTTTCATGCGACTGAGTTTTATGAACATAAAATACACATCCTTTTTCTTTCCCAAATTAGTAGCCGGCCATGAGTTTCCTTTCAGCAGAAAAAATGTTAAATTTATGGCGGCGGCCAATAGAAAGTGATTTTTTACAACCAGACACGCTTTTCGAAAGGCGTCACACTATCTCAAAAAGCTTAGCTAAAACAACTCATCTGCCTAAGAACTGATATTTGAAAGAATAAAGGCCTCCTCTTTCCAGTGATCCAAAAGTGCGCAAAATGGCTGGCATTTTAGAAATGCTCCACGCATATAAGAGTATTTTATCTACTCAAAAGCTGATGACAGAAAGATTTATACATACACAGTCTTTTTGAAGAAAACAAGCTTTCGTGACCGATAGGTCTTAGTTTCGGCCGAAAGATTGTGTAATTTCTGCATGAAAACTATTTTATCTACTCAAAAGCTGATGACAGAGGGATTTAGATATACACATTCCTTTTGAGGAAAATATGCGTTCGTGACCGATAGGTCTTAGTTTTGGCCGAAGGATGTATAGTTTCTGCATCAAAATGTCTGTGACCTTCATTAAAATTGGAGTTGCCTAAATGACTTTCTAACTAAATAAATAATTTCAAATTGATGGTTGGGCCACAAGTATTTCCACAAGTTTGGTTTGAAGAAAGGCACATTGTTTACGCTCCACAGCTGGAAAGCATTTTGCATTTTACAAAGGACCAAAATTTCGCTTCACAACTGTGTTGAGTTTTACTCCTGTTAGAGATAATTAGCAGTGTGTGTCATTGGCCCTGGCCACTGGCCCTGTCATTGGACACCTGGCGTACGAGGTGACCGGGCTATTAATTCCCCATCAACGTATGTGCAACGCACTTCCATCATCAAGCCTGAACAGTTAAACGCGCCTAACCCTGTTCGCCTGAAAATAATTACTGTTTTGCATAACGCCTGAAACAATGACGAGGTGAATGTCTTGTTTGTCGACCAGCCTTTCAGAACGGTTTGGTCAGGGAGGACACCTGAAAACTGCCGAACGAGTTTGACCAGTTGTAAAAGGATGCTAGATTTGCAAAGGTCGCACTTTCATTACCATTTTAAGCATTCCTTCTATTGCTAAGGTGAAGTTCTGTTCGTGGGGTCACCGCCAACAGAAAAGGCTATAAACATGCACCATTGTTGGGCATCAATAAGGTGGCAATTTAAGTCTGGTTCTTTGGTAAGAGTTGACTAAAAAAGCAACTTCTTAACGGCCTTTTTAACGACAGTAATGTAAACTCCCTTCCAAGATATCTGGCAACAAACGTTAGTACTTGATGAGAAATAGCTGTCAATCGCCGGCTTTTACTCGAAGCGGTCATGAAAAAATTAGGTTCAGTATATATACGCATTACAGCATGCTTTCCTTATAACCAGGCCAAGTGAGTATTGGAGTTGTGTCCCTAAGTGTCGGTAAAAGTGAACCATGGCACACTCCAAATTACTACAGCTTTTGTTTTTGTTTTAAATGCCTTCCAGGCATTGCTAGCATCTAATTCTGACCAATAGCGATTAGAGTCAGTTTTGAGACACCACAACCCGTGTTGGTGAGTTGTCCTAACTTGATAGGTTATTTACTTTACCTTTGTGGTTACAGTTCAGCGGCGTGATTGTTATCCAATACAAAATTGTCACTTTTGCACACAAGTTTGTAGTACTTTGAGCAGCCATTAGTCAAACATTTCGACCCCGGTTCACAGTTGTTGTTATCCTAGATTCAGTCTCCTTGTTAGGACACTGTAATGTTCAAAGGTAACTACCTGCCGCAGAATCTTGAAAAGTTATTTCATAGTATGAGGCTTCGTGAAACGTTGTATTCTTCAAGATAGATATCCAAAATTGCTGTACTATGCAAATTTATAAAAAGTGACCAGAAACCGTTTGGAATGTCCAGTGAGTTGCAAAAAAACGGTTTTTGCTTGAGCAGAATAACTCTATTGGGGGTTATTAACTGACCAGCACATGCAAACTACTAAAGTTCACCTCCACAACATGGAAATTGATATACTAAACCTAGTATATATATATATATATCTTGTGCAGTTAATATTTACGAGAGAGACAAATTTGGATCCGCTAAGCTTCATACTACATACTTTGGCCTTCAAACGTGGAGTAGTTTTCTCTCTGTAAGACAAACAGCTCATCGACTGATACACAACGCTCGAGGAGCAACGATGGGATGTATATTGCATCAGTAAAGCGCTAGTGCTGAATTGGATGACCAAGAACTACAAACAGCAGACTAGCTGTTTTTCATAGTTAAGAACCCTGTAACATGTGCGCTCAGACGTGTTTACATGTGACCTTAGACAACAAAACCCAAATCAGCAACGTCCGAACCGTTTCAAAATGACACACTGAACACCATCAGGTTTCGTGTAGCTCCCGAAAACATGTGCTTTGAGTAGCACAATAAAGCTTTTCTAAAAAAAAACAAATCCAAACATACTTCAGTGTTACAGCAATCTGTGTAAATCAAAGTTATTTAATCAGCATTACGGTATATTAAATATTTTATTACTGTACAAGTTTTCGTCTGAGAGCACCTGCAACAGAGAGTTGACAACTTTACTAGTGAAGTTCCTTCTATAAAACAAAGAATTTTTCGCTCAAGTATAAACCTTGTGCCGCGGAGGGTTTTCCGTATCGTTGTGAGTGTGCGCTCGGGCATTTCATCTTTCGGCATAGTTATCACAAGATGGATGAAATCTCCTTCTAAAAAGTCCCCACTCAATGGGCCAGTAAGTAGGCGACCATGTGATGTGGTTTCTAGGACTGAAGGATGAGCGTGGCTGTAGCCTGTCGAATTGAGATCTAATCACACTGTTCATCAGCTGTACCTGGTCAAACGTTTGTACCCGGCCACTGAAAGGAAGGTTGCCAGTTAGAAACTTTGAGTTTAGTGAAATGCGCACAGCTGATGATTACCAACAGAAATGATACATCTTTACAAGGCTTCCGGAATGGCCTTGCTGACAAGAGTCTGGTGATAATCCAAATATCTCAGTAAAACCCATACTGGTTGAGGGAACCGGTTTGAAGTTAGGTGGATGCTATTTCTGTAAAGCCCCTAACAGTCATCGGTCAAATCCTGGAAGAATGCCAATCATTTGGTGACTTCAAACAAAACGTCAATTAGAATATGATTTTTTCCCAGTAGACGGAGTTGTCAAAACTCTCAAAAACAAGGGAGCAAAAATATAACAGTATACATAGTTATCCATTGCAACTGGGGTCCACGGTTGATGAGACACCTCATCGTATATCTTTTACTCCAACGCAAGATTTTTACTTTTTACTGAAGGCAGCCTCAGAGGTCTGGAAATTCTTTATTCTTCTTTTGAAGTGATCAACTTTAATAGTTCACATTTTGTTATAACCCATGCTAGAATACCTGTACAAAATAGCTATAAACCATACTTTTTCCACCAGCTAGCTTAGCTTATGTTGCCGTTACTCCCTATTTTGGCACAAATTTCAAAAACCATTAGCTACATACTGAGAATTTTGAACCCAAAACCTAGCTTTTGTAGAGAGAATACTTCTTCTGACCTCAGAATATAAATGTCCTAACTGATCAACATTTTAAACTAAGCTCATCTGTCAGTGAACATATAGCAATCAGCAGCACTCAACTAGTTGAGATTGAGCTTTGGTTTCGAAAGGATGAGAGTCCCAAGTTGGTCGCGATTGCTTTAGCATTGTCAAACTGTTCAAAACAAGACTGCTACGGTCGGGAAAAAACCTGTCAGTTAAACAATACCTCATTGAGATTGAGCTTTGGTTTTGAAAGGATGAAGGTCCCAAGTTGGTCTCGACTGCTTTAGCATTGACAAACTGTTCAAAACAAGACTGTTACGGTCGGGAAAAACCTGCCAGTTAAAAAATACCTCACGAGCTTGGGTCACTTTATTTTTATTGAGGTAACACGAGGGGCGGCTGAAAAGGTGGGAACACAACACACCAGACAAAATCTGTCATTAGTTGCCATTACATGAGTCACACTTTACGAAACAAAAGTTTTGTTCCTTAGTCTTAGTAGGCCTCTTATTTAGAAGACTAAACAGACTAGTTTGTGGCACCTTAGAATCCCTTTTCCGTCCTTCTAGTTCTCGGGGTAGAAATTAAACAGCAAGCTCAAGTTAAAAGTACGGCAAGATTAACTTTTGCCCTGAAACTGATCACAGATATCTTTTTCATGTAAAATATTTTGTCATTCTATTTTGTTGTTTGTCATTATATAACATATTTATGCATATAGTTCAATACTAAGCGATGGATGTTCGAAGCTCATAATCAGGTAAGCATTCAAAATTTCGAGGCTATCGAACGAACAGCAACTCTATCAAGCTTAGCTAATTATCACAGATTTTAAACAATGAAAGTGGCGGAAGTATTTGCTTTTGCATTCATATTTTGAACAAAGAGAAAATTGTGAATATATGTCATGTGTCTGACTGCTCCTAAGTTATGATTGGATTTGGACGGAGCGAATTTTTGCAGTTGATGCACCTTAACACTATCCCAAGAAACATAAAACGAGAATGACTGGTAAAAGCTGGTTGTCGGCTTTTAAGAAACCCCTGGCTCCAGTACAAGCGTTTGGATCTATATCCTACAAAAGCAAAGCAATTTTGCTCGACTAGCCAACGTTTGATTGTCTTGGAGTTTACACGACACAAAATACACAGTATACGGCATACTGGGGATGGCTTAAATTGTCTGCCCAAGTCCACTTGCAATCCATTAGGCTTACATAGCTCTGTTTGCAAAAACGTTCTGCGTATTGTTTTACGAAAACAGCTTGAGGTGTCTCTTCACAGATATTGAATTGATATTAACTGTGAATTCTTATTCTTCTATCCCCAACCAGTGTGCAAAGTACCTACAAGTTGGAGCAATCAGAACAACTAGGTGATGTATGAAGGTTCAAGTCAAAGACCTCGACCGACAATTTTTCCACCCTCATCTGCCTAAACAATCAAGACTGGCCATTGGAGTGCCAAGAACAGCTGGCGGGTTACGCTATTCTCTCATACAAATATTTTTTATATCACTGTTTGTCACTGCATTATTCCTAAAAAAATGACAGTATGTATTTGAAGACGGCAGTGGTTGTACTGCTACATAGAATTTTTCAGACACCGTCTTATCGTCTGGTATGTCATTGCGCAAAATGCGCCACAACTCAAGTTTCAACAGGGCTTATCAACACAGTCAGTCAATGGCACTTTAAATAACACCAGAAGCCTCTATAACGCTGATTAATACAGCCGTGCTATTTTTGCACCAATTCAAATGATGTGATGACCTTCATTTTTAGGTTTCGGTCGGGTATTGAGTGCATATATTTGAAAAACCTGTCCATGTCTCAGTAATTGGCAAGGCGCTCCAAGTAAATTGCATAAACTGAAGATTTTAGTGTCGCGGTTCTTTTCTTCTTTCAAAACAATTTTATTAGATCGCATTCAGACGTGCTTCCGCGACTCAGTTACTATAAGATTATTTATAAACGCTGTCTGATAGTTTGCACCTTTATATTTGTTTTTGACACTCGCGCTTGTTTTGCGTCATCTTTCTAGGCTAAATACTTGTCCGGGTCTGCTCTATTCGACTGCTACTGGTACTTGGAAGATCCAGTCAATAGATGGACACATGTGACGGCAAATTTTACGGTCAATCTGTCGCAAGTATAACTTGCGTGTATCTCTACAGGAAAAGACTGTCACCCATAGAACACTGTAATCTAGTTTGTATCCATATGCTGGAGCCAGAGTAGTTTATCACAGCAGAGCTTTCGCGATAATTCGCACTTCATTGATGCACCACTGTTTTGTGAAATTAAACCCTTGTCACTTTTATCCCGGACACAATTCTCCACGGTAGGAATGGAACGTCGCTTGGTTATTTTTGTGTGCGACGAAGTATACTTCACCGGCTCTGTATCTAAACTACTTGTTTTTGATTTCTTCAGCGTTTACTCTTCTCACTCTACTCTTTTAATTTTCCATATCTGCACCCATATACCCTGTAACCTAATTTCTATTTTCAATCAAACTATGCAAAACCCTCGAGCAGAAGCCATGAGTTATGCGTGTCTAATTGCTCTTTTCCATCCCATATTTTCTCTGTGTTCAGGACTGTGGATCTTCCACAATTTTTTCCCGATTTTACTGCAAAAGAAATTTATGGCTGACAAGGCGGACATTATTCACCGGTGGGCAGCCCAGGAAAAGTCACAGACAGCCTATGTATCTAAAGTGGATAGTTCTGAATGACATCATCTTCCGGTCTTAAAACCCATGTCCATTTCAGGGGCTTCATAAGTGAATTACAGCAACTTCTAAATAAAATTGCCCTTTTTGCCCATCTCCAACTTCTTCTAAATTTTTCGGCTACACGTGCAAATGCTTAACTCTTGTCGGAAAATAACACAATCCAGGGTTTCTCGAGGTACGATCTTACTGACAGTTGCGTACAACACAAGTGACGCCTTCGTGATTGTCTCACGTCTTAGCTATCAAAACGGACTGAGATTAGGCTTTAGCATTTCTTCGGTCAAAAATTACACAGCACTGCTGAATCATTATTTTGTTTGCCTTCGGTACGTATTATTTTTGTCTGCACAACGTAACCACTTTGGTTGCTCTGACAACCAGTCCTTAGAATCCGATCCAATAATTTCGAGCTATAATCCAAACTCATCAAAATTACACGATGTTTCCCTAGCTTGATGTACTTACACTTCAAGTGGGCCTGTTACCGTTATAACTCTTATATCGATTTAAGACATTCAAGAGTCTTTTAGCGCGCTGCTTCTAAAAGGAGTTTTATTTTATGCAAGCTTTAGTTAGATTATCGAAACTGACAATTTTGTAACAAACAATTACTATTGGTTTTTCCAAATCCACTAGTCAGCGTGCAATGCGTGGCTTCTTGAGCGAAGTGGAGATATCCTTCAGAGGAAGCGAGCCTTACTTATGATTCAGACCACTTGCGTGCTTTGGTAACTTACCCACAGATCACGCGTATGCTGTACAAGCCAACACAGACTGAAACATTCGATGATTTTGAGAGGCTAACAGTGGTTTTTTGAAAAGTGAAACCCAGTGTATTGTGGTGGTAAATGGCAAAACACACCATACATTTACATCTGCTCTCACCAAAGCATGTTATACAAACGGAGATAGCTGAGTTCAGCCCTCATGCACGTACATATTCGGGCCCAGGAGGCCTATGAGTACAGACTAGAGCAGACTGACAACACAGATATTCCAGACCCACATGATAGACGACTGCACGACAGCTTGCTCAGTGTTATTCAAGAACCACTTTTGCGGAAGCGGCGGGACTTGGATCTCTCGTAACATAGTGTGGTCACCGTGAATGGGGGCATTCTACCGTCTGCATAACCATGTACTTATTCATGCACAGATGTAGTAAACTTCTCGCAAACAGATCAGAGGTAAAGGTTGGGTTTTGGTTAATCCCCATGATGCACGGACCGAAAGTTGCAGCTACGTCTACGTAAGTATGGCAACACGGAGGGATTCCACAAGATGCATATCTGTCGACAGTTCCATCTAAGACACGCTACAAAAGTTCTTCGGTCAGCTAGTTAAATATTGCGAATAACGTTTGAGCAAGCTTGAATTTTAGCTCATTTCTATGACTTCAATGACTAGGAGTAGTCTTTATTTCAAGCGAAAGTCCCGTACATATTGTTGGACTTAACGGATATTTTGAAGCACAGTGGGAACAGTCCTTAATAGGGCTGAGAAGTTATGCCTATTTTTGCCGTATCTGGATTTATCTCCTGACAGCTGAAGTTCTAGGCGGACAGCCAATGATCACCACTTACCCTTCATGCATTTAGACCGCACGTTACAAACAAGCAAGTTATAAACTTTATGTGAATCGGTGGTATATTAAGAGAGTGGCAACACTTCACCTGCTTCCTCACATAAAAACGCGCATAGATAAATCCTACACATTCTACCTAACAGAAGAAGCCCACATACTTGCCATCGTATGCAAAAACTGGAAACAGATTCATGCGTCATAATTCATAACTTTGAAAACTCGGAAACTCTGACAGAACATTGTATCCCCTTAACTTACGGCGCTCTTCTTGCTTTTTGAGGATACTTTTCTTTATCCCGGCCTCCGAATCCATTCCTCAGGTCATTGATGTCTAAATCCGCGAATTATGGTACACGTTAAATATTTGTTATTTTAAATTATTGCCTTCGTTCGACCTTGGACGTCACTCGATCATACTGACAATCAAGTTCAACACCAGGCTCTAGACAAAAAACTTCCGGAGCGACGCAGCTTATGGAAAAACTTCTTAACGCCAAGCACAATAATCAGGCCCGCCATCGGCTTGTGACAGATCAGATGAGTAGTGCACAACCTTGTACTTCTACTTGCTCCAAGTGAACACGAACCCAAAAAGGATAGATGCAAAAAAGGATTTAGGTACTTGGTTCTCTTCAAATAAGTCCTTCTGATTGCACCATAAAAAATCGGCTGAAATGGCATTTTTCACTCTACGGCTGATTTGGTGAATCGCTCTCGTATTACTCGCCTGACCGCCAGCTACTCTATGGGCATACTTCAGACCGCTTTTTGAATATGCCAACCAAGATGCCTACTCAGAATGAATGTAACACAACCGACGTTGAGCGTTTCCAACGATCTGCTACGAAACTAGTTGCCGGCCTTAAGTCCGTGGACTATGGAGCGCGCCTCGGGGCGCTTGACCTCGTTCTCCTGGAATATCAATGCCTTCGAGGAGACCTAATACTCACACATTCTGTCTGAACAAGGTTTGGCCAACAGGTTTTTCACCTTTGAGCCAAATAACACACCCAGGGAATATGATAAGATTTTCGAACCCAGCAACAATTTTTCTCATTTCAGGTAGTTGCTCCGTGGAAAAACCTTCCTCTGGCGGTTGTCCACCTTGCATCTAGTACCTAGTTCGAAACACCTTTAGATGCATATTTTGGTTGTGTCCTGTGTGGCGTTTTGTACCTTTATTTTGCTTTCATTATAACACTACGTATTTCATCAAAAGACATGAACATGGCATGAACTAAAACTGAAAACCATTGCTGGCCATGAGTGACCTTGGGCGCTTGGGCAAATGGCTGGAGTCACAACGAGCAAAAGTGGAGATGGAGGTAGAATAATTCGAATAGGGAGCACATGGCGAGTTTTGTCTCAAAATGTGGCTTAATCTGAAATTAAGCAAACTCACTGTTGTAGGGAAGTCAGTTGCAGCAGATAGGTTGGATGGGGACGTGGTGGTAGTGCATAGGGCGAACCAAACATCGTATACGGATTTGAACTTGTGGAAGAGGCAAGCCGAAATTGTGGCAGAAAATCAGGCTAGCCAAATTTGGGCGAAAATTCATCGGGTACGAAAGAACTCGTCCCAGAGACGGGGCCGGATGAAAAATTTGCTCGTAGTTGCGACTACAGGCTCGATTGGGCGAGGGGTTGCGGTCGAGATTTTGAAGAGAATAGTTGCGGGAGTGCCATCACACTGGGTATGACAGTGCCATGCCATCATTGCACTGACATGCTTCGGTTTATGGACAGCCCCGTAACGGTCGTCAAGGGTGCCGCGATCGGAGAAGGGATACGCAGTTCTGTGGCAGCTGGATCTGGGTGAGACGGGGATTGACACAGAGAGTCAGACGGATGCAGGGTCACAGATAATTTCCCTTTCGTTGGAGGACCGTGTGAGTGTAGACCGGGGACCAGCCAGTTTGAATGAATAACAGTCCTACAGGGCGTTTGGGCAACTGCAGTAGAAGTTTGAAGCTTGGGAAGAGGGGCAACGAGGAAGAAATAGAATGAAAGCTGTAGCATGTTGCGAGTGTCAGGAGGCATATGATACAACGGTGTCAACAGAAAAAATCTAAAGGGGATGACAGCAAGCTAAATGGACCCAGGAAAGGTGGATACGTTTGCTGATCTAGAAACCAAGTACTAGTTGGGCCAGAGTAGGTGCATAGTTTTAGGATAGTAAGAACTTTGTCGTCGAGGAAGCTAGCAGGGAGGCTAGACGTTGGACTAGTTGGAACGGGCGGCAGTTTTTAGCTTACCAAAGAATCATGACATAGGGTCTCCGTTGTGCAAAGAAAGGGGTTAATGTGAGCAGTGACAGTAGACAAGTAAAAAGCGGATAGGCAACAGGCTCCCAGAAATGGATAAGAACCGTGGCTTAACTGAGATCTACTGCGTCAACCTAACAGGAGATTAAGATTAAGGATCACCAGTCGCCGAGTCACTGCTGTCAACTCCAGAAAACGTATGGTGCATAGCAAAAAGAACAGCCATTAAATGCTAGCTGTGACTGGTTGTAATCAGGAAATAATAATTTATTTGCATTTTGTGCATATGATCGTTATAGATGACAAGAGGACAAAGTTTTTCCAACAGGTTTTTCGCCGTTGACCCGACTAACCCACAGCAGACATGGTAAGAACATTTTGAAGTTCAGAGCGCGCACCTTTATAAGGCAACAATTTTTTCAGACAGTTGTTGCGTGGTGTTGGCGGTGGTTCACGCTGCATCCAGTACCTAGTTCAAAACATTTTTAGACGCCTTTTTAGTTGAGTCCTGTCGCTGGAAGTATTACAGCCCAACGCTGAAAACTTCAAGAGCAGTGCTACACCCTTTATTTCTTATGCCTTCCATGTGAACAGAAGTCGCTGCACAACAAAAACAAGCCCGACCTGGGGAGCATAGGCAAAGGCCCCAGTCCCTTCTATGAATGCGTGAATCCTCAAGACCACAACCCAGAGAATACTTAGCCAGGAGCAACCTTCTGGCATTTCTAGGATAAACGCAGCAGTGGGGCACTTTCTCATGGATTTAAATGTTTGTGTCGCGGCTGCAGCTCATTGCCTCATCCAAATCGGGGACTTATGCTACTCCAGCTAACTCAAACGAACAAAGACGATCGGAATCTCAACTATAGCGTCTAAAATTCTTATGAACTCCTAAATTGCCCGCCTCCGTCCGGCAACTGTTTCTGCTTGGGCGTCTAAGTAAAGTTCCAGAAGAATGTAACCCAAAACAGCTTTGCTTTCCGAGGTTTCGATGCTCTATCCTCCATATTTTGTGCCTCAATGCCCATTGTTTGGCGCAGTCCTCGTCTCTTTTTCCCACCCATACGGTTTTGTTTAAAACCCGCTTTTACCACATGTCCAACTTCCTTGCCCAGCGGCTTGCAAAACGACGATGTTCTCCCTCTCACCTAGCATATTCCTTCACCCTTACCTACCTACCTCACATAGTGTCAATCTGAGCGCTTTGGCTACCTATCGCCTGAGCAAAAAAGTGAGTTTGCTCTCCATTTCTAAATCCAAGTTGTGATACTCTTACTTCACGGAAACCGCTATATCCGGTGTCGCTTCTGTATTCGATCACAGGCAAACCTTTTTCCTTATCCGCCCACATGGCCCAAGCACTCACCAAAACATACCAGGTTTCAATATACAAGCAATCCAGTTATCTAAATCACTTCCATTCAACTTCTATCGCGGTAAACTGAACAAAAAATTACAGGCTCCCAAAAATTGATGGAATTTGTTTCTTGTTGTCGTCATATTTGTCACATTCGACATACGCTGGACCGGTGCATGCATACCTCAGTATTTCTGAGGAGTGTACTTCAGATCAATCTATTTAAGTTTAATTTCATTGCTCCAACCTTTCATTGCAGCGTTCCTTTTTTCTCCTAGAGAATGGAAGTTCCTCTCTAGTTATAGAAAAACTGTGGTATAACTCGTGTTGCATTGCACTACTACAGCGGATTGTTTGAGGCATCCAAACATGCTGAACCTATATCCCTTCCCATGATTTTTTGCCGAGGCAGCCTGATGCAACTCACAGAACTGTTCTTTTACAAAACAAATTTGGCACGTTTTCTTCTGATCCCTTTGGAGCCTATTTTACTCGCCCCCTGAATTTTGAAAGCTCTCGACGAGATCACTTGCATTACGCCTCCCCGAAGCTTCCAACCGTGCAGCCGGTACTGCTTCATTTCTAAACAGTTACAAATGTTTACCAGCAAAGTTATTGTGATGGGTTTAGAGATGTCCTACTTTTTTCCAAAATCCCCAAAAGTTTACCTAAGGTAGGTGTTTTCCATTTCTTCATATTTCATATTCAAGAGTCACCCGGTGAGCCACTACCAAAACCGCGTCAGTAACCTGGAACGTCGATGCACGCCAGAGCTATTAATCTGAACATTTGATCGGTGCATTTACAGAGGTCACTTTGTAACAATCGACTCAGACCCACGCTGCTACCTCTCACTCAGTAACAGAACCATAAAAACACTGCAGTTCTTCGTCAAGCTAGCTACACTACAAAACCTACCTCGCGCCGTCCATTCGGACATGTGGGCCGCCTCTTAAAAAACACACCACTACAAGCTACTCCACAATTAGGTACTGCTTTGAACTCGAGACCATTTTTGCAACGTTTAATGTCGCAGTTTTTCATATGTGTTGAAGCTTAAGCTTCGCCTAAACAGTGGCCCGCTTTCTACTAAATACCAGTGGGTATCCTCTCTCCTACTTACATTTTCCTGTTTGGGAAGGCTTTATAAATAATCAGGATGGGCCTTTGCGTAGTTGCTTTACTAAAGAGAAGTACAAATTGTCGAAAGGTGTGCTGCTGAAATTTTTAGCCCTAATTCGGTCTCTCATGACCCATGCAATGATGGCCGCGTATAACGATTTCTAGCGCCGCCACAGCCGAAAGCCCAAATGAACTCAGAAGAATGAAAGTTATCTGCTAAATTTGCTTAATTAGTGAGGTATTCTCTGCGACTTTTTTCGCCCTGCATGGTTGGCAAAACAGACTAAACAGCCCACTTACTGTAACAATATAGCCTGCATGATAATAATGCAATGCATACGGTAGAGTGGTGTCAGAGTCGGACTATGGCAGAGAGTCGTGCACCACTAGATTTGCCGAAAAAACAACCAAAAACTTGAGGATGGATGTCTCTCGTTTCAGTGACAGGATATAAGTGTGTATAGTAAGCTTGTTTCTTGTTTTTTGCCACATCTGAACAAGGCATGGTTTACCGTCCCAGAAGGATATACTCAAACGGCAAGGTGGCAAAGTTTGGTTGTCTGTTATGCATGTGGCTGTTACTCACTGGCGCAAACTATTTAAGCATGTTTCTGTGCAATTTGCGTCCGCCAGGCAGCATTCTTTTTAAAAAAAACTTTTTTTGTTAAGCTACTGCTGGTGTTATCCGCGATGTCCACAATAATGAGAAAGCCGTTCAAAGAAAGAGTTGCCGAGGGGTAATAACATAGGCAACCGAAGCTACAAACTGGCAGTCCAAACCAAGTGCTAGGCGTGACACAGCATACGGTGCACCAAGTAGTTTGGTCATCAAGACAGCTTCGCATTAAGGCAACAGTCTTTTATCCATTATAATGTCATCAAATTCATTTTATATTCGTTATGCACACAAACCCTGCAAATGTTGCCGATAATTAAGGACGCACCTCAAACTGGATCTGAGTTCCGTTGTGATAATAACATTTATTCGTTTTTCCATCCACTAACTGCACCTTGGTCAAACTCAGAAATGGTTTGGTCTCTATTCATAAGAGAGATCTGGGGTAGTTGTGTATTAAGTAAGGCGGCTGCGGCTTCACACGTAAGGATGTCATCTAAGGACTGCGACAACATACGTCGATGAGTGATATTCCGAAACCGATCGGTGAGACTGTTCCAGGTGCGAGTGTAGTAAACCAGGAAGACGTAGTGTCGTAGGTTTGCACGAGCTGGATGGCACACAAAGAGATTGCTGGATTTACGGAATTTATAGCGTGTATGTGACTTTACGCTTGGCCGAGCCTCTGCTGTAAAAGTTCTTCAATACAGCAGACGGTGTCGGAGGGTTAGGCTTGGCTTTACACGTCTGAGCCATAATTGCTCAAGGCCCAAGAGTATACAGCGAGAGTGGTAGGAGATAGGGCTTGACTGTGGAAATAACTTCTTGGTGAGTGATCGTTGACTCTTGAAAATTGTGACCTTTGTGTCTCAAAGGTGAAAGGAGCGTAATATTGGCTCCCAAGCTGCGTTGGAGCCTTGTCTTGTGGTTCCACACAGATATCAGTTCCATATAGACACCTGCGTGCGTGCTTCAGTATACAGTAGGGGGAGAGATTTCAAAATAAACGTTATGCGGAATTCCGTCGATGAGCTCCTGCACAGTCACTTGTGGGATACGCTCTGTTGAGTCCAAACGAAATGCGTTCTTTTGCCTTAACAAAGACCGTGGTATGGGCTGACGGAGTTTTTTAAAGCCAGCGGTGCCGTGAGCTAGTGATTTGCGATTGCCGAACGCTGTGGGAGCACAGCGATGCACATTTGACGCCTGTCGTCGTGTTTCCTGAAGAAAGCTACGCCACCAGCTGTGAATCCCAATGTTAGTAAAACTTTATAAATATCCGTGTCGACCATCCGTATTGCCTAATATATGAGTTTTACAACATGCAGATTCAACCCTCAACTCGCTGCCCTCACACTCAAGTACCCGGTCTACCATGAGGTTTCAGTGTGTAGCACCGGATGTTTTCTGTTCCAAACCCGGTGCATCTGCCGAAAATAAAGGGGCGATAAGCCAAACAAATAAAGGCAACGGATATCAGCTTTGTTTAGAAAACCTTTTCCTTCCCAGCGGCTATCATAAACTTCACGTTCCCAGTGGTCGCACTGTCGAGAGCCGTTGGGACTGAAGGGATCTTTATGAGGACGAGCTTCACTTCTGAAACATTAAACCTAGATCACCTTGGTTGGCGCAAATGGGCGTTTTACAAGCAACCTCTTAAATACACTATAGTCTGTGTTATAGATGGCTCCACTATTTGGAGGAGGCGATGGCAGATATTAGGGCAGAAATTTTTCACTCGAGCAGGGTCAGATGAAGTAAAGAACGGGGTGTGGGGTTGAGAGTCTGACGTAGATAGATAGCCGATGACGTGCTATGGAACAGCCATCTATGTAGAAACGCAATGTTGCACAAATCGGGTGGCTGAAACTTGGTAACTTTTGGGGGTGAACACAAGTTTGTATCGAGTTTGCGAACACAGGTAGACACCCAGGGGGCATCAAGACTAAATGGAGCATGAAGATTTTGTAAGGCAAGTCCAGTATTTTGTTTAAACTGACGTCAGAGAATGTGGAAATTTTGTGAACGTTGGCCAGAGTATGGGCCGATGAACTACAGGCCGTTTTATAATAAGAATGCTAAAATTTATTCTGAGTTGATATGTGGCGTACCGTCAGGCGTGGCCACAGTGTAACATTTAGAATAAATGTACGACTGGTGTCAGCTGCGGGTACTGAGGAATGCTCGGAAGCGGTGAAGTCACACGATTATTGGGCACCATCCGACGCAGGTGTGGTTGTGCCCGAACTGACATCGTCTAAATGCGGTATGCGTCAAAGGCAGAGGACTACAGTCTTTAGGGCTTTTCCCCTCTTTTAAGGAGCATATAAAATTGCAGCAAGAGCAGACCGTTACCGTTCGAAGATGGCGTGCGAAAACACAGCAAAGAGGCAAAATTCGGGAGTACTGCATGCGTGGTGAGATAACTGGAAATCGCAGAAAAAACAGGACAGTGTTTAAGTGCTCTGGTCAGCCAATTTGAATCAAAACTGAGAAGGAGTGCCGAGAATCCGTGGCTTATGACAGTTGAGTTATGGGTAAGTAACGATGACGAAATGAAGAAACCTGCATTACGAATAGATGGGCGCTTGAATATCAGGAGTATGGTGTGTACCAAAACTGTATATAGCCACTGATGTTATTCAAATCGGGTGTGGAATTTCCTTGGATGGGTGAGCTATTAAGAATGCGCAAGAAGGAATGTGAACGGTGAGGGTATCAATTTAACTCTTAGGGGGCACAAACTGGATACGCGTTGAGATAGTTAAATGCGAAAGAATGTTTTTGTGGATTAAAATAAACTCGTCCCAGATACTGTTGGGGCCAGGTAAGTAGCTCGTATTCGTACTCAGGGTTCCGAGCGGACGAGAGGGGGCAACAGAGAATATGGAGAGACTAGTTGCAGATGTGCCATTAGACTCTGCATGGCACATCTGTGCTATCACTGCACTGACATGCCTAGGTTTCAGAACAGCTCCGTGAAGGACGTCATGGTTGGGGTGATTGGATAGCAGCAGGATTTTGAGGTACCCAGTGTGCTTCACGCAGGAGAACAGAACCGATATAGAACTTAAAACAAAATAAAACTGGTGTGAGGCCTGTGGAACTATTGGATTCACTAATATGGCCGGGTTTCTGCCATGTCGCCATCGTCGTCTCGCTCGGAATCGATCCCTTAAGTCAGAGACGCTTTAGGTTAAACCTAGTTCTCGCGTACCACTGGAACTGTGGAATTACATTACTTATTCTGCATAGTGTTGTTCTTAATTTATTTGGTATACCAGGGGCTCTGAAGTCTTGCCTTCCTCATCAAATCTTCAAATCCCCTTTGGTAAAGCATTTTCGCTTTCACCTTAAGCTGTGGAACTAGCGTTTAGTCCGCGCCGCACCATGTTCCCACTAGCAGGCCTTCAAAACATCACTGGCTTGTAATAGTGTGCTAAGGGAGCCAACCTTCTTTTGACGCGACACCATATACCAGCATATACCACAGAGGAGTATCTCAGCCCTTCTAACCATCGCTTTCCTCCATAGTCCCATTATGTTAAATTTAGACGCGTGTTTTCTGCGAATGCCTTTCGTTGTAACCCAATCTACGGGCTTTTTGGCCAGCAAACGCTAGCCTAGCCTCAAGCATTGGATTTACCCCTTATGCGTGCGTCTTCAGCTTTTTATAAAATACAAAATGTTTACCAAAAGCCTCCGACGCTTGCCATGGTACTCATTTTTGCCCTCACTCCTGTTCAATTTTGACATTCAACATGGCCACCTTGGTGATAAACAACGAGCGCATTCCTTTTAGAGCCCTATCGGGCACACAAGCGTAACATTGTGCTGCGTTGTTGCTTGACAGTGGAGTAGTAATAATAATGTTTATTCCCAACTTGTGGGAGGCATGACGTCAGGCATGATCATAAGGTTACAGTTGGAATAAGGGCATGACTAGCTGGGACTGTGGGTACAGAAGGTTTTGGGAAAAGGGACAGCATCATAGGCGGTGAGATTTATCCGATGATGACGTGGTCACCACTAAACCGGCACGAGCATGGAAGCTCTTTTTTGGAGAGAACATCCAGCAAGATCAAATCGTTACGATTTGAAGGTTGCGAGCAAAAACTAGGAGGGCAAAACAAGAGGCTTCCTGTCTGACATTTGACAAGAGAAATGTAAACTGCAGAAAATGAAACACCAAAACATCAGATCTGGTGAAGCAGCAGAGTTGGCGTCACCCAGCCGGTCAAATTGAACTGAAGCCTAAAACAATCCCTGAGGCCTCGTGGCATTGAACTGTTGGGCTCATGGCCAGGGGCACAAAAAGCGTATTTGAGGATGATGAAGTGGAAGGACTAGCAAACCGGATAAATGGTAACAGGAATCTCAGAATCACGGTATACAGCGTGAAGTTAGAGACTCACCGGTGTCGCTGTTGTGGAGTCGGGCATACCTTAAAAGAGTGAGATAGTGGCAACACACGAGCCGGAACGCGAACTGTATAGAAACTTACTGATTTTTGTGTGCAGCACAGACTGAAAGCCCACCGAAATGGCTACATCCGAACGAAAGGTTCAGCAGATTGAAATGAACATAGCACGGAGGCAACTGGGACCATGTGAGGAGCATTATTTGTATTTCCAGTTAATGGAACGATTGAGAGTTGGAAGGAAACATTTGCTAGTGTGCTGTCAAATTGGGTAATGCAGCGCTGTGCTATCTTTGGCCTGCCATGCTTCGGTTTTCAGACAGCCCCGTAGGTCTGTCACGTTTAAGGCCATTGGGCTGGGATGTGCAATTCTCTGAGTGTGGATAACAGGAAACAAATTCGTCCATATCTGTTGTTGTTGGAGTTTGAAGCTTGGGAAGATGAGGGAATGGGATGAGACATCAGAAAAAGACTAGACGTCTACCGCTATTAAGGTGGGGACAACAAGTGATTATATGGGATAGGATAGGGATGGATTTGTACTTAGTAGACTAGGGACTAAGCAAGGGTTGAGTTAGCTAACGACAAAAAAGTACAACAGATCTGTTGCAAACTTGTATAAGCTCACGGAGAGGTAGTGGGTTAAAGAAATTAAATGTATAAGGGCTGACGGGGCTGGACTTCTGAGGCGACGGACTAGTTCAGCCGATATTTATTATTTGAGTTGGACAGAACCATAACCTAGGAAGGAAAGTAAGCGTAAGAGAAATAGTCACCGGTCCCCGAAGCACTGCTATGAGCTTCAGGTTAACAAGTGGTGCATGGCGAATTAATAGTTGTTCGGTCCTATTCTTGCATGCTGTTAGTAGAGGGTATGGAACCTCTGTATATATTTCTCATTTCATATGCTCACTCCTGGGAGTAGTAGGTAGGTGTGTGTGTTTTGTTTGGTTGACTAAGTGCACTTTGGTGCGGTACAACCCCAGTTATGTCGAAAGCAGCCACAGCTCCATACGTCGATGTAAGCTATGAGCATCAAAGTAGTCAGGCTATACCCCTCTGTTCATTTACGAATTTTTCATCGAACAGACGAGAGCCAATTTTTCCAGTTTTTCATCGTATGTAGTTTTTAGCTTTGCCAGAGTAGTCCAGGGCAGGGACTTAGCTGGGAGGAACCTGGTATAAGCTGCATTAAGAAGTCAAAGAGGCAGCAAGGTACGGTAAGGCTGTGGCTTATTTTTTAAAATTATTTTTTTTAATTTTTTTTTCGTCCACTAAATGTACCTTCGTCAAACTCAGAGATGGTCTGAACCCCGTTCATAAAGGAGATCAGAGGATAGTTGGCTACTAAGCAGGGCGGCTGCGGCCTCAAACGTGAGGAATTCATCCACGGACTGCGAAAACGTGTGTCGGTGTGTAATAGTTCAAAACCGATCGGGGAAACTGTTCCAAATTCGAGTGTAGTAAACCAGGAAGACGTGGTGGCGCTGGAGGGCACACTAAGAGCTTGCTGGGTGTACGGCATGTATAGCATTTATATGACTTTAAGCTTGGCCTAGTCTCTGCTATAAATCATTTCGGTACAACAAACGGTGCAGGAGAGTTAAATTTAACTTTAGTCGTCTGGGACATAATGAGTCATGGCCGAAGATTGTACGGCGGGAGCGGCAGGAAAGAGGGCTGGTCTGTGAGAATAACTTTTTGGTGAATGGACGTTGGACGTTCTAGAGTGCCAGCCTACAACTTTGGGTATAAAGGGAAGAGAAAGCAAGACAGAATTCCACAATTGGTCGCACGCAGAGTTTCAAAATTGTGAGCCTTTTTTATTGAAGATGGAAAGAACATAATATTAGAAAGCAGAGCCTACGTGTTCGGGCAACCTGGAACTCAACTTTACTTTATGGGAAAAATTGTAGGTGCAAGAGTATTTGAGACCAAGGTCTTTGGTTTCTGTTGAATGAGTGATAGGGTTCCCATTAATTGTGAACGTATCAGCTTGGACGGAGCGGCGGCAGAAATTTATATGGGACTTGGAAGAAGAGAAGCTTAGGCTATAGGCACATGACCAATTCTCCACCAATGTTTGGCCACGATGAACATCCTCCGAAAATCTCTTTTCCTCTCATCGCGTCATACTGATAGTTGCCGTTTAACTTGCTACCCTGCGATTTCTATGATTTGGTGGGTCTCTGTCGTTTGCTTTTTTAAACTACCGATCTACTGGCAAACCCGATGAGCAAAACCCTGCGTGGTGGCCACGTGCGTTCTGCAAAAAGCGGTGTCTTGCTGAACTTACGCTACAAGCATGGCTCTTTGGCGTGCCTCATTCTGTTGTGCTGTTGCGTACTAACTCGGAATTTTAATGGGTTGAGAAGTACGCCTATCATCATCAACACGGTCCATTCTTTTGTCCAGCACCGCTCACTAAAAAATCTTATTGACCCACGTCCTATCTTCTTGTCTTGGATTGCCCTGTTTTTGTTACGTATCTGAAATACAAAAAAAGAAACTACCCTCTCCGCGGTTGAAAATGCAGGATTCCGCGTGAGGATATTTGTTCGGCACCCTCGGCTAACAGTTGTATGCGCAAATGATTCCTCTTGCTTGAATTTATTCCACACAAGGTTCACAGTATAAATCAAGCCAAACACAGGCAATATTTTTCTCTTGCTGGTGGGCGTGTCCGCTAACCTTCGCGTGTAAATAAAGCAATGAGAAGCCTCCTTGATCTATAATCTCGGTAGTAGAGAATTGCGTCTATGGGCATTCTTGGTTATTCACTACTGATCTTCTGGTCTTGGTGGCAGTGATTCGGCGGCTCGGGACCAACAATTTTCATTCAGCTGCCCTTCACCAATGGATTGTCTCCAACATTCTTAATCTGTCTGCTAGCCACCGTCATACTTACTGCCGTTTGGCACAATAAAGATTCATTTTGGAACTCAAAGTGAGGTTCCACTTTTACCACCTATAATGGCCTTTTACGTAGCTACACTTGTAGACCCCATTCCTGCTAAGCAGGTGCACACTTCTATGACTACTGTACATTATTTGTGGTATATTGGCAAAATCAGCCAGGTATTGGTCTTTAGAGCCCTTAACACAATTATACTCTTTTCCGTCACCCCTTAAATGCAATAAACTTTGGGCGCTTATACGAGCAAACACGTTCAATCGGATATATTAAGACGTCCACCAGGCTCCACTGGCGGTAGGGCCACGTTTTGATCTTGGATGGCAATTAGCCCATACGCCAAGAGTGGTCACTATACACTCCAAAGTGAACGAAAATTATCTGTGACTCCATCAAAATTGGTCCCGAATTTTGCTGATCAAAAAAATGCATATTTATGTTTGATCAACTGTGACGTCCTTTTTGGGACCGTCCGGAAACTTGTGACTGTCAGTGCAGCGGTAGCAAGGACTGTCATTTGAAGTCTGATTTCACACGGGCAGCTATTCTATTATTATTAAAGACCGTTCCACCTCGCCCTCAGGGACTTTTGTTATCAAATACAACAAAGATTCTCGTTGTGTGGCGGTGTGGTTGACTTGTGTGCCTTGCGCCATGGTGCGTTTGCATACCTGCCAACCCTTCAAGCAGCACGGGTGCTTCGCCTATCGCCCGGTGGCACTAAGGCCTACCTGTAATTTAAGAAATACATAAAAGTGCGCCGTTGTTGTTTGCCAATAGCTGACTTGGCCCTAACAATGCTGTCATTTATCTTGCAAAGCCGCGAAACTCAAGTGAAGAACAGAAGTTCTTTCGTCTGATTTTAAAATTCATGGGGTAGCCTGAAGATATTCTGCGAGGCACACAGCTAACATCGTCGTGCAAAGCTGTTGGCGCCTTCGTCTTAGTTGCGGCTGCATCACCCCAAGTTCACGTAAATAGACAGATACAACACACGCTAACCTCGTTTGTTCCCTAAAGAGTTCACCTACAAATGGGGGCCTTACTACTCCCCGAATACCAGCAGTCACATCTAGCGTCTTTTGGCTATTCTATCCATTCACCAGAAATTGCTTGGAGCTGAGAGCAGTGAATCAGTGACAAACGAACCATATTCTTACTTTTCTCTTCAGTTCACGTCGTTGCTTACAGCTAAACTACAGTCCTTATCCATTATTACGGAAGCTCTTCCTCAACCAGTTACTATCTCTCTGCTGTTCCCCTTCACAATACTCCCACCCATTTGCACAACGTAAACCTTATGATAGGATTCTTTAGCTGAGCTAACAACAACCATCGCCTTCCATCGAATTCACCATTTTATTGCCCGTATCAACTAGTATAACGGCTACCTTGTCTACGTGCTACATTGACGGCTATGTCCTCACCTTTTCAAAACCGTGCAACTACCCTTGCTCGGGCCTTACGTCCTCTGATCGGCTAAGTACAAAGCACGAGAAGCAACCCTGGTCGCCGGCACTTGCAACGCTACCTAAATGTACTGCATACTCGCCGAGCAGAAGCGCAGCGATGATGATATGTTGCGTCCTCCTCGGCAACCTCAGCCAGCCCCGGTCGTTAGGTCGGCCAACAAAACATCCACCCTTTCGTAGGTTCACTTGGCCTCCTGTCATCCCCCTCTAGGTTGTTTTTTCTGTTGGACACCGTTTCAGCTGATACCAAATGGCACTTAAAAGACGCTTTTGATCTTACCTCGTTTCTTCCTCATTCTCTCTCTCTCTTACGATGCTTCAAACGTCGGCAGGAGCTGCGCCAAAAACCCCTTATGATCATCATTCATCCATTCTGGCCGGGCTTCGGTTTACGCCCACATGGTCTTCCAAATGACTCAGAAGTACGTGCGACTCTACATCTGCGTGACTCTGCTTATGTCAATCCTCTCGTCTGACCCACATCCAACCGCCCAAGGAACCTCCGCATCCCCCATCCAATTGCCGCAATTTCGGTGTGCCTTTCAGGGTTGTCCAGAAGCCGAAATATGTCGGCGCGATGATGGCACGCCACTGCCATAACAAGTCTGATTACAATCCAGCAACTACTTTCCGCCTGCCCTCGACAGTCACCTCCTGCCAACTCGGGCCTGTAATCTGAACTATGAACAAGCTGTTCACCCGGTCCCAACCACTTCTGGGACGAAACCACTCCAACCCGCCGAATTTTGTCTTTGGATCTAACCATCCCGGCTTTCCGCTACAATTTCAGTTTTCCCCTGCCACAAGGTCAATAATTTTAGTTAGGTTTTCCATTCGGCCCAATGCATTACCACTATCTCCTCAACTGACCTTCCTCCAAAAAGAACACCACTTATTTTCAACGTAAATTATACTTTTAAAATAGAAGTTGCCATTCGTCTCCAATCAGAATTGTTCCACCTCTTCATCTTTCGTGACCCTGGCCATTTACTTAACCGCCCAAGAACTCTCATGGCCAGCAACAGTTTTAAGTTTTAGTTCAAGTAAACCGGTTTTATAATTTTAATATTCGTACCACGTTCTCCCTCATTGTTGTTCGTTGGTTGCACTATACCGATGCGTTTTCAAGTAATGAGCTTGTCTCGTTGGTTGTACCTACCTCCCCGTTGTGTTAGTACTAACCGCATTCAGGTTGTTACGTTCCGAGCGTGCCCCAGTTGGCATGTTCCCTACAGGTCTGTGAATGAGCCTGTTATCATTTCAAGTCACCGCCAAAATGAAACACGGACTTAAGCAAACAACTGTAAGGTCGTTGATGTAGGTCAAATAAATAAGTGGTCCAGACACGGAGTGTTGAGGAATTCCAATGGAGACCGGAGCCAAAGAAGTTTACATCGAGGCTCCTTTCACTCAAAATGTTCAAAGTGATAGGAATGTCTAATTACAACGTAACATTTCTCCTGGGATACCATAAAACTAAAGCTTGTGGAGCCAAAAAGCGTGTGGGACTTGATCGAACGCTTTTGAGGGGTCGCGATATGTGGCATCCGACATGAGTCTTTCGTCCTTAACTTGGTTTAAGCTGCCCACAAATAAGAATATGTTCATCACGAGAGAACGGCTTGGGAAGAATTCACCCGCGTTAGGTATATCACATCGTTAGGTTTGAGGCAAGTTAGTATGGTCTGCTTCAGAATGCGCCCCAATATCTTGCACGATATGCTAGTGAGTCTACTAGGTATGTAGCTGCCGGGCAATGGGTGATCCTCAGTTCTATAGGTGGGGTGTGAATCGCTTCCTTCCAAGCAGAGGAAAGGTTTCCTTTGTTCGGCGAGTGGAGGAACACCGAATAGAAATGTTTTGTGGGGACGAGTTTTTCAGGATCCTTGGATGGACATTGTCCTGATTCATCACACTGAAGGGGTTTATCTCGCGCAAGAGTTCGGACGTACTACTCCGTGAAGACCGAGGCAGTTGGCGGCTGTTCATATTAACGTCTCGAAAAGATTACGTGTGACGAGGCGGCTGCGGCAGACTACAGGCCTGTGTCGTGTTTTATGTAGGCTGTAATAATCACTATTCGGTCATTCCTGGGAACCCCGTTTCTGTCCCTCAAGGAGAAAGCGATTGGCTAATCTCTCCGGCGGCGTCTCACTTACTTAACTAGCACATTTTTCTTTTTACGGACCAGGTCAGGGATCTTGGCCTGTTTTCTATTTTCCACCGGCGAGTTTCCGATTCACAGCGGTTTCCGTATTTCATCTTTTGAAGGATAACGCGAAACTCGTTTCCAGAAGATGCTGAGTCTTTTTGATAGGTTTTAGTATGTTCGATTGCACACTTGCTTCTTTGGAGCAAACACTGCATCAGCTTTGAGAATTTTTTGGACAAGCGTTCTGTGGGTCTTCCACTAAAGCTGGTCTCAGATAAAGTTGGTCAGGGAAAATGCGCGTTTCTGAGAAGTCAGCACGGCAGAAGTTTCGAATCCGCGTTTGAGGTTCCGGGCTGTTGGCCCAGTAGCGGATAAGGTCAAAGGTGAGTACGCAGTGATCAATGTTTCCCAGTAGGGCTTCACTTTGCACTCAATCAACGAAGCGTCTTCCTTTGCGGAAGCCAAACCCAACAGAGATGGTAGCTGACATGCGTCGGATCCAGGTGTTCCGTTGCGCAACTTCTCTCAGTGACTATGCAAAATGTCCTGTAGACCTGGCCTGGACTCCATCCAGGCGGCCTTGGGAGCGTATAAACCACTTATCGGCGAGAGATGCTCAAAGTAGTGGCTAGAAGATAGTTGCTCAAGAGTTCACCTGGTTAACTGGCCGTCATCCGTTGGACTTGAGGGACCACGGTGGAGCATATCGGGAAAAGAAAATTGGTCCTGTGCAGCGGGATTGAAATTAAAGGGGCATCACAAAAATTCAGGCGTCGTGTTGGAGAGGACAATCTGGGAGAGCTGAGCCGCACGTCAGCAGGGTCACCAGCCCTCCTGCGCTTCGAGTCATTTCAAAAAATGGAGTAGCCGTCTATTGAGATCTCTGCGTCGGAGGGGTCCGGTTTGACCAGATCTCTGTATGTGCGATTACATACGGTTGTTGAAGGGAAGCCGACCATTGAATGTCACGTAGTTTGTTGAAAATAGTGAGGTAGTTTGTGAACAAGCACTTCAAAGCCCCCCGCCGCCTTAAAATTTGGGAAGCCGTCTACTGGGACAGGTCGTTCTAATCAGTTGAATATAATGTTCCTCCCTCCCTATTCTGGTTTCGCGCTGAAATTTCGTTTTGCCCTGGCCACATGTTGAACCATTTCATTTACAGCGCTCGCTCAGCCAAAGATTTTAGTACTACATATTACTCCCAAATGGGTTTCCAAACCTGAATTCCCTCCAACCCCGTCACCAGTGTGTCTACTCTGTTTCAAACTAAACCGTTCCTTTGAGACGACATTTATCAGTTATCTCAACCGCGAATTCCTCCATCCCTCCATCTCGACCACGGGTTTTCCTGACCCTGGTCGCTAAATGAACCGTCCAGGATCACTCATGGTCAGCAGCATTTTTCAGTTTTGGTTCAAGTCAAAGCTGACAGGTTATCCTAGATTTTCACAAGTCAGAATTACTTATTAAGTGACAAGCAAATCTCCTTGTTTTATCCTCCGCTGTGTTGTTGGCCGCCATATTCAAATTGAGGTCACCTGATCATGCTCCATCTGGCATGTTCTCACAAGTTTGGAAAACTGTAATTATTATAACCTCACGAAGCTCTGAGTCGCGGAGAGATTCATGACTTTGCTTGTTGTTCGGCGGCAGATTCACTCCGTTCTCCGATCGAACTAATCGCAACATCTGACGTCCGGTAAAATTTTGTGGCTAGCAACGCCTACGGTGGGGGAAATAAGCAAATACGCAGGATTCTTTCGCAGATGGCTCCACTGGACTGATCCAAAGGGTCTCGTAAGCTCCTTGTCGCTCACTGAGGCTGTTTGATACACAGCGAAAGAGGGTTTCGAAATGGTACAGAATACTTTGAGGTTGATTCAAATGACCGTCTTTCACCCCTACTTCGGACTTTCAAAACTTAATGGAGGTGCAGACCGTAAATATGGTGCCATATTAGTCATCTCCAGGGTGTTAATAATAGGTTTATTTCCTAACTTCTAGGGAGCATACCAATAAAGTCGTGAGCGGGTCGAAAGGATACCCTCACTACTTAGCCCTTGTACTGCTGGTCGTTTGCCCGCTTTGTTAAGCAAAATTCCACACGGATCCAGCTTTGCCGCTCACCTTCAGGTGCTGCTACTGCCGAAAAGCCTATCCCACGCAAGATTGGCCAAAAGTTCAGGACGTTTGCCAGTCCGGCACCAAGCCGATATGTGATTGGTCGGAACTCTGGACCCGACGACCAATCATGGCCGAATGCCGGTTGCTGACGGCGCATCCGGAACGCGTCAGAATTTCCAGAAAGTTGTTGCCGCTTACGCTATATATATGGAGTAATGTAAAGCGTTGTTGGCTTTGTTTTGGGAGTTAATATACCTGGTGGTTGGTTCTGACGTAAACCCTAGCTTAGGAGCTAGGCTGAGAATTAGGCTGAGAAAAATACCGTTACTACACGCTTCCTTCAAGGGAGATGATAGCATGGCACTACCATATTCGGTCTACATATCCTCGGCTATGCGCCCTCATCTTTCAGTCCCTTGCAATACGAAAAAATTTCTCACCCGTCTCTGGTCGCCGTAGGGGTAAGTTCGTCGTGTTTATCTGGACCGCCCTCTGGGATCTGACCACCTCGGTGCTCTGTTGCAGTGACGCTGGTTTTGCTTCTATTAGATGTAAGCGGCAGTGTGCATCCTCGGTCGCGCCGGGGAGCGGAGCTTGCTGGTTGTTAATGCTTTACCAGCGCACATTGAACGCATTTTATTTATCACCTCTGAAAAATAGAATGTGTTCAACCCTAGGTGGTGCGATTGGTTTGCTCTATATCCAATTTTGTGCAGCCTCGATACCGACAACATTATGGAGAACGCACCTGAAGGTCTTCTAAATCTTTACACTTAAATCAACGCCAAGGAAAGCCATGTCGCTATGCAGTATGCAAATGCAATCCTGCTCATCTTTGAAGACAAAGGCTAACCAGAAACATCGTTGAACAAAATAACCTGTGATGATGAAGACGAAGATGAGAAGCAGCGTTAAGTTACTTTAAATCTAAAAGACTTTCGAGTCAATAAGCCACTAATTACTTTGCCCCGACTTGTTTTACTATGGAATTATGGGCTTCGCACACAACTGGACTTGCGTAAAACTGAACTAGGAATTTTCTGAGAAACCGCTTTTTTCGTCTTGGTTGTGATGAATTATTCACCTGATCCAGTGAGACGAGGGAGATTCCTAGAGAAATGCACTCGGCCGCTGTTACACTCTTTCTTGTCAGCAAAACACTTGCTGGATTGTGTTTGCCGATGATGTGAAATTCAATGGTTCAGTGAAGTGGAAATTGTAGCTCCCGGATGATCTAGTGGAACTTCAGCACGGGTGTCAGTTATGTGGCCTCCCACTGGATCAGCAAGATGTTTGGTCCTGTTGAACCGGGATCCGAGGTTGTTTATTCTCACACCTGGTGAGTACGCTTTGTCGGAATTTCCAGAAATAAAAAATCTGACGTTGTACGCCGGCCTCACAATCTGCGGTGTCACGAACCGTGATAGAAGGGAGCCGCTCGGATCCAAGGGAGCTGTCACCAATCGTCACCCGGAGGAATGGAACGCCCGTAGTGTATCACCGTAGAAGCATATCTGGAATATGGCATTCATCCGTGGTAGCATAACGTAGAGATAAATGTTGACGCCGTAGGACCATTGAAACAAATGGCTACTGAGCAAGCGAACGTTCTGGAAGGTCTACCCTATATAGAGTGACTAAAACAAACAAAACCACTCGGGCTGGGATGACGGTGTAGCTTGGCTGCCGAGTTATAAGCCGCTAGGTTAGACCAAGGCTTCACCAAAAGAAACTCTATTTTGAGGAAGAAAGCAGCCCTGAGGGGAGGTGGGTAGTCGTTGAAAAGAAAGGGTTACAGGTGTGATCTGCAGAATTGGTATTTCGACAGTCGGGTGGTGTACTATGGGAATGGATCAGTCCCTTCAATTGGTGCGTTCAAGAGGGAACTTGACAACCACTGGGTTTACTACTTTTCGCACCTCAGCTAAACACTGATGGAACAGTTAATTTTGTTTTCGTCAGTTTGTGGTCCCCGGTACTTTGTGTTCTCAAACTGTGGTGAAGTGTGATGGTGGAAGTTGCGTCACGTTGTTATCTACCGCATGATTGCAGTTCAGTGCGCACGTGAGAAACACACCAAACCCTGATATTGGTGAGCTTCGCCTATGGTGGAGGCAGTGTCGGGAGAGATCAATGGATGGATTCTGGCCACGAAAATCCGAGAATCATGCCGAAATCGTCAGTTGATCGGTGTCGAGAACGGATACTTAATGACGCACTCTTTTCTGGCACTGGGTATGGATCAGCATGTCTAGCTTTCTGAATATTCAAGAAACTCATGAAGTTCCTGATTCCAGTCTGGCGTGGTTGTTTTACTGCTTCATTTTTCTTTCACTCTCTATTGTCACATCTATGAATAGAAATAAAAATGATTATCAGATCGTAAGTAAAAAGGGAAACTTTGTTAAACGATATTATTTTCGTCATAAAGCATCACTGACTATGAGTGCACTCTGCCATTTATTTTGTTTTTCACAGATTATTAATAGCGGTATTCACAGAACACCATCAAATACTCAATATAGACTCAAGTTTCATTATGGTTTAAACAAAATGACCGTTCAATGTAGCAGCCTGAGGTGTATTCTGCCTATCTGATCGCATTTTAGATGCCTAAGGCTGGGCCACCGATATTTTTGCGCGATTAATGGAAGCTGTATGAAGTACCCTGCTGTCCAATCTTCCACTGTGCGCAATTTCTAATGGGTAAAACGAATATTTGAGTAGTAAAGATTACAACCTATACGTCCCTGATTGGTTGACCACTTTCAGTATGTAGTTTGTCTTTTCCATGCTTGAAGACTTTGGTGTTTCCTGTTGCGCCTTCACACGATAAAGTCGACAAAGAACACAAAAGCTTTATTGCAAACTGCAAGTGTGTGTGAGTGCAAAAGTGACAACGACCTTGCGCTATTTAAAGGGCAATTTTTGACACTGATCCAGGCCGTCTAATAGGCGTTTGGTAAACACCCATCAACATTGACTGTGCTTCTAGAAAATACCTGAACATTGATCGTAATCGGTCGTGCTTCTGTGGGGTGTCTGAACTCTCGTCAGCTGTTGCTGAATTGATTGAGTGATGGATGCTTGCCAGTTTTCCTACTGAGATTTTGATGTAGGTTTATAGACTGAGAAGGTTTCGGGCATGTTGGGCTTTCAAGACCCTAACCTTCCTGACAATACCATCGGACTTGAAGAAAATCTGAGTGTTGTAGATGTGTGTTATTGTGTTATAGATCAAGGAGGACTCAAAGGCCTTTGGTCATCCATTATGTAAGTGCCACAGTCTAATAGATAGCTAACCTGTAGCCAACGGTAACGCTTCACAACCTTTCTACCAATGTGTCGTTATTCACTTAGTTAAACCTTCTCCTCAAATGACTAGACGCTTCAGATATTGTAAAAGATTCAAATAATTCCCAAAAACCAAGTTGTGGGATGATTCAAGTGCATTCAGCTGTGAAACCGTTGGTCTTGGGTTTGCACTGTTCAACTCTCAGCGCTATATGTGGGGCAAATTAATCAGGTCAGTTACGAAGGAGGAGTCATTCAAAGATAATGAAGGAAAGTTTTTAGTCGTCCGCTTTATGCTAGGTATCTAAGGCCTGTCACTAAATTCTGTCCAGAATTTTGCCTACGGTATTAATTAGTCTCTATCAGGCTTAAGATGCGGCTCATTCTTTTACACGCAAAGGCCACGAACGCAGAATAAAGTTTGGGAATGTGTTTGAAATGGACTGCGCTTTACCCATCTGCAACTCAGCCGCAGCCACCATTTTCGTTTAAATACCTTGAGTCCAACTGGATAATTGGGAGGAAAACGTCTGTTGCAACATCTCCAGAGGCCATTTTGTAAAAAAATGTGTTCACGAAACTAGTGGACACTTTAAAAAACTGGTGGTCATTTTCCACCATATTCTAAGAAAGTTATAATTAGATATTAGCCCGAAAAATCTGAAAAATATTCAAACAAGCAGTAACTTGTCGAACAAACAATAAAATTTGGCTAATAAGCCACCACAGAGGAGACTTTTGATATATCACCCGATTAACCTTACTGTTCCTGAGAAAATACAAGTCACCATCATCCATGTTGGACGATCACTTAAAAATCAGTGGCATTTTATAAATTGTATATAGTTTATAACAATGAAATACTTTTTGATTATTATGTCAAGTTCAAGTGCCACTCTCTCAACATGGCTTTGTATAATGATTGATCCTATCTTCTATGCTACGGCCAAAAGGGGATTAGGGCCCAGCATTTTCTCCTGCCAATTATGTTGTGCCAGGCCCAAAATTGCGCATCAACAGCGTCCTTAGTTAACTCAAAAAATGATCCTCAAAATGTTGACGGTTTGCGGAAAATCTATTGAGCAATCCTAGGTCTGCAAGTGGCCTGCATCTTTGCAAATTTATATTTCGGACGAAGTTTAACTGAGCACAAAACCGACGTCCTGACTTGCTTTCATCCGTTGATTAAGTAAAATTTTGCACATCCTCTAAACCTTCTTGATTTTATATTACCATGGCCAAATAAATTGGACCGTTTCTCTAGTATTCGAGGATTTTGCTTTTTCAGCCGTCGTTTTTTGTTCAAAAACAATCCGTGTTGATGTTAAAGTTCGGCAGACAGCGTGTTATTCTGAATAAATTGTCATGTTTGAAATGTCTGAACAGCGTCAACTGATCAACAGAACATTTTTTATGATTCATGTACTCGACATATTGTTCTGCAGAACATGTGACCCTAGAAGTGTATTCACGCGCAATTTAATTAAGGCAGCAATTCCACAGTGCTTTAGTTTATACATGGCAATTAGCTTCGAAGTAACCGCTTATGTGCTGCGACCAAGTATGGCTCACTGGTTTTTAGTGTCCTTTTGATTGCTTCGTTTATTTCAGTTCAGAATACAACAGAATGACTAACGTAGACTTACAAGTTTGTAAAACTTACGCTCATATCAATCTTGTTTGCACAATTGTCCTCCTGTTTTGGCGCCATCATTTTGGTGAGTTCATACAGAAAGGAGAAGAACTGGATTTCAGTTTTGCTCCTACTGTGGTTGTTTAGGAATGCAATTCCTCAACTATCCCGGGGTTTGAGCTCCGCAAATCCGATATTCGAGGTGAACTCGCTACGACTATTCACTAGTGCACTCTGAACGAATCGACATTTCACGTCTGGACAGGAGAACATATTTACAATTGAGTAATGTGGCTGGCATGATGATTGCAAAAGTCCTGGTTATTTTACTTAAAAGAAGAGACAGACGCGAACAGAAGAAAAGTTTTTATTTTAGAATGTCGGGCACACCTTCTGCACATATTAAGGGAAGACCTGATACTTTCCAACTGTTACCGGGTTGAACCTTACTGATCGCCTTAAACGTCTTGCTGGACTTGTACTGCAATTTACTTACCGTAGTGAGAGTCTATATAGCATCACCTACTCAAAAGTTTGCAGTACTAACTTTGCAAATGCGGAATGTTTAGATGCTTTACGTTACCATAGAAATTTGTGCTTCGGAAAGCATTTTTTCGGTTATGTTAACAGTGAATAGTTTTCTTGGTAAACAACTACTCGATTTTGACGTCTTTCGTCATCTAACTGTTTGTTCACAAAGGTTGTGTTTAAGTAAAATGTAGAATACTCGTTCATACTTGTAGAACCGCCTGTGTAAAATAACTGCAGACAAGGCTACAGAAAACGCAGTAATGTTAGGTGCAGTTTTAGTGCGTTTAGTTTGAGTTGCGTGTTTTATCTCCCCGCCGTTCCGTCGGACTTTAGGCAAGCGATCGGCTAAAAATTTGAACATTTTGTTTTCAGTACAAAGCAGCTGGTAGAAGGCAAACCTCTTTGGCCTAGACTTGCCCTTTTGGTTTATGTACCCTTCAGTCCCAAAGGCATTGCTTAGAGGTATAGCTTGAATAAAAACAGTGTAGTCGTTCAAAAGTTGTGTCAACGCAACGTTTTATATAAAAAACAAAGAGTAAATATGTTGACAAAAAGCAGAACTAGCCAAAATCTCGGACAACGGTTTTCCAAAGACTGTGCTTCTTTTTTGACGCAATATACGGTCTCATCATCCCTCACATTGAGTTCACAAGGCCGTTTTAGCAAAGTGTTTCAACCTCTTTAACTTTAGCTACACCCAGTGGCTAGGTATAGAGCTTAGAAGGAGTTTATAGGAAACTCTATCTTACCTCAAACCATGTTTTGTTGTTCAATTTTGAAAGAAGTCTGTTCTAGAGCGTGAGAAATTTGTGCTTTTAAATTGCCTTATTATTGCCCAAATGAGTGAAAAAAACAAAGTGTCTTCGAGCGCCACTGAGTTTTTTCTCTATTTACGTTTGGTCAGATTGGGCAAAACAAAATATTGTCTACTCCTCAAATGCCTAAAAGGACTCTAACACGGATTTGTTATTATTCATTTTACCTTGATGTCGTATATCGGTTAATAGCCCTGAACACATGTAGAAATGGTAGGCTACTTACAAAAGCTTCTTGATGTCTCTTGCTGCTAACGTGTAGCCTGTCATCGTCAAGTCGCGCTCGGCATTTCGTTGGATTTTCGTCTCCTTATGGTCCAGGAGGACATAAAAAAAGTCATTTTGGTGACAATGGATATGCAAGACTGTTGTTTAAAATTTCAGAACTTGAACGTGATGCATTCTAGAAGAGGCTGATATATACCACAGTTCCTGCAAGCGGGTATGACTGATAAAAGGGGATACGACAGGGCTATTCACTTCAGGGAACCTGTTCTTGTATCAGAGATCGGCGAGTTACCGTCCGCTGGCGTCGTGGGCCCGTTTTCGGTGACAACCATTGGAAACAAATATATCGTAATAATGACAGAATACCTGTTGCGGTGGGTTGACGCGGCAGCGATAACAAATCAACGGGTGACGACGATAATTGGAGGGGTCATGCATCACACTGTAGCAAACTACGGGGTACAAAAATGATCTCAATGGATCAGAAGCAGTCCTTAGAGAGTGAAGAGTTTGAGAGTTGCTTGCGGCAACTGGGTATCAAGCTGGTAAGCAGGGTACCCTACTACTCGCAAACAAACAGCTTAAACAAAAGCAACAACCAAACGATTAAGGAGCGGCTGGTAATAAAAAAGTGACTAAAAAGTGAGCTTGCCAATGGTGTTGTTAGTTTATTGTGCGTCGATCGAGTCAACCAGAGGCAACTCCTAGTTTATGTTGGTGTACGGTCGACATCCACACCTTCCAGTTGATCAGAAAATTGGGTTGTGCCCGGCTACATGTTTGTCTCCGGAGTAGCTAGGAGAGGGATAGAAGAGAGCTCGAGATAACCTGACCAAAATTTCGGAAACGATCAAACAAGAAAGGCAAGTAGGACCACACGCTCATTCCGCAGAGGTGTGAAGGCAAAATGAAAGACTCATCAGAATCCTGAATAGAGTGGATTGGGGATGCGGAAGCTTGGTAGCCGTTGGCAAGGCCCGTCTGACGTTACCGACGCCTACAAAATTCAGGAATATTGAGGATCGAAAAAGTTGAACGGTGCTCAGCTACGGAAGTAGCATGACGCATGCGAATAGGAGCCAAATAGACTAGTGTTTGAGACTGACCCAACTGAGGCAACTGAAATATCGGTGGAGTGCACGTGACATTTGAAGTGAAAATGTGCGTCACAGTATATAGTTCCAATGAATCATGTGAGTAGTCTGTGGTCTGATGTCCAAGTTCCCCCTCCGCATCCGATGGAAGGCAAAGTTTATTGGAGGGAGTGTGGAACCACTTTTCAGTGTTCGGTTACTCTTGTTTAACAGTCGATGAAAGTCCAGAAAAGTTCAAGTGGACGTGTGAGAAGGTATTAAAAACGCCATGCAGGTGTTTACCTTTGTGTCTAATGGTTTGTAACTGCTTAGTTCGTATCTGATAATAAGTAACCTTGCAACGGAGGGCTTTCCTCCGTTCGCTCGTGAGCAGGAGGGCAAACATGATAAAACGCATGAGATGCCAGCCAACAGGAGGCTAGAATAGGAATGGGTCCTTCTACCATGGCGCCAGACGAAAATGTTAAACCGCTAAGGAACTTTAATCAGATCGTCATAACCAGAAAAATAATTTGTTTTCTAGACACTGTCGACGACTGTCCTATTTATGCAGAAATAAGATTCACTAGCTTGGTTGCTCATGATTGCTCATGGTTGCTCTAAGAACTGAAACAGCTGGTAAAAATCACACATTCTCTACAACAATCGCATCATCACTGTAGCCCAACTTGAACGCCTGACGTTATATTTAACTAGGCTTATACGCGTTTGTATACCATCATTTGACAATAGAGTTGATCTCTTTCGGGCAGTCTCCGTCTATTTAAGTGCGCAACTTCCCATAGAATCTTGGGAAAGCAACTTCCAAAAATGGCTACCGTCATTTATCCATCTCTTACAATCATCCTTGGCAGCAGCCTGTCAATGTCTGTGGGATTTGAAACCTCAAGTTTTACAAGATCTTCTGTACGGGCAAGTAGACTCGAATACAATATGTGACGCTAAGGGGTAAGGATTGTAGTATATTCACTCCCGTTTACCACCACCACCAATATATACGACCATGAATCACATGCTGGTTTACTAGATTCTATCCAACAAGGTCAGCTCATTATCCAACACACCCCGAGAACATTTTGATGGGCTTGATGAAGCCACCGACGAATGAGGCTGAAGGAAAAAAGAAGGACGTTGGTGAGTACAAGGTTAAAAAATGTCAGTAAACCTTACAGTTATATCAACAATCGTAAATTATGCCACATTGTTTAGCCGATCGGCCTGCGGACAGCCTGACCGTACTTTAACACACCGGTGTTTCTGGTGTCTGTAGATTGTGCCAAATTTAAGCAACTGTAGGTCTAAAGTACTTGTTTTGAGCGCTGGTTTCACCCCACCGTTCTTCTTCTGTCATACTCACAAGGATAAAATTGGAATTACACTACGTTTGCAAGGAAGACTCATGCATGAGTCCACACCAGAGCCACATTAGGCGAACAAAGCATATTGAACTTTGGACTATAGGTCATTAGTCTACCATGTGGACTTTGCGGACAGGGATTACACAAAATGCAGCTGTTGTGCCATGTTACCTACTAAAATCACAGTGATCGAGACCTTGCTTGCGAATATGCCAACTATAGGATCAACAACTCTTAAACGCTGTTGCATCTTAGCAGACTAGGACATCTACGATGAACTAGCTCTGAAAAGTTCAGGATCTTCGAGGCTATTTTGGCTAACAGAGATGAGGAGAAAGTCTAATAAACTGAAATCCAGTAACTTTTTTAAATTAATCAAGACCACGCACATACTAAACTGTTCAGCTGTAACATCCTTTCGATGTCTAGCTGCCATGCCACCCGAGGGCAGCACGAGGGCTGGGGTGCTGTTCAAGCCTAGACAGGGGAAGTCGAGAGGCAGAGCCGTGGCGTCCAATACGCCATTAGGACGTTATCTGTTTTTCCATCCTGAATCAGCTAGGCAATAAACATTCATGACCAATTATCGATTGTAATTATTGTCGATAATATTTATTGACTTCGCTCGATTGGGGTTGTTAACGACTGGTTTGTATATTTTATATATTGTAAAACTTTTACACTTTTACTGTGTTGTCTCTTCGTAAAGTAATTAACCTCCAGGGACCCAATAATAAAAGCACCAAAAGAAAACCGAACCTTTGTTTATGGTAAACAAAAGAGTGTAATATGTGCCTGATACCAGCTATATCGATCGACTATTTAAACATATTGCTGGACTTGGCAAATTTCTGATCCCCAGGAGGTTAGTTGCAAACCACAATTGTCGTTTACTGAGTACTGAAGTGGGCAAAGTTTCATGGTTGGACGTTCATACAGGAAGCACAAATTAAAAACTTGTTCAAAATTTAAACCTTATTTACATTTTAAGAGCAAGTGTTCACCTTACCAAGTTACAAGGCCTGTATGTAACGCACACTTACGGAATTTCGTTGGCTCCATTGGAGAGCGGATCTTCAACCAAAGGTGGGTCTATTAAAAAACAAGGTCTACGTAAGAACCGACTATCTTCCAAAACTTACCTAAACATTTCCCTGACGATGACCCTTATCCATCCCATAGATGATAACAAAGAAAGAACGCGCACACTTGGAGTACTGAAGATATTTAACTTGAGTTGACCTCGACGAACGGTCACCTTGGACTTGAAGTAAAACTTAATACCGCAAAAAATCCAGTCATTATGGACTTATAGTTTGTGAACAGGAATGCAGTAAAGTAACGTAGCAGGATACATACACTGGGTGGACTAGGGTGATTTTAAAGCCGAAAACGAGGTCCAAATAGTTCATTTTGCTGTCATTGGTCATCTTGAAAACCCCTCTGTTTGCGTCAATTTGTACGATGCTGCAAGTTGAAAACAGATTGTTTTATGTAGAATCTCTTTTGAAGGACTGTTCAAAGTACCAACGTTTTCAATAACAGTGGCTGCTGAGAGATTATTTCCGAAGCCCTTTGAATCTGCTGAATCATAGAATTCAACTTCCGAGAAGGAATTTCACCAGGTATGATAAAATGGAAAGTCAATTTGCGGATCGAAAACTACCTAAGCAAGTTTGACCTTGGCACATACTTGCTTTTGACGTGGTCTTTGACAGTGGTTTGGTTTCGGAATATTCGCTCAAGTCACAGCATCATTTGCCACTGAAAGATGCAATGATTCCTGGCTTATCAGCTCAACTGTCCCTTGAGTGGTACAGCTTTAAAAAGTACAAAATACCTCCTGGTGTTTAGATTGAGAATGCAAAAATCCATGTGCTGGAAAGCGCGGCTTTTCATGAGTAGATAGATTGATTTCGGTTAAAGACAAAGACTTGACATTATAAGATAAAAGCAAGAAGACTTGTTCAAGGTTATTACGTTTGTTTCCAACATCTCAGTTACCTCTGTAAGTATGCTGACAGGAGTCGTGCGGCAATTCGTGCAGCGGTGCCTTGTTGACTTCCACGGCGAAGTATAAAAACTTCCATGTCTGGATGACTGATTGCGCCGGTGAACTGGCATGCGTCGCTTCTAGTAAATCTTGTGATTTGCCGTCGAACTGGCTGATATCCGGTAGCAAGAAAGTTGTTAACCGGTCATGCTAAATATCACGGTGTGCGTGAATGTCTATTGATGTTCGGCAACATTAAAAAACCGTGTACTGCGCTACTGCTTTCAGATTCCCAAATACATTTGTGAAGGTGGCCATTCACATCGACATTTTGCAAAGATAAAACTAACTGAATTGAAATTTAGTCGAGCGTTCTTCAAGTAAATGTGCTACACAAATACCATCTCACATGTCCGCTGGAATGACATTTCGGCTAACAAAATGTTCCTTTATTTGAAACTGACCTTGACGAAACCACTACCAGCTTCGCATTCACGAAATCAAAAGGGTACCTGCTGATCACATTGGCTTTTCGTAATGTTGACAGTGATTTTTCGTCGATTTTACACCTACAAACACGCAAGATTCTGCGACGTATATGGACAGCCTTCGTCATGAAGGACGATCGCGGGTTAGATTATGGAGAAGGTAGTGTCTTGGAATAGAATTTTGTCTGTTTTGTGAAAACCCTTTTAGGGTAAAGTTTGAAGGTATTTGTTTTCACAACTCAGTTTAACCCACGAAAAGTAGCGTAAAACCGGTTAACTATGATTCAAAAGCAGCTTTACAAACAAAATCGCCCCATGGATTTTTAAAAAATCAGATTTGATATTGCTTGATTAATACGCAGCCATTTTTTCTAGGTGAGAGTGTGCCTGATTGACCAAGCTTCTGAAAACTTTGCCGTCAGAATATGGATATGTAAGCACTGGTTTGTAATCGCAAGTTTCTCTTCTTTCTCGCATGACAATCAGAAGTAACTGATACAAGTTTTCTTGCTTGTTTCCGTTCTGATTCTTGGCCACGTAGAGTCATACTCCACATCTGTCTCAGCCTCACGCGCAGACGGAATCGACATATCCCATTACCAGCATGGTCACAAGGATTATATGTCTTGATCGATTTTGTCAAGGATGTCGGCCATAAGCGTCAAAGAGATGTATATTTTTTAAGACAACCCGAATGTGTATTGCTGAGTTGGTTAATTATGCTGTGGAGGAATTTAACTCTTTTGCGTTCATTTGAGCTACGAGTGGGTTGTGCAAAGTGCATCTGAGTACCGTAAACTCAACAGAATGGAAATTCGGAATTTTTATCCCTGCAAATTCAGTCGTATTATTTTACATTCGAAAAACTTATAGCCTGGTTAGTACTGTTTTTCGGAACTCAGATAAACCTTCTGGCCGATTACAAACCTCCAAATGCTTTGTAAAAAACTTTGCAATTACTCATAAGCTTCGCATATTATTTTGCCAAATACTCTGAACCTTTCTTGCTGCAAACCAAAACAGTGTCTAAAATTCAGGGCAACTTCCACCCCATCGTATCCGTTAACCTAACTGTATCGATCTGTCATCCGTTTGGTGTTCAAACTTCCACAGTTCAGTGGCAAGTCATTAAAACAACTCGGCAGATTCAGAAAGCTGTCAGCGTGCATTTAACCAACCGAAACAATTAAATTAAGTGGGTAGTGCAAAAAATAAGCGAATATTATATATTATATATTATATATTATATATTATATATTATATATTATATATTATATATTATATATTATATATTATATATTATATATTATATATTATATATTATATATTATATATTATATATTATATATTATATATTATATATTATATATTATATATTATATATTATATATTATATATTATATATTATATATTATATATTATATATTATATATTATATATTATATATTATATATTATATATTATATATTATATATTATATATTATATATTATATATTATATATTATATATTATATATTATATATTATATATTATATATTATATATTATATATTATATATTATATATTATATATTATATATTATATATTATATATTATATATTATATATTATATATTATATATTATATATTATATATTATATATTATATATTATATATTATATATTATATATTATATATTATATATTATATATTATATATTATATATTATATATTATATATGTAACATATGTATATATGTTATATATGTTTGTATGTGAACTTTGATACGTCTACTGACAGTCCGCTACCAGTTCTGTCTAGCACCAGACTAGAATTAATCCCCATATTTTAGTCATCGTTCTTTCCCATTGGTTGCACATATATTGAGAAGTACCCCTTAACTACACTTACTTGGTGTAAACATAAAACTCCAATATGTCTTTTGCGGGATTGAAAGTGATCTTTCTAGCTTGATTTTAAAAAACAAAAATTGCAGCGACCAAGTGGCCGTTTAGGTGAAACCATTTTCGTCCTGTGTGTGACCCAATCTCTACTGGAAAGCGGACAGTCACTGTGTATCTGTTTCATACACCGCGAGTTCCATCAGCAATGCGCATCTCACGAGACTTCAGGAAGTCTTGAACTCCGCCTAGTAGTTTGAAGGCCGCAGGTGGCTGATCACCAGTGTGAATAACTCTCCATTGGTCGGGACATAGTATCAACCATCCTTCTATTTAGGTGTGAGTTAATCACACCACTGATCATTCGCTCGTGGACAAACAATTAAATGTTCGAACTGCTAGCCAAGAATTCAAAGGCACGAGACCTCCTGAAGTTTCGCAAGGTGACTCCCAATATGAATGAAACGGGTAGGCAGTGTCTTTCGGCTTTTCAGCGTGGACGGGCTTCATTGCGAGGACGAAATATTTATAAAAATTCCAAAATATAATCACGCTACGGAGTTTCAAGTTGGAGCTTTTTGCTCTAGTGAATGGATCACGACAAATTCTGAACATACATGGATCAAGACGGTAGAAATACGGTAAATACTCCTCAATTAACAGGTGGGTATCTGAGGCGCAGCAACTAGCAGGTTCGACTACTAATTTAAAATTTAATTAGACGGATATAAAAATACACTAGCCACTTACGAAGCATTAGATGAGGAGGAATGCTCACGGGAAACTGTAGTTGATCCTGGCTTCTACAAGGAGCACGTAATGCAGAGTCAGAAAACCGACCTTCTAATGATTTGTTTATTTATTTTCAATTCAGCTTACTATGTGCATTTGGATCACTGCTGATCAGTGCTCAGTCTTGCCAACCCGGTCCGGATGGCCAGTTCAATCAACTTGAACTGGGCAGCCCAGCAAATGTTACCGCTCCCCTGGGTAGTGACATACAATTCATTTGTTGCGGTGGCACGAGATGGACATACGAAAATAAAGACGAATACCTTACTCGTGAAATCGGTCCACATCCGGACGCGGCCGGGGCACCGGACAAGATATCTGCTCCGCATTTGACGGTAGTAAACGTCGCCCAGGAGACAAACACGGATGCGCGAAATGCCGTACCAACCACGGTCTACACAATGCATGATGATAAAGGGCGCTTGCTGTTGATTATCAACAACGCAGACATGCGCGATATGGGACATTATCGCTGCCATGGTCCCACTGGCGTGCTGGACGCTTTCCTTGTGGTAACGCCGGAAAGGTACACGGACGATCAATCCAAACCCGCTGTGATTGAGCATGGCTCTTTGATTCCACGACACGTTATGTTTTCTTCGGATCAGTTGAATAAGGTGAGATTCCCAATAAAGCCAGGTCGTCCCTAGGGAGGCCACTGGTGACCTGGAGAAACAAAACACGTAAAAATGCACGACCATAGCTAAAAGTAACTTTATAAAAAGTACAATCACAAGTGTTTTTAGGTGACAGGGGGATTTTTCCCAACGTGCCGTTAAAATACTACTTAAAACCCCGTTTGTTTTCCTCAAAAATATATGTTTTCTTAGGAACAGATTTTCATCAGTCCACAGACGACCTGGGAAGGAGATAAAGGGATTAGACATGACACCATCAATGATTTTCATGTGTCTGGCTTCCAAGCCACGCCAGTTGAGTGCAGCCACAATTTCCTTTTACTACACTGCATACATCGAAATTGAAACTTTTCAGGTAACTGCCGACAGAAACGGTGTTTTTATGCCTATTTGTTACTTTTAAAGTTTGAAAAGTTGAAGGCCCAGCGGAAAACTAAAAACCAACCATAGTCCTCCATTTGACTAGTGACTAGTGGCCATTTTAAGATGAGGTCTCATTGTTTCAAACAACGTTTTTCATCGCACAGCAGAAAAAGGAAAAGTAACCTAAAATAGATTCGTTTTATACATCCAAAAGTGCAATCGAACTTGGACTTTAGCAACAATTTGATTTTTCAGTTGTCCATCACGGCTTCGCAACGATTTTAACCTCGAAATTGTGTATGCTGACCCAAATACAAGTAAGAAACGCAGTTCGAATAGGCTTTTGCACGCAGCGCAAAACCTCAAAGGTTCAAATTTCAACTGTTTTTAAAAATCCGGAAAGCCGTGAAGGACTTTTATCCGGTACACAACAAAAAACACTGCAGTGAACTGTGCAAGAGAAAATAAACATGTCGTTCCTACCTTACTTGTACAAAGGTAGGTCATGGGACTTGGGTACATAACGCAGCAGAAATTTTGCAGATTCCATAGGGTTCCCTCTTGCTCCACACTGCTTTGCTCATTCAGACCGCTACAGTTAATTCCATTAGTCACGCCTTGCTGTTATAGGCTGTTTGACAAACAATAATAAACGGACTAGTTGGGCTACCAACGACAGGTCTGTTTCCAAGTGTAATTTCCTATTTAGGAAAGCAGTCGAGACAAACATCTGGTGAGCCAACTTCTTCTATTCAATTGCAGTCGGCATCTATGTGAATCGCCAAAAAACAGTGGATTTAAGCTATTGCCACACAAACAGGTCTAAATTGTTTGATCACGCGGTGTCGTCCGTGGCCAGTTTTTCAAATTTACGCCTCTCGTCAGGGTTGACAGAACAGACGAACAGATTCGTTCTCTCAGGTTTCGTCCGCAAGAAATGATGCTTCCTGCCACCCCCTAAGTTTCCGCCAGTTTATTCGTTGTTCAGTGTTACTTATTATTTTATTGTATGCTTATTAATGACTTTACGTGACATGAGGCCATGTGACGGTGCCATGACGGTCGAGCAGTGCTAGGTTTCTTAAGAAGTTGTCTCACAATAAGCGCAAAAAATAATACCCATTTAAGAACTTTAACACCAATTTAAACATGTATTATTTTTTATGTAAACATACCTGCATTATGGAGGTTTACTAAAAACAAACTAACATTACAAAAGGTGTTGAAAAAAACGGTCCCTTCCTTCTACAACAAGTTGGAGGCGGTATGAGATGTGAGACACAGCATGTTTAACTCTTCAAGCGTCACTCGTGCACACTCCTCTTCAATTCTTGCTCTTAACTCTACCAAATTCTTCGGTTTATTTTTATGATATACGCGAGTCTTGATCATTCCTTAAAACCAATAATCCAGAGGTGTGAGATCGGGTGAACCTTGCGGGCCAGAAGATTGGAAATCCACGAGCAATGACTCTCTCATCAGAAAATTGCTCTCGGAGGTAAGTAAGTTCTCACTTGGTTTGAGTAGTGGGGTGGAGCGGGTAGAGATGAAGGTGGCGTCTCATAATACGATGCACGCTGGCGCGGGGAATGCCGGTCAACTGAGACACCTGAGTTATTGACGAAGATGCCATGGTGCTCTGGGACTGAAGTTGCTCGAAGGCATTCTGTACAATGGGCGCTGTTTCATCACTCAGAGACTTTCGCCCTTTGCCAGGAAAGTCCAATACAGATTCAGTGGACTTAAATTTTGCCATCAAGCGTGTAATGGTCGACACGGTGAAAGGATCTTTGATGAAACCATGTTTGGTTTTGTAACCACGAAGTGCAGCGGTGGCGCTTTCACCAAATGAGTAATAGAGTTTCACAATATCAATCCGCGTACCAACATACATCTTAAACAAAATATTAACACTTGTGCACAAAACCTCCTTTACATGACTACTAACATTGAAAAATTTTGCTATCCTTTCTTTAATTAATTACGTTTGTTTATCCAATTAAATTTTGCGTCTATTATGAGACATTGTGTATGTGTGCTCAACAGCGCTTCGGTTTGTGAAACCCTTATCATAGTCACAGTAAAATTCTGAGGTCGGACAGAGTGTCATGCATTATTTTCTAACGGTTTACTTGGCTTATCACTTGATTTCGATTAACCAGTTTTACAAGCATTTCATTCACGAGTCGAATAGTATTCACTTCTCTCAGTCGGCATGATGTGAACCTGTGAAAGACTGTAGCGTTCAGCTCTAAACAGAGTCGTGAACAAAATCCTGGGCGTGAGTAAATGTAATGTTTTTTTGGAATATGTCGCTTCTTTGAAATTGACCATGTTAGTTTGCGTATTGACAAAACACTCGCAACAAAATGATTTGGATCAGGATACTGGTCAACGACTATGTTCAGATTGTTTCAAATAGTGTCAGATCATTGCGAGGCGACCAAATGATTACCAAGACGTGGACTTGGACGTTGATTGGATGCGACTAGTAACCGAAAGCCTGAGTCACACGACAAGCCTTGTGTCCTTTTTGGGCTCGCGTTTTAGAGTGGATGAGTTCACCTTCGCCCCTCTTTGAGTATTTACCAGCTACCGTACTTGTGACCGACCAGGCGTGGTAGTGTTGTGGAGCACTTCTGCTCCTAGCGTCAGAAGGAACTACAATACAACAACGGTCGGCAATCAGTTTAACATTCAGTATGCTTTTGCACGCATCTGACGTTACACATATCACTTAGACATATGATTGGTGTGGGCCGAACACATTGCGCGAGAAGTTGCAATAAACAGTCAGCTAATGAGGACTGCCACGGCGTGGTCACTCAATCGTTGTTCGAGGCTCCAGGCTTATTACCAGCAAAGCTCAAACGTAAATAGTTTCACGCATACGGGGTGATTAGCTTTCGTCCAACATGGGCTGATAGAGTAGATGGACAACTCAATTCGCATACCGGATATCCGGAATTCTAATCCTCGTGCAACCGGCGGCATTGACTACTGATAGGCTACTATAAAAGCCAAACCCTTATCGACTGCATCCGCTTTCATAGCGGGCGAAACAGCACGAACTTGCCGGGATAGATTCCGCACAGCAGGAAAATAGGTGGAATTTGTGTCACTCCTAAATAACTGTGAGTGAACTCCAACAACCGATCACATATCTATTAACTAAGAAATCTGGTTCGTGTTCACTTCACAAAATAGATTGCAGTGGAACCCGGCTAAATCTCCGGTTTGTGATGTTTTCAGGCAACTGAATGTGCTGCACCAGGCCGCCTCATGTTCCAGTTGCTAAGATATTCGAGATCTCGCGATACATGTATATACCTAATGCACTACTCATAAGGTTGCTGAAAATTCTTCGACAGCCCACGACCGGTTTCGCCCTTCTTGGGGCTCATCAGGTAGGCGCAGTCCCCGAGTTTCCATCAACCTTATGTTCTACTTGAACCCAAATTGGACTGTTTTCGAGAAATACACTCATTTGCATATCAATTTGGTTTTTGCGAGAGACTCACCTGAAACCCAGCTGAATCTCCCGTTTGCGATGTTTTCAGGCAACTGAATGTGCTGCACCAGGCCGCCTCATGTTCCAGTTGCTACGATATTCGAGATATCGCGATACATGTATATTCGTAATGCACTACTCATAAGGTTGCTGAAAATTCTTCGACAGCCCACGACCGGTTTCGCCCTTCTTGGCCCCAAGAAGGGCGAAACCGGTCGTGGGGTTTCGAGGAATTTTCAGCAACCTTATGAGTAGTGCATTACGTCTATAGATTACAATGCTCTTGTCAGTCTTGAACGTTTTAAACCGATCCCGTAGAAGACTTTGAAGGCTGTGATGTTATCCATGCGGTGTCCTGTGTCTACCAAGTGAGCCAAAAGCGGACTGTGAATGTGTCGCACATGGCACCATTTGCCAATCACGTAGGGAGGGTTTCAGACATTTGTTTACATGACGTGCTTGTTGGCGACCGATGCAACGAGCTTCACAGAGCAAAACAAGCTGGCAGACACACTATGAACTGATCTGGAGAGGCAGCCTGTTGGAGGTCATTGCTGCGTAAAGCATGCCGCTGAACATCCTCGTAAGCTTGTGCATCAACAACCGGTTGGCAGTATCCCGTGTGTATGGCAGACGAGAATGAGCAGACATTTGTAGCAGCTTGATGGTTACGCCAGTTGTCGCACATGACTCCATATTTCTTTTCAGGAACCTGCCAGAAAAGTCTTTGTCGCGAAGGGTAATTAAGCGTGTTTTACTGTCTTGTTACAGTGTTGAAGAGACACCGAGCCAGATTTTCATTCATCCCAACTAGGATGGTGCTTGGGAGGTCGCATGGTGGCCTGCTTAAATTAGTCCCTTGTAAGTAATAGATCTCATGGTTCCGTCTATGGGTGGGTCAGGAGTATACCTAAAGGTACCGGTTCAACTTCTCGCTCATGTTCAAAAGTAAGTGGATAGGTATTTGAATCGCAAACTACTGAATTACAATTCAGCTTCCCGCGTGGAAAGTTTCAAGGAAGACGCTACCATGCTGAGTGTGATATCTACAAGGCTTGCCACTAAGTCATCGAACAGAACTGGACCGGAGATGGTCCCATGCTGTCCCCATCTATCAAATGTTCCTTTAAGCAAGAAGTATGATCACAGTGAAGCGCGTGGGCAAACCTCTGAAGAAAAGACTTCTGTTTTGTTTACGTTATTTATTTATTTATTTATTTATACGTTTAATGCACACAAACGTAACTTTTAAGCTGTGTTTCGCAAGTAAGTCGCTAACCACATAACTAATGGACTACTTTGTGATAAGCAGAGTGGTTTCGTATCTAACTGCTACGGGGGAGAATAGTTTAATTGCCAAATTGTCTACTCCAACTCTGTTAATTTACACCACCTGGGGAGAAAATGTTTTCGCTTAGATGCTGTGTTCCCATATGTTTATTCCGTTGTCATACAAGCTCATTTAAATGTGCGAACACTGTTTGTAGATACTGCCGTTCTTTGTAGGTAATTCTGCATTGTCCCATCACTGATCGATCGCATGTCATCCAATCCTGGTTGTGGCGAGAACCCATTCTCCCAAGTTCAGATGAATTCTTGAAAGTTCCTCAGGGCAAACCACCAAGCCGTACGGTAACAGCCAATCGGCCGGGGCTGCATGAAGGAGGTCATGTGGAAATCGGTCCGAATCTAGCCTGGGCCAGAATAGTGGATCCCTTGTCACCGGAGGCTCCGGTTAAACTCTGGTGTCAGTTTGAGAAACCGGCAGTGTGGGATAACAAGGTGAGTGTAAACACAAGTTTATCGAGATGCTGGGTATAATTAATCATTTATGGTAGACGAGATGGGGACTTTCTCAGACTCGGATTTGAAAGTCTGTGTTATCTATTCGTATTCAACAGATCTGTGACTCCCTGAAAGATTCAAACGTGTGTAACTAGTAGCTACTGAAAACAAAATTTTGATCACAACTGACATGTTCATGCTCATCAACTGGTCGATTATTTGGTTTAGAATAATTGGATTCAACGTTATCCAATGCCATCCCGTCGGGTCCTAGTCTGTGCCCCAGTTATCACCACTTAGTGGGCTTCGCTCGTCAATGGCGCAGGGAGGGGGTCAACTGGTCGCATCAACCTGTACTGTTAAAAGAACAGAGGAGACGGGATTGTATCGGATCGGCTTTCTGTCCAAATCTTTGCAAAGAATACTGAAAGCACGATAGGCATTGTGCTGCAACTGTTTTATTACTGGGACCGGCCGGTCGTACGCTGTCCAAGTGACTCGACTGGACCGTACCTCGAGCCATGTTCAAGGTGGATAATCCGCGTGCATACTAAAATAGCCTCTTTAAAATTGAACCTAAATGTGAGGCTAGCACATGGAAGGTTAACCGCACTTGTCTTTGAGTTGTACCCTTATAGAAATGATTGAATGCGGAAATAACTCTGTGCCCATTTTGAAGACAACTCAGCTCTCTTCACTGTCAACGAATACGGATGATTGCGGTATACCTGACAGACGTTTGGTTAGTTTTTTACAGGATTCATCACTTGTGTGCCTTGGCGGGAACGAATCATACTAATTCCAAAACCGGTTTTCACAATCAGCTTCCAGAAATGGCCGTCCGGGGCGCACAAGTCATTCTATAAGTGTAACTATATTTTGAATATGTACTGGTTTCCATATTTGGTCCTTGAGTGCCAAAAAAGTCCTGAGTTTTAAGCATAAACTGTATAACAATGATGAATTTGATTGATTAGAAGCTATTTAAACTTGTCTTTGTGTCACTACCACTTCAAAGGTAATCACTATCATCGCAGTAACGAGATGCCGTCTGTCGGTTTTAGTTCGTTTTGCTTGCCGAATTTCTCATCTGTCAGCATCAGTCAAGGATAACCGTTCAACTCGCGATAGCCCAGCCTGATGACCAGAAGATCCGTGGTTCAAAACCAACCTTGAGATCTCGACTGCTCCTGTCTAGCCTTCGGGAACCTGGCAATATCCCAGCCCTCGCACCTCCATTGGGTGGCATGTTAGCTAGGCATCGAAAGAGTATTCCATCTGACCCACAGTTAATATTTTCATGCTCATCGTTGCTGCAATAACGGTTCTATCTTTGCGAACTTGCCAGAGTGCATACTTGTCAGCATCAGTCATACTATGCTCAGGGCGAAATAACTTTGTAAGTCCTCAGTTCAGTGGTTGAATTCTCAACAGTTGGTCGGGACGCAAATCTGACAATGCTGTATCACGAGCACCTAACGTTTATCCGCACTGTGCAAAGTCCAAGGTAGTTCTTTATGAACTTCTTGTTCGTTGGAACAAGGAGACCATTTGCCAATGAGAAACAAGGATGTACACGTTGCTCCAGAACCTTTGCCAGTTCGTTATTGATGTTTCTACAAGATGCAATTTGGAAGGGAATTTCGGAACTCTCTCACGAGCTACGCAGCAAAGGGTTTTGATGGTTTACTTTCCAAATTAGCCACAAAGTGCAAGTCGAGTAATTCATCCCTTGACTTTCTCGAAGAAGGGTAATGTTCCTGGAGAGACCCAAAAACATTTTCCACCAGCTACAACTCAATGTGGCATTCACAAGCCCAAAAGAAAATGCCTTAATGCTCCTCACTTTGAATTTACCATCTTTCGGGGGGATTTAAAAAGACTAACTTGTCCTCACTGTAGCATTTCAACTCTATGTACTGTTGATCATATTCACATCACTCTCGTTTGGACAATGGTCCTCCCGTCCTGGCATAATTATTCTGATGAGTTTTTGCTCTTATTAGAGATAATCAGCGGTGCATATCCAATGGCCGTGCCGGGGTTTGAACTCCGGACATCTGGCATGCGAGGCGAGCGTGTTAACACTACTCCAGAAGCGCACGTTGGGCGCATCTGAAGTGTCACGTCTGAACAGGCGAACGTGTTCACGCTTGAGCGATGTGATTGGTGTGCCCGACTTATCATCGAACGACGGCCCATTAACTGTCCTGGTTGTGACGATCGATTGTCCCGTCTGTCAGGACGTCCTAAACAGGTAGCGCCACAGACGCTTGACGCCCGCTGGATAACTTTTTTGATTTCTGTTTTGGGTTTTGCGGGATAGGTAGTGTTAACTCTCGTTTGGACAGACGCGTCCAACATGTGCTGGTGGAGTAGTGTTAACACGCTCGCCTCGCATGTCAAATGTCCGGAGTTCAAACTCTGGTACGGCCATTGAATATACACTGCTAATGAGCTCTGATAAGAGAAAAACTCAAGCCCACTGCTCCCCCCCTTCGGCGTGAACTCACCAGGACAATTACGCCAGGACAGGGGGACGACTGTCCAAACCAGAGTGATCCGAATATAAAAAATACAAATCCCGCAACCCCCATAAAAGAAATATGTACTATTCTCAGGATGACAAATATCTAACCAGTCGTCAGTCCTCAGTTTTTGAGCCAGTGGTGTAATGTATACTATTTGCCCAACCGCGTTGCAGGTGAAAACTATGCAGCTGCATGTTGGGAGCGTCAGGCGTCTTCCAAACACTGCACCTGTTGCACCTCTCCCGAAGTGGCTAGATGTAACATTTTCAATATCTCCGACAAGGATGAAACAGCCGTGCATTCCTTTCACACGGGCTGAAAGGACTACTCATAAGGGAAGATTTCTGGTATGATGGGTAATCTATTTTTCTCCCCGTGCCCAGCTTGTTTGGCGCACTAACTTGTGTGTCACGTTTATCAGTGACCTATTTACCCATACGTGTTCGTGTCCAGTTCGCTGGGCTTGCTCTGACCTGCTCCGTTGTGAATTTCGTGTGGTCGCACAGCCAATCAGAATCACTAGAGTGGCCCCGAAAGGGTGAACTATTTGCGCACTTTTTGATTCCACGAGCGTGGGCAGCTGAGGTTTGTTGCGTAATTTTGCTTATCTTGTGTTAATAGCACCGTAAACTTTCGAAAACAATTCTTCCTTTGGATATTCGGGATCATCAAACTTACGCGTGACTCAAAGTCCCGTGTCGGGTATCTCAACACCTATTACCATACGATGACCACAGTAAAGATTTTTGGTGGACCAGTTGAGAAAACATCAAATCATACCCTCGCAAAACACGCCATCCCCTTCCAGGCATACACCACTGTCTCATGTGGTTATCGGAGGAATAGCACCAGGAGGGGATTAAATAGCCCTCATAATACACTATTTGTAACTCGAGCTTCTCTCCGCGGAGTACTACATTGAATCGACAAAATCTAAACAAATGTGCTTGTATTTTCTAGGAACCTGTGGTCGCCTACTACGTTTTGGACTGGGAATTATATGAGCCAATCGCGCCGAAAGTATTCCTATTGCCTTTACAAGAGTGGAGTCCAACTGGTATTCCTGGCTTACAAGCACCGCTGGAGATGCAACCGTCATAATTCAGACACCGCCATCCCCATACGACGTCAATCCTGCAATGATCTCTCATCAGATTGAACAGGCTGAAATGCAGCAAAGGTCGGGTGCGAAGGTCATTGTGTTGGAACATAAACCAGCTCGGTTTGTTTGTCGTTTTCGAAAAATTGATCGAAGTGGCCTGGCACAACCTGAGGTGGTTGAACAACGATTGCCACCTCAACAAGTCTACTGGTATCGTGGCGGCCAATCCGTACACGTTCCTCCATTTCACGTGGACAACAGTCTAGTCACAGCTTCAGGACTGTCTATTCTTGATGTAAGGTCATACCCAACCATGTCAACGCGAGATGGCGAATTGCAAAGCTTTCAAGTACCTAGAGAAACGATCACCTGTGCTGTTACCAGTGAGGTGAAAAGTGACCCAGTCTACAAGGTCACGACCAACGCCAGGTGAGTACAAGTACCGAATGGAATGTAAAATCGCCATACAATTGCTCACATTTGGTTCTTTCTGTGACAGTCCAAGAGTGTATTTTCTACCAAAATTCCCCGGAAGATCCAGCTTTTTCCAGGTATATTGACCAAATCGATTCACCGGTCGTCGTATGTTTTAACGTGAACGACCTGTGTGATTCAAATTGGAACTTACCACAATGTGGAAGCCCCGGCCTCATGTTGAAAACGCAAACGACACTACTGCATTTCATCGTTACTGGTAGATGGTGTTCGGAGGCAAGGAAGGAAATTAGCATCTCCATAAATCAATAAAAGTTCGGAGAATTCTACGTGCATTTGTAATTTCGAACTCTGTCTAAATTTTCATGCAGTCTGGCAGAAAATTGTAGTTTAAGATGGTCTGGCTAAAATGAACGGGGTCCTAAAACAAGACTTCTTTATGAAGTCACTTGCAAGTGAAACATTCTGCGGTTAAAGGTCAAGCCCTTTCACACAAATGCTTGTTCTAAGAAGGAACGTTTCTGAAATATCATACCACGTCGAAATTGCATGTGCTCGTACAGAAAGCATCTGTGATCTGACGACCAGCTGGAACGCCATGGATAACTTTATTTTCAAGTCGAAAATTAAGCGGAAGAACATACCACCAATAAGCCATTGAATTCAGTAGTAAGGAAGGTTCATTTTGCACTGCGACTATTCCAGTTAACTGAGGAAATTTCGGGAGCCGCGCAATACCCCTCATAGCGAACAGTATGGTGCACTTAATTGTATAGACGTTGCTGAAAACTTCTCGATAGTTCACGACGGGATCCGCTTTTTTAGGGGCTCATCAAGTAGGCACAGTCCCCGGATTGTTTATCAAACTTATGTTCTACTTGAACCCAAATTAGACTGATCTCGGTAAATACACTGAATTGCAGATCAATTTGATCTTGATGGGAGACTCGCCCGGAACCCAGTCGTCTACGATGTTCTTGGTTTATTACGTCCACGATTTCTCGAATGTTGTGCCAACTGTAACATGAGGCAGCCTTATTTAGCGGGTGCAGCTGATTAAGAACATCACAAACGAAATATTCAGCTGGGTTCCGAGCGAGTCTTCCGTCAAAACAAAGTTGGTAAGCAGACGAATGTGTAAGTTGACCGATGCACCGCACCTTTATCGCGGGTTTTAAAGTGACAGCTGGATGACGACAAATTATATTCCAGCATATGCTGATTCGGGCCCTAAAATTGTGAGACACCGTTTACACTAGGCGATATCGTCCTCACTCTCGTTGACAGAAAACTGCAACTAGTACATACTGACGCATTAAAATAGGCATATATCAGTCTCGAATGCAATGCCATTAGCTAGAATGAGCCAGTGTCCTTTACGAAACTTACCCGATATTGGCCCGATGCTGGATGACGGACATTAGTCAAGCTGTCGGGCTAGGAAATGACAGCGTGCTCGCCAATGGGATCGTTTGCGGGTCATTTCCTGCAGGACTTCCAACCAGTTGTAAACAGGGTAACTAGGGTCGAAGCCACGGTTGCTCCAGAATACCACAGCGATCTGTTTGGATATAACTTCATTCATTACACGTTACCACGTCATGGAATGTCCCCCTGTGAGTGGTGCGCTGTGGGCTACGTTGTGAGAACTTACCGCTACCTGAATCGTATGTTCGAAGACTTCCGAAAAAATTCAGCAGAAGTCCTCAACTCAGGACAAGCAGCTGACTGTTTCATTTTCGGAAACGGACTCTAATTGGTGCATGAATTTCCCCGAGGAAATTTTGGTAATACGTTTTATCTATAAGCTTGACTTGCATTCTCCACGGTACATGTAATTAATGAAAATTTTGGTCACGACCCCACTTCAAACTTGGTGTAGATATCGTTCGTACATTGCTGGAAATTTATCCGAGTTCTACGCAAAACAGGGCCGACAGAATTCTTTTTGAGAATGCTTCCACAGTGTGCATCATTCACGCTTGAATGATTCAAACGGAGAGAGATAAGGGAAAACATGTTGCTGATTCGATTCAAAGTTGTCGGCACAGACCAAACTTTCAAAGATTTTGAGAATGCTGCAACAGCCAGCCACAACTGTTTCCCCACAGATAAACAATTCAGAGGCTTGGTGATGAGAACGTGTAAGCACCGCTCAAAAACCAGCGTAAAGAATGTTGGAAAATTCGTCTAAAATCGTCGCGTCTGTGGGCGTTCTACACAATAGACAGTGCGTGCTAATAAATGATTCCCCATACATTGTAAGTCTTCTCAATGACGGGGGTCTTCAGGAGTCTAAAGGATGGACTCACTGAAGACACCTTGAAGATACTTTCAGCCCCCATCACCTACCAATCACGTGTGCTTTCTTTCCGATTTTAATGTGACTCATCTTCATACACAACACTATGCTTATGGATGGGGGAGCATCGATACTTACCATACTCAGTACCATATTCCTGTTTGTGGGACGATTGCCTCAGCGGTGAGAACAGTCAATGCCTCTGTGCCCTGCACCAATATGAGCTCCCCAAAATCTTCGAACAGTAGTCAGCCCTATTCAGAGTATAGGTGGGAATCATTCATCCTGAAAAGATACGGTAGGCCGTGTTAAATTGAACAAAAAACCGTTCATGATGAGTCCATGGTAACTTACCGGGAACGCATAACGGACATCAGTGCTTCCAGAGTAATTTACTGGAGATACGTCTGGTATGTGGAAATTTCCGAAAAATTATACGGGAGCAAAATGTCTGGCCCGCTAGTCTCGATAATCTAAAAATGAGTTAGAAACGTTTTTGTCCCACTTGAGGAGAATGTTGGTAACGCAGGTAATGTAGGTGTCAGTTGGTTTGTTCTCCGAGCTGGATAGTTTGATTACAAGCGTTCTATCACCAGTCAAGGTATCGTCATCAGTGCGTTATTGGGGAGTGCCGACAACGCACTACTGATATCATCTTGAGTGGTAATGAGACGTTTGTAATCAACTTACCCGCATCAGCAAACAAACCGATGACCATTTGTCGCAATTATCCTGTAAAGTCGTACAAAGAACTCATATGGACTCATATGGACTCTAATGTAAAACGAGGGTAATGCAAGTTTTATTGAAATGGTTTTAATTAGCTAGTTAATTATCAGCAGGGAACAAACGGAAAACTTTCCAGAGGTGAAAGTACGTGGGGAAGCTCTACGCCATACCTACACCATATTGGACAGGCTGATGGATTGATGTTGACTTAACTGTTTATCATCTGCTACCTACGAATGTAACATTGGAAGGTGTAGCGCATAGACACGGGGAGGCATTAATGCACGTGGCGTTTTGCGTTACAGGATGGCTGTTTTCGGTTGATTACCTCATAATCAAACATCGACAAGAGTCAATTTGTCGAAATACCAATCAGTGTGCTTGAGAAGACGTACTGGTCCGGTTTTCTTACACACTGAACAGCCTACCAGCAGGTAGTTGAGAGACACTGGTGTTTGATCGGATGGCCGCTGATCTGTTCGCCGAGCTTGACCATAAGCTTGCAGACGTTTTGTCCCCAGTCGGGGAGACATTGTCAGTGCGCAGTTGGGTGTATTCTGCTTAATGACGATGTCTCCTCCACTAAGAACGAGACGTTTGCAAGCTCTGCGAACATATCAACTGCCATCTGATCAACCACCATCGACAAGAGTGCGTGGGGAGTGCTTTCAACTACTGAACCGACAAATGCCAGAATCGGGACAAGATTTCTGCGTAGAACGTTTTCGCGGGACCAATTCAGATAGTATATTGCAGTTGAAAGGATCAGAGTTAGTTGGTCTTTATCCAGCCAAATGTATGAAGTGTATGAATCTGTTTCAGGATGAAATTTGATGCCCTCTAGGAATATATTTCACAATCTTATGTTTATGTGTGCACTCTGACCCCCTATGTTAGACCTCACATCCGGATGTACTGAAACAACTTACAAAGAAACAAGGTGCTTGGAGACATTTTGTGCACTATAGATGCATTCAACACTGAGTAGCTGAATAGCGTAGAATCCAGCTTAGTAAAATAACCTGCTTATTTCTTCATAGTGTATTTTTTAAAACAAAACTGGTCCTCGTGTTTTATATTCCTAAGCTTTTTGGTTCCACAACTTCGAAGGCCATCCGAATGCCTGATATCTAACCTCGGGGCATGCTCCTTCAGTAGTACAAAATAGTATACATGAAAAAAAAATTGCGGGTACAAAGGTTTTTAATTCTCCACTAACGATCCTTGCTTTGCAATTTTGTCAGTCTGGACATCGAGGTCATATTGGTTCCTCAGATAATCAACCGGACGTTGTTACTTGCCGAACGAAGTCTAGAAGATGCCGTAAAGTTAACATGCGTCGCTGTGGCCAACGGGCCCCCAGAAATGCTACTGGAATTCAGCAAGACCGGTTCTGAACAAGAACGAAACTCCACATTGCAATGGCAACCGGTCGAACCGAGATACGGACTGAGTATGCGACATATCCCACCGGACAGACAAATGCCAACAGTCCACCGGCTGGTGCTTGATATATCTGGTAGGTCATTACATGTTTTCATTTGTGTCGGTGATGTGTCCTTGATGTGCGTACTTAGACGATTAGACGAAGTTGTCTCCCAATGCTGAAGAATTGACCTAATAAGAATGCATAATTCAGTCAATCGCAAATCATTCGCCTTTGTGCACCCATTATATTGTATATTCAGAACATTTTGGTTGGCAATCCTCAAAACAACACAGTTTCCAAGGTATACTCCACTGGGTTTTGAAACACGTCCGCTGGAGGAGGAATTTTTCTTTGGGGCGAAAGTGTCATTGCTTTTCACTGCGATGAAATGATCTTTTTTGAGAAAGGAACTATTACGCCATTTTTTGTCGGGGGGTTAGGACTGCGGGAAAATTTCACTTGCAGTCTAACCCAGTTTCGATTGACAGTAGTCATCCGTTTATTTTTTTCCGTTTTTGAACTAAATCAGTAAAGTATAACCCTACAAGAATCGCACAAATTTAATGGGGTAAATAATCTAAATCTTGGACAACGTTATTGTTTTTTCAGCCAAATATTTGATGGTATACAGAATGCCCTCAGTGCAGACAGCCAAAATGTAGCCCGCGAAGTCCGTAGCGATGGGACTGTCTGACGTTGTTCAGTATTTCTGCCTTGAGACTGAACAGTTAACATGCACTATTGTCCCGCATTTCGAAATAGTTGGGACAACTGTCGGCATTAAAAGGTTTGTTTATGCGATGTTTGTTGAGTGACGCAGATGCAAAGTTGATCAGTATTTGCTGGCACAAAATAGCAAAAATAATGTCCACACAAAGAATCTTCGCACTGCTTCCTTAAAATGGTCTTTAGGAGTGCCCTGAACTCCTACATCTTGCCACTTATCCAGATGGAGAAGTCATTAATCATTAGCTTATTGACTTAAGTTGCCGTTGTTCTGCATATTTTCAATGCAACTTGTCTGATATAATCAAGTTGTTTGCTGCGTAAACTATTCCATGGAATCAGACTACGAGTTATGATAAACGACCGCAATTTTGGGAAAGGTCAAGAAGGTAGGTTTTGCTTTCCATAGTTGCAGAAATTTTCAACCTACGAATAGGCGGATTTTCTGTTGAAAGGGAAATAAGCTAGTACTTGAGCAGCCAGCCTACCAGCCGATCAATCAGTCAACCAACCAATTAATCGATAGATCGATTAGTCATTCAGACAGACAGTCAATTCAACAATCAAACAGTCAACCCATCAGAAAGTCAGTGGGCTGAGCAACCAGGAATCTAATAATTCATTCACTGAGGTGATGGAACGTTTATTAATCAAGCGACCGGCTATTTATAAAACCAGTTGACCGGTCGATAGGTGACTGAATCAGTCGGCCCTTTACCCAAGTATCAACAGCTTATGGGAATTTAATGGCCTTGTTACGTCAAAAAGTTTATTTCTGAACGGTAATAGTATAACAAGAACTAAAAAGTCATTTAACGGGTCAACGTCTACAGAAGGAATATGAATAATACTTTGTCCCTCAGACTTTATAGGCTGGAGGACTAAATCTCGGTCGAAACTTTTAAATCATGCTGTATTGTCAACAAACTCATAAGGTTAGTCATAATTCACATTTTTTAAAAATCAGTGTTTACGAACGCTATAAAAGGAATATAGCCGTCCGTCATCTAAACAAATTGATACAAGGTATCGTTGTGCTATCGTTGTGCTACTCCGAAACGATCTATTTTAATAAAAAAAAATTGAAGGTTTCGTACGTTTTTGCTATTGGGGGAAGTGTGCCGTACAATGAACATTATCCAAGTGGATCATTTGTTTTCAAGAAATATCTGACCTTTCAAGGGGAGACTGCATAATAACAGAAAGGCCTCTCCGATGGCCACGTTGCCTCATCGTAGAAGGGTGATTAATGGAGACGTGGCGTGAAATACTTGCCCCTGTGTAGAAAAATCCACGTCAGTTTTGTTTCGCCTGACAAGAAAAGAAGGACGAATCTTGGGAGGCGCAGATATATGGAGTCCTTCTGCATTGCAAAGCCCTTTGTTTCATCTAGTTTAATTTCATATTTAATGAACTGTGGTTTGTTCCTAGAAGTGGCCACCTGCATATCACTTGTGGTGTATTGTTGTGGCAGCAGAGTATTCCGGTAGTGCCTGTGACATTGAGAAGACAATCTAACCGTCATAAAGTTGACGTGGATCAACAACTTTGTGGGGCTGTCAATACTATGATTTCTCCTTCCTGGAGGATGCATCAGAAAGTAGCGCAGCTGAGATGTGTTCCCACCAAACCCAAGTTTGCGTTTTGTTCCCACAAAGGGGCACTTGAAGAAGAATTCCATTTTGACAGAAATTTTCTCCAAAATGCTTTCTACAAGGTAGACCAAGCGTTGTAGTAGCCTTTCAATTGGTGGTAGATCCAATTTCAGTCCCGACGCGTTTAGTACAGACCGATTTTTGGCTATTTTTGGCTCACTAATAACTCGTCACAGCCAGTACAAATTGATTTTATCGGGTTACTGATTTCATTCCGCGAATGAAAAGAATTTTAAACTACTGTCAGCTCCATCGAAGCACGTCTTTCAACACGGTTACATTACATACATCCCTGTGTACTCTGGCAAATTCGCAGTCTTTCTTGTTTGACCGCATGCCTGCCCAACGCCTGGTTACTTGGAAACTTGTGGGACTCCTGTCTCAAACTGTGGCTGTCACTAGCTTAGAATCAAGTCCACGTTAACTTCTTACTCAGCGAGAAAAAGGTTTGATCATTCTGCTAACAAGTTCTGTATGCCCAACCGGTGGCAAACTGAATCCTATGGCAAAAACCAGTAATACTGACAAGTAAGCGCCTTTTCTGGCTCTTGTTTCCTACAATGAATTGTTGTCCACTCCTAGGTAACGGAGGTCTCAAGTTTTACTTATTTGTACTCTGAGTGATCAGCAGTGTGACTATTCCGTCTTTAGTTCTGCGCGGTTACAGGGTTTGTAGAATCCACCTCACCTCATTCCCGTTTGATCAATCATCCTAGTGTTCTGGCAGAATCATTCTGTTAAGTCCGAACTGAAGAGGTGAAGCACTGATGTTGAGTTTCGCTCTTATTGGAACTCATCAGCACTGCATATCCTGAACCGTGCCGGGGTTCGAATTCCGCACATTTGACGTGCGAGATGAGTATATCATTACTACTTTAGAAGCGCAAACTGGGCAAACCCGAATGTTTACATTTGAGAAGGTGAATATGTTTGGACTTGAGTGATGCAAGTGGTAACAGCGACGACTAGAACGACGACTCAGTGAAAAACCTGGGTTTTGTCGATCGATTGGCCCGTCAGGACTTTCCAGTCAGGTAGCTCCACGAATGTTTGTAACCTGCTGTGTTTGGCTTCTTGTCTGTTGCTTCACACACTAATGACTGCAAAAGAGAGGTCCACCTAAAAAGACTGTATGAACTGGCGTATAAAGTGTGATATAGAATCACTATGAATAAGGTAAACATGTGTTATCTAACCTAATCAGAATTATTGTTGACCATAAATGGACATCGGCTGCTTGTTCGTCACTTACGTCCAGCGCGGAAACCGTGAAGACCAAACTCATAGAGAGGTAACCATGGAAGCCAGCTAGGGCTGTGGGAGCGAAATGTACAACGTCAAGACGAGTCTTCTGAAAAATTGCATTTCTCCCTGAGTAGAACGTGAAACCAAAACCCTAGCCAATTGGGTTTAGGGTGTTCAACTAAGCTGTCCACATTGATCCCCCCATAAGGTCTCACAGTGATAAGCCCACAATCGACGACTTCCACTGCACGGCAAAATTTTCGGCCAACAGTCTTATGCCTATATATATATCCTTTTGCGTATTTAGAATGTGACAGCATATCGCTGAGAAACTTCTCGGAAAAAATTGTATCTGTCACTGTGATCCAGAAGATACACGCCAGAGATAAGCTGGAGGATTTCAGAGAATAGCGTCATTCAGCCCGATTTATCGTTAACTAATTGAGGAAGTTTAAGGCCGAGTGGTGGCTTGGTAGACCAAATTACACTCACTCCAAAGTTTTTCAAAAAAAAGATCATATTGCGTCTGGAATTGTTAATCAGACAACGGAAGCGATTCGCAGTTGGCTACACAGGAAGGGGGTGAGGATAGACAAAATATACGTTTTCGCTTTTCTAATCCATCATGCCAAACTGGAAGTAAAACCCGACGCTGACATCTGTGGGTTTTTGCATCACAGTTGACAAAAACAGTGGAAAAGAGAACTCGTTTATTTGGACTGGTGAAAGAATTCGTGGTTGACGAAAATGCAGTCCTGAAATCGATATTTCACATAAGAATCGGAACAACGAGGAGAAAACTACAAATATATTAAAGCTGCCCCTATCTTCGGTACAAATTAACTCTTTTCAGCCAATAAACGATTGGCTGATGTTCACTGTCAAGAGCGAAATTAAATTTGCACCACGGATTAAAATTTTCTTGACCTCCTGCTGAAAAGCGCGCATACTGCAGTCTAAAAATTATCGTTCAAGTGGCGAAAACATACCGTAAGCAAAAGCAGTCAAGATCTAGAGGGTAATATTTTTAACATAAAAACGAACTAACCGGAGTATTTTCTTAATCTTGCGCTGTCAGTGAAAAACCTACTGTGATGTGCAATCAGCTGACCGATTGTGCAACGCGGAAGAAAAGACGATCGTTGCATCAGTGTCATGAAAGGAACAAACAAAAGGGCAAACATCGAGGCGACAAACAGGCAGTGATGTGGTCATGGGAATAATTGATTATTTCCAACTTGACAGTCAGTTGGAGCGCTCACAAAGTTGACAAAATTTGTCCAGAAAATGTTCTTTACCTGGAGAAAAGCCACTACTAAGATAAGTTTTAAACAATTCTCGCTAATTCCGATCATCTCTAATTCATCCTGGCCAAGGACAGTTTCAGAAAGGAAAAACGCGTTCTAAATTTAGTAATATTTGTATATAGTTATGGCTCTTTCATTTTTAACCTGAGGAAAACAACACAAAATATAAAACTAACCAGCGGAGAGTGAACCGCTTACCAACCCAAGAACGGAGAAACACAAAAGCAATATGATCCCTCTTGTGATCAAACGTGGACATTTGTGAACTAAAAAACCGAATACTGCACACACAAGTGATCTTCAATGGTTCACATTTTTCGTGGGCTGTCTAGTTGGAGCATAGTCTTTAAAAACCAGTTGTAAACTATTCGGCTATCATGTAGATCTGGTAATTTCATTCCGTTGATCCCTGAATGCATGAAAAATAACATGCGAATCATTCTTTGAAGCGGATACTTCTTGCCCCGAAACCTCCGTAGTATTTTTTTGTGCCAAACTGCTCAAAGTTGTACAAGCGATTGACTGTTGGGCAACTGAATAAAATTCTCCAATACGCACCTGTTTAAGAATTATTTTCATATTTTTGGTTTTCGGAGTATGTGGTGAGTGGGAGCTCATATCACTATTTGACATGAAACAACTCTTCAACGAGTACCTTTCGACCTTGTGCGCTAAGCCTGTCAAGGCGGTTTTAACACTAAATGTATGCTATTTGCAGACAGAGATTTGTTTCAAGGTCTTCTTTCAAAAGCTCATATTTATTCTGCCCAATTTTTGAGCAGGATTTGGTTTTCACACTTAAAATTTGAGGAGTATGTACTCGATAATTCTTTTGCAAGTAATCTCACACACCTGGAAAGACATTTGGAACATGGTGAGCATATGAATCAGTAAAGAGGAGGAACCTGCTTAGAAAAAAAGAAATGTCTACTATCAGATGAGGCAAATGAATCGGGCACTACGTTATGGTATTTCTGTGACCCGTTTTTCAACAGAACTACTTGCGTTAGATCGTAGATGTTTTTTGACAAAAGGTGCTGAAGTTGACGATGCAGTTTAAAGGATCCGGGGCTATCAGGAGACAGATTTGGCGTTGGCATCTTCTTGCACACCAGAGAGTTGACAAGTAGGATATACTTCTCGTGGTATGAATTCGAACGGTGGTTCAACGAACATTGAGATGACTTTGAGTGGAGACGGTACTAACGTTTGCTGTTGTGTTGCATTGATGACCGCTGGTACCATACAGTTGGCCAATTTCCAATGTGGGTTTTCGTAACACATTGCATTACGGATCCACTGATTTCCAGAATCCTTCACATTGGATTGCCAAACATAATTAGGGTAAACAATATGCAATATATAAGGCTGCAACAACACGGCAACCACGTTATACGAGATTCCATCAACCATCTCTGATAAAAAAGACGTTGAATTCTATTTAAAGTACTCCATCCTGTTCAAAGAATGATCCACCCAGGATCATTAGGACAGGATGAGAAATTCGTCGAATATCTTTTTTTATGATCTTTACGGGTAGTTGAGGTTTTTCGGAGCAGAAAAGCAGGCGTTATAAGAAGCAATTGCACTGCTCTTCAGCGGCTCGTGGCCGAAGCACTGAGTTCACGTTACTGACGGTAGATCCGTGGTGTCTCATATGGTGCGCCCTGGTTATGTTTTCCAGCAAGGATGAAAGAGCTAAACAGTGCTCCGCGGCTTTTCAGCGCAGATTGACTCTACTTCCACGACAAAATTTCCAGTTTAATAACAAGCGTTAAAGAAGATTGAAGAAAATGACCGGATTCGTGAAACCGCGATATGTGCCTCCCACGTCTGTAGCAACCAAGTTATATTTTGTAACCTAATGAAACTTCATTTCCTCTTACCCGCCTAGATGTACGACGAACAGATCATGGACTTTACCGATGCACGGTGTGGAATCAAGCTGGGTCTTGGTCAAGGCGATTAGCTAAGTTATCCGTTTGGTCTTTCCAACAATTTAGACGTGAATAATCCCGCAAGAAACAAATTATTTTGTCGGACACAAACCATGGATTGCTTCTTGTCACGTCACAGGTTATCCACTGACACGATCCCAATCAACACCATCAAGCGTCGCTGAAGAGGAGACGACCCCCGGTGACCCGGGCTCAAAGCAAGCTGGTGTGAATTCGGAAGGTTCAGCGGCGAATTCATCCGTTCAGATGAAAATTATGACGGTCGAAGGTGAACGCATGGATGGGGTGGAGATTAACCTGACAAAATATGAGGCGAACGACTTTCTAGGGTAGGTGTCACAACATACTAGGTTTGTTGGAATTCGGAGTTAGCATTTCGAAACTCGATTTATTGGAGTTTCAACGAGTATTGTGTTTTTATCTGCACTTCAACTTAGAGAAATGTTCAAGTTGTTTTTTTTCCATTCTGATACTGACTTATGCGGTGAATGGTTCCGTGACGCCGAAGGGGGTTTGCACAACAAGTCCTGAGGCTTCATCATACACGAACATGCTCCTGAAGGTTTATTTATACCAAAAAACTTCATTTTGTGTAAGTGGAGAGCACCTGGGCGCTGGAGAAAAGTAGCCGGCCCATACTTTTCGCCAGGATATATACCGCTGTGTGCTCTTGCGTGGTTTGGAGTTTCTTGCAGTGACACAAGCTAACTCTCTGTGTGAAGCTGGTGGCCCATGTATTAGAGATCTCCTCACAACTTATCACATCAGTTGGTTTCAACTTACGGTTTTTAATGTCTAAGAAAGCAGACGGGAGTCACACTCTGTTTACTTTGTTCCAACCCAGGTCAATGTTCTTTCTCTACATTTGCTGCCCAAAAGCATAGCTTCAAGGTCGTACCATCAGCGCCAGTTCAAAACAGTTTAAAACAAAAAGTTGATTATCGGCATTATGAGACGCCATGGAATCTTATCATCTCCACAGATGAACTGATGTAACGGGCGAAAATATGCATCCGACTAAGCTTACACTTGGTGGAAATATTCAGTCCGGGATGCTGATGGGCAACTCCGTTGTGCTGACGGGTTATGCGCGGACGACAATCAAAAAAGGTGATCTGACAGACTGTCATAACAGGGTTGTGGTATGTCTGAAAATGTCAAAGTGGGGAAGTCGTTGGTTCTCTATGTAGAATGCAAAAGTCAAACGCAGACCGGCAACTGAAGGCACAGAGAAAGCAAAGCTCGAGTCGACCATCATTGAAATAGTGCGCACAAGTTTATCGGGGTATTCAGAAAACCTTTTTCCACGTCGCTGCCGGCTGATAAGTGAACATGTGTCCAATAAGGTACAACGTTGGAAAGTGAGCGTTTAGTCGCGCAGTACCGCCAGAGGATCCATGTCAGCTTGGGTTAAAACTACCAATGAAATCATTTCTTAAATGCCTTTCGCTTGGCTACAAGTTCTGGTATCCAAAAGGGAATACTGCCTGAAGCAACAAGATCGCAATGATATTCTTCATGATTTAGTAGATGAAGATATGTGGTTTCAAATCGCGGACTTGACTTTCAGCTGTTCTTAATATGCATAAAAAGGACGCATTTTTGTCGGCAACATGTTGACCTAATCAACCCGAATAAGAGCGATGAATATGGAGGAGGCGTAAGAATAAACTGGAAGAAATCCTGAATCATACGGTCACTTGTCAGGTTTTAAAATGTTTATAATGTTTGCAATGCTTACTATAAAGTGTATTACTCAAGTTCTCGCAAATTATGTTATGCATCAAAGATGCAAAGATTTAGCTAGACCAAAACGACAGTGAACTTATATAACTTGCAATTTGTGTCCCAAAAAATGTGATTTTCAGAATAAACGCAACCTACGAAGTGCATATGAATCAACGATTTGGAAACGAAGCTGTGATCCGATGCGAGTACACACATACAGACAATCGCGTAGTCTATCAGGAGCTGTTCCTACGCGAAGCGACAAAACCACCGGCGCCAAACGTGAGTTTTGCCCAGGTTACTTTATGTCGTTGCTTTTGGAGGCCACACTGCAATGCATTATCAAACCATATGTTATTGAGGTCCCATTTGGAGGTATGGCGAAGGAAAAACTATTTGACGACCTTTTCATTCTTTCCAAGTTGGCGACTTACCATAATATATGGAATTCAACCAATCATATTACAAAACCATCGTAATGTGAGAATGTGACCGATTTCAGAACGCGTGCAGACAACTAGGCGAAGAGTTTTACCAAATCTAGCCAGTTTTACACAAGTTGGAATCTAAGACGATGGTTTGCACCGGACTGTGGTGTTTTGTGGCTGCACACCAAACGCACCATCAATACATTTACTAGTTTGTTTCCCAACTTCCCCGTTGTTGGTTGAAAATTCCGCAGTCGATTGAGGACCAGAATGCAAAGAAAAGAAACGCGGAGCAAGCTTTACCGAAACTGTGGAAATTAGGGGAAAAATAACGGGAAAGTGGAATGAACTAGGGCGGTTCGACTGTAATATGTAGAAGCAGTCATTCGATGCGGTTACACTCAATTCTTGGGCATCACGTCTGTGTGTCACTGCACGTCATCTCATGGACTGGTTTGCATATGCCGTCCAGAACAATTCTACTGGTTCAGTTTGCATGGTTAGCCTTTAGTTTGAATCTCACAAGTCAAAATAGCGCAAGAAATGTGTCAAGGAACGGTTTACACTTGGTATCTAGGGGCACATCTGTGTGAACTGTGCGACTCATGAGGGAAACGGACCAGCTGCATATGTGAAAACACGAAGTCAGCTACAACGTCCTCACCAACGCATTGCATCCTCTACTGACTTCCCACACAATCAGAATGATTCTAGTCGACTGATGATTTTATGCAATATATAATCTTTCCAGATCACTTTGCTTTGTGCCGGTCCCAGAGCTGTGGTGTTTGGTGTGACAAATCCACGCGTGCACGAGGGAAGTCTTCTTACCGAACGTATAGTCACTCAGAAGGTGATATTTGCTCCGGCCAAAGTGAGTTATGCTTTTCACTGAGGTCGCTTGATTTTACTCGTTAATTTTCATTGAAAGTCTTATTGTGCTGCAACACAACAGTGCTACCCTGAAGAGAGCATTCCATAAAAAGACGACTCCGCGAAGAACGCGTTTTTCAGTTTTATATCGCGTTGGTGTTACTAGTAAACAGTCTTCAAATGCATACACAGTTCCCATATGTTGTATTTTTTACTCTTGCCTCGATAAAAAAAGGGTGTAGTGATAAGTATGGGGCTACTGTAGAACCCGGCATTAGGTAACCAATCACGTGGGTGCACCTCAGTCTCAAGGACAGCATTCAACTTCCCTTTGCATTCTCAACGAACATCCAAAGAGTCCTTTAGAAAACTCAAAGAATCAAAGGCCCAGCACTACACACTTTTTTGCAAGCTTGGGAAATCTTTGGCAAATAGACGCTCATATTCTATTTGCATGGCGGTTTCATCTGTTATATTCGTTTATTACTCTTGGCGTGTGCAACTGTAGATTCATGCGTCCAGATTGCTAACGCGCAGGGGTCACAGCCTGCGAAAGAGAACAGCCTGATAAACAGTGACTACGCTTCAACCCAGTACAACCCAGTACAACCCAGTACAACCCAGTACAACCCAGTACAACCCAGTACAACCCAGTACAACCCAGTACAACCCAGTACAACCCAGTACAACCCAGTACAACCCAGTACAACCCAGTACAACCCAGTACAACCCAGTACAACCCAGTACAACCCAGTACAACCCAGTACAACCCACGCCAGATGATCAAACACTGTGCACCAGTTTCATCTTCATTAGAAATCAATAGCAGTGCGCAGCTTACAAACTTCCCAGGGGATTCAAACGTGAAACTTACCGACAGGTATTTGAGTTTGATAAACTTTGAAGACCTGGAGTTTAGCAGGTTGCATACGTACCTGTAAACGCGGAAACCCCTTCCTCACGGATGCTGGAAACTCTACTACTTATGTCTGAGCAAAACGACGAATGTCAGGGATGAAATTTGACGCAGTCAGTTCATGATCATTAGTAACTGGCTCATGGATCCAGACCTTGTCGTGCTACCTGTTTGCAACTACTATTTGGTTGACTGAATTACAATACAACATTGTAGGTTGCTAAAGTGAAACTGCGATCTATTAAGTCCAGTCTTCCGCCTGGTAATGTATACAGTGCAGACAAAACGTTTCTCAAAGACAGGGGCGGGGAGTTCCCGCCAAACTTCTGATACTCAGTGAGGTTTTCTGGAGTCCGGACCGCACAGAGTTGCACGACACAGACACATCCCATATAACGAGAGTTTAAAACGAATGTTTTACTTTTCCCCTCTCTGGGTTTTATTCAACCATTCACACAAGGATTACTTTCATTTATTGCTATTTTGTAATTAAGTGTACACCGATGAATCCCTGGAAGGCTTCCCCCTGAGTAACATCCTCGGGTTATTGCTGGGTCCTTTTTTGAGGAGATTTTTTTTGTGCATGAGCGGTCACCAATCAGTAGCGAGCTGTGCAAAATATGTTGCCCTTTAGCAGTCCATTCGTGTCCACTCACGTAGTCCATTCCCTGTCTAGGGAAAACCGTAAGATCTCCGAAAGTCTCACTATCCTTTGTGGCTCGCCGCCATTACGATTATCTTCGAAGTTGCACTCAAAAGATTTCATCGCGCGTGTGACTCAGATGGAGACAGTCCTGGTAAACGTAACCAAACCAATAAGCTTAAGTACAGTCCTGTTAATTTCACCCCGTTAGACTCTCATCAGAAGCTAAACGTCGTGTTATTTTCTCTACCGTCGCCATATTAATGGAACTAAGCCTGACTAGAATGTGCCGCAACTCTTTGCTTCATCTATGACTTTTCGTTCAACACATTCACCCCCCCCGCGCAGACATTCCACAATTCAGGTGGGCTGGCCAGTCTGCTTGTCTATCTAAACTCGGAGGGTCAGCCATCAGCCTCACCAATCAATCGCACAGCAAACATGACTGATGATTTTGCGCACGCGACTGTGACCGGACCGAATAAAGCCCAGCCTCAGACGGCCATTATCCCGGTGAAAGGTCTTATGGCTGACACGGAATATGTGTTCGAATGGTCTTCTGGCAATGTTTTCGGTCTCAGCGCTATGGTTCAATTTACTCTGTGGACAACACGATTAGAAAATCCACCGGCAATTAAAGTGAGTTGGTAACATTCTAGCCCGGCTGTTTAGTGTCTTTGTAAACGAACGAGTCAACGTATATGGAAAAGGTGATTCTCTAATCCTATTTTTATCGTTCAGTGAATTAACGTTTTCCCCAAAATAGTCGGCTGCATCTTATCTCTAGAATTCAAACTTGAATTTGAACTCAAATTTGAATTTCAGAATACAAAAACCTTACCGTACAGATAAAATGTATCAGTTGTGTGAAATTGTTGTCTCATTAATTCCATTTAAAGTGTTGTTAGTTCGAGAAGACTTGGGATCAATTGAGACTCCGTCCTGTACGTGGATTTAGTCTGCGTCAAAAAGCCAAGACGTACTGTACAGATGTTGCATCCTGATTGGAAATCATTAGCAGGGCACACCTGTCAGAACACTCCATGGACTTTTGAACTCGTGACCTTCGACCTAGTAGTTTGAACACTTAAATGTTCCCCCCACAACAACCTGATTAATTCAAACCTACGCAGGATCTGGACCAATTCGTCGCTCAGACACTGATGTATCTGAACTCGGAGCCTGGGTAATCGATGAGGTTTGAATTATGTAATCAGTATCATTACGACAGATGAGTAATCGGGTCAACTACAATACTCGTGAGATCTTTTGCACTTGAAGCTCCACAAATGCTGTGTTTACACACGTATTCCTCATCAAAATTACAAACCACAAAATAACTGGCGAAAAATTCGTAGTGTAGTAACTGACAAGCGATCCTTTACGTCAAACACTATGTGGTCGTGTTCCCCATCTCAAATGACTCAGCGTGACCCAGTTTCATGCAACCTGTTCTAAGATGTCTGGTGATGGTACAGCAATGCACTTATTGTATTTTCTTTTGCCTTCAGTGACGAACCAATCGTAAGCAACCTGTGTATCAAGTTAACTTTGTACAGTTTACCTTTGAATATGTGCCAAGGATGTCACTTTGCGGCCTAGGCTAGTTGTTCTTACAAGATAGCTGAGGATTTCCGCGACCTCAAGCTCGGCTACCGTTGTAAGCTTTGCTACGGAAGAAGTTTGGCTCTGTCTTGTGGATAACATTAGCTATATCAGTTTAAATTGACTCATTGAACCCGGTGCGTCCACTTTACAGTTTATTCGTACTAGGTGCTTCGACAGGGCCTGAAAATCAGGATAAAACATTCTTAACCTGACTACTGAATCTGCAAGTTACCATTCCACATACCTGTTTCATTTTGTCAGCTTGAAAGCACATCAGCTGCCACATTTTCTCCGGTTGACAGGCCACGCAGAGTTTTATTTCCAGTATTCCACACTGCTTTAATAGCGAGCAACGTGAGGAGATTGGAAAAATTCAAAGGTTACCTAAGATGTCGGTTTAATGAGCACGGTAGTTGAAACAAAGTTACTGATATATTCATAATGAACTACTCATAAGGTTGCTGAAAATTCTTCGACAGCTCACGACCGGTTTCGCCCTTCCTGAGGATCATCAGCTAGGCACAGTCCCCGAGTTTTCGTCAACCTCATGTTCTACCAAATTGCATGAAATTAGCGAAATCCACTCATTTGAAAACAAATTTGTTTTTGCGAGAAACTAACCTAGAACCCACCTGAATCTCTCGTTTGTGATATTCCCAGGTGAGTCTCTCGCAAAACCAAGTTTGTTTGCAAACGAGTGTATTTAGCTTAAGTTACTGATGATTCGTTCTAGTGTTCGGCCTGCGCGTGAAATATCTACTTTCCCGGTAGACGGACCAAATGTTCCAGACACAGCCGAGGCATGTGATACAGACTTTCTTTCCTCAGTTTGTGTTTGAAATAAAACAACTCATGTTTATCAACCATGTTTTCAGACGAAAAAATGAAGTTTGTTTCTAACTTTGTTGTTTGCTTACGTGACATGTTTGCGCGGTTGGAATGATCCAGAACCATCTGGCCACCAATGAATGCACTACACCACAACCTGTGTTGCTGAAAGTTTTTATGTTTGAGGTCAGTCAGGCTTGACCAATGGTGAATAACCAATCACTCCTCGGTCTGATACAGCGTTCAGAGAGGTAGTAAAAATTCAACTGCTGATCTTTTGCGCTAATCGTTCCGGAGCAAGCCCGCGACAAATCGAACTTTCCCATCACTCATTGTATATTTCGTTTTGAAGAGACATATTTCAGAAGCAGGTCACTAACAATGATGGTATTCCCCTGAATTACAGACAGCCGAAGAAGTCAAGCTTGAAGAACATTTGAGTTTAACAACCGTTTCATCATCGTCATCATTGACAATAAACATCGCTATTCAATACTGAAGCTTCGCTAGCGTACGGGACAACCGTTTACCAGACTTGTATAAGTACACGTACATGTACTAATTCAACTGACTACTCAGAATTTGCCTCCTTTTTTCAGAACGTGTTCTTCCACAAGCCGACCAATAACTTTCTACGCATCTCCGTATTTTTGGCTGATCCCTGTCCGTATGGCGGTGGAGCACGTGCAGAGCTTTCCGATTTGCTCGTCCGCTATCGACAAACCATGGTGAATCAAAGTGATCCGAGTAAGAGCAGCCTGATTGGAGTTGGCGAATGGACAGAAATGCAAGTATGTCAAAATTTGGTGGGTCTGGACAAGGCAGAAAATTCTGCGAACAGTCCCGGGGCGGACGAGGAGCAGCTTGGGATCAAATGGGCTGGTGACACTCCGTTACCCTGCGAGATTCCGGTAGAAGATGCGGGAGATAACTACGAGGTAAATTGTGTCTTGAAAGTGTGGATTTCGGCCAACAGAACTTTGGCACATACCTTGTTGAGAAGGCCTGCTTAGTTATTCGCTGTGCATAATTGAAACGACCCTACATAACCAGGTGTACGGGGTTTGAGTGATAAACCGGGATTTTGTGTGAGACTATGAAATATTTTCACGAAGTTGAAGAGCTGCAATGACTCCAATATATTGGAGTTCTACAATCTGAAGAGGGGCGCAACGAAACATTGTGGTTAGTTCAATCTCAGAGGATATGGAGTGAATACAGAGGGTCTGGTATCCCCTCCTACTTCCGTCCTATATTCGGAACATTTAAACCAGTCGCATTTTGTCCTTTTCTACCCTAAATCAACTTAGTTGACAAATATTTGTAATCAAGAGATAAAGTTAAGTGTTTACAAAGTAAGAAGGAGGTTAAATTCGTTAGAAATCTGCAAAAACGTTTGTCTACATGAAAACAATCTGTTTTCTCGCAGCGTTGGGACTCATAGCGAATGTCTGTCGACGAATATTCAGCAACCTTATGAGTAGTACATTACGTATATACATGTATCGCGATATCTCGAATATCGTAGCAACTGGAACATGAGGCGGCCTGGTGCAGCAAATTCAGTTGCCTGAAAACATCACAAACGAGAGATTCAGCTGGGTTCAAGGTGAGTCTCTCGCAAAAACCAAATTGATTTGCAAATGAGTGTATTTCTCAAAAAAACAGGATTGTTCAACGAGTTCCCAAAATTACGCAGAAACGACCACTAGAAACAAGGCTGCACAAGCACAATTACTATCTGCTCACTTCAAATTGTTCACCCCACCAACTTTGCTAGTCGCCAGCATGCGCTTATGCAGTCATGAGGGTGCGTAACCACATAGCCTGTTCGCTGTTCTACAAGCACTGCCCAGGCTTTTTCGACAGGATCTTGGTTCTTTTGCATCGCTCATAATAAAACGGTACCTAATTTGGCGGGCACTGTCCTGTAGTTTTCTCGATATGGTAGAAAGGGTTTGCCGAAAAATGCTCATTTCACTTGGATAGATGCACTTGAGTTTCCCTGGTGCAATGATTCTACCGCGTCCACAGAAAAAAGTAAACCCTCTGCTCCCGAGTTTTGGACTTTTTAGAAATCATCAAGAAAGTAAATCTTTGCCCTTACTGAAATTCTCATTTCCCGGATATCGGACGTGCGAGGCGGTCGGTTTAACGATACTCCACCAGGGTAGGCCTGAGGCACCGAACGCTGACTAGTCGCACGATTTCGTGCATGAGAGCTTTTGAAGTCTTGCTAACGCGTTCGTTCGTATACATCCAATGTCTTGAGTTCACACTCGGCACACTGAAGGCTATTTGCTGCTGATAAGTTCCAACAAGAGCGAAACTTGAGTTCAGTGCTCCCGTTTGGTGTACAACTAACAAGAATAAGTGTTCCAATATACTAGAAACATTACTCAGCCAAACGTGGTGCGAATATAAATTGGGAAAACACTTCAACTACTCACAATACTTCATTATCTCACTGTGATGTTCACTAAAGTTCTCACCTAGTATTCCCGCCGGACCAGACTTCAGAAATTTGTCGAAGACTCTTCGTCAGCAAACGACCGGATTATTTCCCTCCCAGGGCTGGTCTCTTGGGTCTACTAAATTCCCGTCAAATTTATGTTCTTCTTGAGCCCAAATTGTAGACAATTTGCTAGCTACACTCATTGCTTGCAACGGGTAAGTGAAATGAATTTTAACTAGGCCCCGGTTTGTGATATTCTTTAACTCAAAGTGCCGCACAGGTGTTTAATCTAAAGGCCTTTCCATTCGTTAGTGTTTCCCTTTGAGATGATTGTCTCAAATATCGATTAGCACTGGTCCTCCGGAACACTCGTACATATTACCAATTTTCAATTTGAAAATGGCCAAATAATCAGTCGGCAAGCGAATATTAACTGCGTTTTTCAGTTACATGGAAAAAGTCGGTCTCATTGTCTTGTCCGTTTTCGCGATTTGAAGGAAGAATTTTATGCTGAACTCGTAGGGGGTTTGCACCAACAAATATGACAAGCAGCGGAGTTTTTGAGACACGGGGAATCGCTCTAACAGACGCTTGTGATTGTTGTTCATGCCTTTGAAGTAAATATCCCTATCAAGAGTCCGACATCCCTGTTCCCTTTACCTGCGGACTAAGCGTCTCCGCGCGTGCTCACGGTTTGGCGAATGTCCTTGAATGTATCGTGATTCGCGGATTAAAAGAGCCCTGTCCTTCCCTCAAAATGCTCTCCTTTATAAAAATGTCGTCTTAATACAGGCATGGGTTTCACCGTCGATGTTCCCTTACGTGTAAAATCTTTCAAGCAAAACAGACAAATTGTTCGAATCTAGTTTTCAAAGCCCGACGAACGGCACGATGCAGTGCATTGAAAGTAGTGAGGAACCAACACCTGGGAAACCCAGAAAATAATTTGACAGGAACAGGTCCGGAAGTGGGAAAAAGGACGACCGCGAATGTGAATTCGTCAAAGTTTGTCAGCTTTTGTTACGTGTTTTCTTACCATTTTTATGGGTTGTTCACCTGGCAAACATATGGTCGGTAGTACTCGTTGAGTGTCGCTGATCGATATTTCTAAGAAAACTCAGTCATTAGGTTTGCTCGTAGCTACAATTGAACTTTAGTGTTAATCTACAGACGTCTGAATGGATGAGAATTCCCAGTCCTTTGGCAGAAAACACAAATTGTGTTTGATTTTTAGTTAAAAAGCATGTTTTTGCCTTATTTTTCCACGATCATATATGATGTAAGCCTCAGAGTGCTCGTTTTGGACATCTCATTCCCCACGATTTACTAATTTGTTCTCAATCTGCCGAGGGGCATATGGAGACCAAAACAATAATCCTACGCCTTCTCAAATTGCTGTTTCTGTCCTAGGTTCAGCTGGCCACGCGGAATCGATTTGACAAATCTGATTGGTTCACAGTGATCTATCGACCATCACAGACCGTACAATCGGCTTCTCTCTGCTACCCAACTTGTACGGCTGCGCACGTGAATCCGACTTTCCTGATTGGTTTAGTTTTATGGTTCATTTCGCAAATCTTTCGGAATATTGTATAACTTTTGTTCAGTAATCACGGACGTCAAGTTTATTCATCCTTAGATCTCCTTATTCTAAGACGGTTTCCCTTTAGAATTTTCAGAAGTTTGAAAATTTCAAAATCCGATCAGCTGCACGCATTTAAAAACAATCAGATGATCTGTGCCGCCAAGAAATTTCTCGGTCATTTCCAGGACACTTTTTGCAATCCTGTTATTGTTATCGCCATCTGTAAACATTTCAATCCATCATCCGATTAATTTGTGCTCAACAATCATGTGTAGCTTTCGACTGTGATGTTCCTTTCCGTTGTCCTTTGTTTGTCCCCGATATTCTATCATTTCGTGTGTGTGTGTGTGCGTATGCTTAGATAACGAGAGTCCAGCTTTACTAACGATGATGGCTGGATTATTTTTCTTTCAATAAACAAATTTTAAGATATCATCCAGCCCATTTTCTCCTTAGTCGGAGGTGAGTTCGCGTGATATTGATACGCCAGTGACCCAAAAACTACCGCAAAACTGCACAGGCAGTTTACAGAAGCAATTTGAGCGCTAAATATATACTACGTAAAGTAAGGCTGTATTTGCAATCTGCCAGTATTTTGGACCGACGCTCCTCAAAAGACTGACGGAAGCAAAATTTTCTCAATGACGGTCTTAGCAAAAGTAATTAACCCACAGACTGTTGTGCAAATTTCAAGGGTAAATGCCAGTTCTGGATATAAAGATAGGTAAACCAGGTGGATGAAGAATGTTGCTCCATTTTTCTTCGTAGTAGGAGTTATTCGGCTATTAACAACCTTGTTTTTTATGGTTTAAAATCATACAGCCAAAAGGGGCCTACAAATAGTTTGTTCTTTTTTGCCCTGTATGCGTAGACTGTAACTAAGAAGCGATTACCTAGGTATTACCTTGTGTAGGTCATATGAGGGAGGACATCTTGCAAGAACAATGTTGGCGAAGCACATTTTCAGGGTATTAAGTGAGGCTTGTTCGCGTGTGGACTGGCTCCCCGATGAGAAGACGACAAGCTTACGGTGTGATAAAACGTTTTGCGTTCATAGTAACCTACAGTTTACTTAATTCAGAATTTTGGTCAGCACAACGTGCTGTGATTTCAAATTTAAAGGTGATTATTATAATAGAAACGTCCGTGCAAATTAAGACATATAAACTCACGACTAGTGGAAAATACTTTCCGATTTTGCGAACTGAACGAATAGCCGAAGCGGTACAACAAATGTACACACCCCCGTGAAAGGCTGTTCAATTGTCTTCGGTGGTGGTGGGGGGGGGGGGGGGGGGGGGCGCCATCAGCCCGGGAGAATTTAATTTTATCTAACAATAGCCGACCTTTGAACTCCTGGAGGGCTTCTTTGGGGTTGAATTTCCAGAAACATGCGGTTCTATCTCTGAAGGGTAGGATTTCCAATCCCTTGGGGATTCCAAATAAAAAGTGGACTTTGCTAACACAGCTGTGAAGGTCATTCCAAATGCGTGAGTCAGTTCCATTGTTCGTAAAAGCTCCCTAATTGAACTTACAATCAAATAACGACTTTTCTTCAGTCAGGCAGAGAGGTTGACCTTCGTTTTATGGCTCTAGATGCACCTTAAAAGCATGATTACTCGGGATGACCTGTCATCACAAACTGTCGTGCACCCCGTAACAGGCGCAAAAATTGAACATTGCACCGGTTGGCTAAAAAGCCAAGGATAAGTTGACAGTGCTTACTCATTTAGGATGGCGTAGACAGAGAAACAGAATTTGGCCATTTTTAGGATTTCTTGTTGTAAATATGGTTGCCATACACTACACACTGGATCAGTAGTCAGTAATCGGAATAAAGTAAGGCTTGTAATATAACACCGGTTCTCTTATTCTGACTTGCAAAGCTGCGCAGGATACTTTCTGTGCTAAATGGCGCAAAAGATTTTGGTTCATTGGTCGACGAATCCCACTCCAGATCTATTGACAGGCATCCTGCAAACAACTCGATTAAGCAGTTTGCAGACGTTCGCAAACTCTCAGAGAAAAGGTTTCATGAAGGCTGCTGTCCCGGGTCGGCAACTATCTTTTAACCACAGTTTTAAGACCAGATGTTTGAGAAGTCACCCTTACAGCGATTAGAACAAACCTGTTTAGGTGAACTTGTAAAAACAATTTGTAATTCAGTATCACGATTCAATATCATATCTGCCATAAATCCATTAATTAATTAATTATTCATTATTGTTTATTTATTTATTATTTCAAACAAAAAAGTTGATACTTACACTAATGCTTATCGAAATGGACTCCGTCATCTCAAGTATGTTCTAGGTTTTTTCAATATTTTTCATTGAGCAGATGGTGGAACAACAGGATGGCCATCAAGGCAGAGTTTTCAAGCCTCATCCAACAAAACAGGTAGAAAACAACATTGCACTATCGGTTCCAACTTGATATGGATCTGTTTGTTACCTTGATTACTTCGGCACTTTCCCATCTCACCAACAGTGCAAGTGTACTTTTGTACTATCAGAATCCCACAACTATGAGCCAAAGTGGCCATTCTAAGTTTGCTTGTCCTGTTGGTCAGCTGATTTCATTTACCAGTTTCAATAAGCGACTGCACAAAACTCGAAGTTTTATTCGGGGACTATTTAGGCTAGCTGTAAGCACGAGTAAAAATCGGGCAAAGCAAATGTGAAAGGTCAAATCCAGTCTAATGTCAATCGGAGGATGTTAGATTGATAACAACAAGCCCAATGGAGTCCTAGTGACGCAGTACATTGTGGTATGTGGGAGTCTATGGAGAAAATGTCCGATAACTAGCAATTGCAATAGATGACACCTGGAGTAACAAAGTGTCGGTTGTAGTATAAAAACCTTTTATACAGAGGAAGTATTGTAAAAAAAACAGTTAATGATTACCATGTGTAGTACCATTAGGAGATTTTACGTCACATTATATGCCGCATTTAGAGGCTTTGGAAAGAACAGTGTTTACAGCTGAACAGTGAGTTAAGCGAAGACCACGTGAATGCGGAAGCGGAACTGATGTGACCGTTTTAAGGATTCTGAGATTCCCTTTGAGCATATACTACTGATGCACGGACAGTAGAGACACATCAATAACTTGGGCGCCTAGTCGCCGTCATAATGTACAGTCTGGGTAATGATCGCCCACAAGGTGATACCTTCTTTTTGCCCAATTCGACAGCTGACTAAGGACGGTGATGGAATTGGTGTTGAGAACTGCCTCCATCATACTTTGCTCTTTACTCCAAGGTAGAAATTTTAACGCGGACTGGATGGAAAATTACACCTGGGTGGAAATGTTCAAGCATTTTTTGAAAAGCACACGGACACCTAGAGCCACTAGGTGATAGAAGTTACTTTTCTTGCTTCAGAAACACATTGTAGAGCATTTCTGAAGGGATCCAAGTTACTTTGGTAGATATTTAGGAGGTGAAAGTTCTTGCCAGGCTCGGTTTCACCGACACTAATTTACCAGTGAGGGAGGTTTCTTTTGACAGATTTTATGGACTAGCACAAAACTGAGTGACTTTGTACGTTCTTCGCTAATTCGAGGGACAGTTTAATCTGTTTTACATTTCGGGTGCACGCACAGTGTGTGCGTTCATTTTTTCAAGCATTCGCCTAATTTACCGGTGAATGACAGAGGTTACAGAACTGTAGAAGCCTTTGATTTGGATGGGTACCTTGTTTGAAGAAAAGCACGTGCTGTGATAATTTTCCAATTAATGGAGCTCATTGCGTTTTTTGGTAATGAACAGGACTTGAGGAGTCGTCCGGCTGTGTTCAGTTTCAAAGGGTTACGTTTTGCCCTAGATTGAGACCTTTAAAACGTTTGTTGACGAGGTAACGTTAACATGCACTTTCCAGTCACTGTTGACCATAAAAGTGAGTTCAAATTAGAAATATTTTGGTGTTGGTTAGCAAAGCACTAGTGGCGCTAGGTGTATGTTTAACTCAGGTGTAATCTGGAACGGAAGTTTGCAGACTGAGACTCACATGACTTGTGACAAAGACGAACAACTATATGCTCAACTTCAGAGACGCGAACTTCGGTCGACTATTTCACCTGCCATTTTTTGGTCACAGACTGGGTGCCAATGGATGTCACCAGAATTAACATGACGTCTTCATAAAAAGACGGCAGAGGTCCAAGAATACTGATTTTATTTTCATGGACTACGATTCCGGGAATGTGTGGCAGTCTCCACCGCCTGTTCGTCAGGAATGTCCCTTTAGACTGAGTTGGCTGACGATAGCTTAGTCAAACGCATAACATTTTGGTGTGTTTGGCCGGATTTTTCTGCTGTGAATTTGGATTCAAGGAACAAGGTTTTGCTCCCAAAATATTGACATGCATTTAGTGTCGTACGCCCAACTAAGAAATTTCTCCCTGGAGTTGAAGCATTTTTTCATTGTTATAGGGTACACTATCACTCAGCGGACTTGATTGACGGACCAGCCAGCCATTAGATCTCACTCTGTCAACCAACAGTGTCTAGGGGGATAACTGATTTGAACGGATACCCGCTGTAAAACTGACAGCCCCCCCCCCCAAAAAAAAAACCTAATGACCATAAACAACCTACTTATAGATAAAACAAATTGTGTTCGTAGAAATCCATCCACTTAACTAGAAGGGAAACGAGACTGTTGGCAAAAGCGACTATTCCGAAATACGTATCCAAACATCGTAGTGTTGTACTGCGAAATGAGTGTTGTGATCAGTTATCCACAAGGCCATATTTTTCGATTCGGGAAAGATGTAGTTTTACATTTCCCGACCAAATAAATCCGCCTAGCAATCGAACTAAAAGATATGTCTACTGGTATTAACGTAGATGTACTTTTATCAGAATGACAAAATATGAACCAGCACGGTTTCTTTCAGTAAACTGAAAACCGACCACAGAAGCACAGAACATGTGAGTTTTGCGTATGTTCACAGGCCTACGCTTGTGTTGAACATTTTTACACCTCGAAGCGAAAAAAATTGCGTAGTTAGTTTGGAGCATGCAGGTGGAAACACAAGGTATCGTACGGTGGTTGCCCGCATAGGACAAAAAAGCCACAAAGGCTGATGTCACTGAAAGACGCATGTTCCAGTAAGTGCACGGTGCAAGAAGCAGCAATAATCCGCAACGCACTACTCATAAGGTCGCTGAAAATGTTTCTTCGAAACATCACAAACGAGAGATTCAGCTGGGTTCCAGGTGAGTCTCGTGCAAAACCAAATTTATTTGCAAATGAATGTATTCAACGACAGTCCGCTTTTTCACATTCTAAACCACCGATGAAAAGGAGATGCGGCGTAAGCAGGTAGGAATTTGAGAGCATTCGGTGAATGCTTACGAATTGATCTTTTTAGTCTGACGGTGGTATATAAACAATTCGTCAAATGTATACAAAGTTGACAATTTCAAGGAGTGACTAGTTGTGTGCAGCTAAGATCTGCGTGCTTATAATCGACTGCTTAGTTTTTTTTCTTTCGATTATAATGAAATTTACGTGTTGAATCTTTAAAAGATTCAATAAAAGAAACTTGTGATTTGTTTCTCTGGTTTTGAGCATGGGCTTGCCTAAGTGACAGAAAAAATCTCATTTGGAAATTAATAAATCACCTTGCACTAGGAAAATTCGATTATCATTCGCAGGGTTCCCTTGGACTTCAGGTTTTATTGATTTTTGTTATGATCTACCCTAATCTTCCCGACGAATAAAATGTCAAATCGGATTTTGACGGATAGTCTCATCGTATAGTAGCAACTGTGTTCCGCGCAACGTTATTTTTGTAAGGCCCGTGTAAATTTTCGAATACTTCCAAATACCGCAAAACACTGCTCGTAAGAGAAAGAGTTGCCTGCATTTTGGAGTGCCCCGGCCCACATCTTCCGACACTTGGCGTTAAAAGGTAACCTTCCTGTGGTATTGTTGCTGCCCTACTAATCAGCTGAACCATGTTACGTACAACAAAATTTGTTCATTTTTTGCGACGTGTGAACAACTTGTCAAACCAATAAGTCCTGACAAATTGGTCTACTAATCCATTCAGTTTAACACATTGCATGACATTATGAGTCAGAAGAAAGTGAATTCAAGAAAACAGCTGATAATGTTAGGTGGACATCTGAATAACAGTAAATATTTAATAAATAATTAGGTGTCAGAAAGCGTTTGTTGTAAATTTGTGACGGTAGTTCAGAGATACACGGCTATTCTAAACTAATGGACGGTGTAAGCCAATTAAGATTACATTATTTTGAATCAAATGACACAAAAGAGAATTTCGAGAAAGTTTCAAGCTGAGAAAACACATTTTGTGTATTTTACTGCAAAGCTGCTGGTGGACTCTTAAAAATGATGAAATGAATGAAAATGTCGGTCCTGTCGAACTGACAAACTTTGCTTGGTGAACGAGATGGATCAAAAATTCAAAAAGCGCTCACCTACTATTCTTCACTTGGAAACATCCATAAATCGACACGTACTGCGCGAAAACTGAGTAGGCGGTTTTGGTGCGATTTTTGTCTGATTTGTGACCATCGAATGCAATCTTGAAACCTAAATATCTGTAACATTTGGATTATAAAAGTATATCTACGGAAAATCGCAAACAGGAAATCTGTAAATTAAGAGAGTTGTGCCATAAGATATCACAGCGTGCTCATTTCACTCAGTCATTGGATCAATTTGATATTTTAAGATAAACACAGAGGGTCTATCTGTTAAAACGTGTCCAAAGAGCCCGGAGTTGACCAGAGTCCAAGCGACAGGATAATTATTGATCCTGGAATTTCGGTACTCAACACAGCTTAATAAAAACGAGTAAAATACAAGGTTTTCGGTTGATGAATATGTATGAAGTAGTTCTTGTTTTGACCCGAATGTTGTATTAATGCTGTAATCGTACACGGGAAGGGGCGGGCTACGGTGTTGGGGGTTTATCCTAGATTGGGATACTCAACTGCCTTAGCACAAGGACATAGTTTTTGTCACTGCAAAAGTTAAATACCAACCGAAACCTGAAATAAGTTGACATCTACGACGAACCGGAGAAATAGACTCACAACGGTAAGTGGTTCTCATCCACTGCTTTTTATTTGACAAGTTTTCCCCACAATTGAAGGATTCCGGTACTTCTTGGCACAACAAACACCCGGACAAAAATTAAATTCGGGCAAAATGTTAAACATATAGGATTAACTTGCTAGGCCCCCCTTGCTACAGAGGTCGACAAAATTTTTAGTGTTTAGCACTGTCCTTGGAAGATAGACTAACTGTGACCGGAAACACGTTACGCAGTCTATAGTATTCCAACAATGAACTAGCTGCGTTTGCCCTCAAAATTTCTTTTTTTCATAAAGATCGTTAATAACGTACCATTTCTTAGTTTGCTTAGTTTGTTTAAATTGATATCCCGTGGTTGCATTCGAATCCAAAATACCATGAACTCCAGTGAGCATGCAGCGCCAGTGGATATGTAGTTCCCATTCACAAAATCACCATTGTGTTTTCTACACGCAAGTTGGCAAGAAATATTTGGTTCCAGGACCAACGTCAGTAGACTAAAATTCCATGTGTTCTACACTGTTGGGAAATGCCAAAACCCAGAAGTGAATTAACACGCAATAGTTCAATTCATGTTTCAAAACCACATATCCAAGATGAATGAAAAAGAACGGTAGTACATGAAATGTCTCTATGAGATGAAAAACTGCCAAGGCCATGATCAGAGCAATTGAGGGTGTTTTGGTTGTTTAAATTATCCCTCGAGGCAAGCTTGTGTGCACACTACACATTAGTTTCCATCCGCAGTTACAGTTCAGTTAGTATCTTATAACGTAAAACCATTTTTTTGAAAGGTTTTCTTTTGCGCATGTAAATTTTCTGTACTTCTGATAACAGCCAGAACAAGTGAGGCTGTTGGCATACTCAGTTCCTGCGAAAATTGCATTTTTCATAAGAATTCTCTGGCCAACTACTGGCGAGCTGAGTAAAAAATTAAACTTTAGGAACTTTGAAAGGTAAAACAATGCAGTGGAACGTAATGTTTGTTTTCCATGGGAAGACATTTTCAAGGAGTTGTACGCTCAGTGAAAGTTGATCAGAGTTAGTCAAACTGATGACTAGCTGCTCGTTGAAAGACCTCTCGAATGTTTGCGAAATTTCCCGAGTGTGGCTCCATTGCGTTTTAAAAGTGGTTTTAATAGCTGTACGGAGCTTTTTGGCTTTTCAGCATGGATCGGCTGCACCTAGAGGAGGAACGCATTGAAAATTTCAACATTCCATCAAACTGCAAGGAAAAATGTAGAGGAATTTTCTCGAGTTTAAAGCATACCATGTGATAGTCAAACCACACCTCTGTTCGCGCATATATTGCCAATCACAAAGAGATTGTGGGAAACGTTAGCACACAAAAAATGCCGCTGACGTCATACTCCCTTGTTTAATATTTTTGAGATTGTGGGAAACGTTAGCACACAAAAATGCCGCTGACGTCATACTCCCTTGGTTAATATTTTCCCCTCTTGACACAAGAAATGCATATTCCACCACATTTGCCTAATGAGGCAGTTTAAGGGGAGTAATCGATTTCGGGTTGTCAGCCGGACTTAATCCATATAAAACGAGAACATTTTGCGTAGTTGAAGGAAACAAAAATATTTTGTGTCAAGGTAGCAACCGTTGGTTTTTTGTCCTTAATAGGGCTGTTCAAAAATTGATATTTGTATTTCCTCAGACAAAAAGCGAAAAATTTTCTTTGCTTTTAGTTTAAAAGCAATGCACAGTTGTTCTCCTAACCACTGTTAAAAACAAATACAGTTTAGCAGTCCACAAACTGCAAATGTCGACAGGACGCAAGTTAAGCCTTTTAGAGGTCAGAGGTTCTTAAGCACTCCCTTGCAGCAATGATATGAAGAATTGCTTTCAGTAACGCTGATTACCACCTTGTGTTAATACAGCTGAGTTAAATTGTGTTACACTACAGAAAAGTTTGTACGTTATTCAGTCAAAATGCTAAAGAACTCAAGAGTTACATTGGACACGTCGGAGAAGTATGGATGGTGTTCATCCAGGTAGAGGAACTGTACTGTATAAAGTATATTAATAAACTTACTGGTTGTTGATCTGTTCACCGAGCTTGACAGTTGGATTGCAGACGCTCCATCAGCAGTCGAAGCAAAATCGTCAGTGCAAGGTGTTTCACGTAGATGTTGATCTGGGATATCTTAAATAGAACCCGCAAGCGGAACAAGTCAGGGGACATTTTAATATTCTCTCCACATGAAAAATAACGCAAGGAGTTGTTTCTTGAGCCTAAAGTCAAGAGGTGCGCGCTGTAGAAACGGCACTTGCACCTGGTACCACAGTACAAACGGTGCGTCTGTGAATTAATTGCTTGCTATGGCGGGATTTGCAAAATACATAAAAAAGTATACTGATCGTTTTGGTCGTGAACTGGACTCGTTAATGTGTTGCTTTTGTGTCAACTGTAATCGATACAGATGAGTTGTATTCAGTTGTGTTAGATAGACGCCTACTTACCCAGGTATTTTCTACATCGAAAATGAAGGGAAACAAATGCTGTTCCTGGGACCGTTCCGAATGGAATCGTGTAAAATGTTCTAATCAGTCTAACTCCATTCATGTTTGGAAACCGTAACCAAATTAAAATGGAGGAACTGATTAGAATATTTGTCCTCAATAGAACAAGTTTCTGAGTGGTTCTTTCACCTGGTAAAGCTACACACGTTACACACGTTCAGTTTTAATCTCGAGCGGGGGGTTTCATGTTACCAGTCTGAGTCCTTGATGGCAGTCATCAATTTACCATACATCTAACAATTTTCAAGCAGGCAACCAAATAAGAAAGTATTGTACCCGCTTTGAAATTGGGCTTTTTGCAACTTTGTTGCAGCAGGACCTGCTGGTCAACGCACTCTGAGCGGCTTTAAAGACTGCGAGAATAGATATTTTAACCACTGGTTTTGTGCAGGCGACCGGCTGATTAACTTCCACGTTTATCATAAGAAAGTTGGACTCCTAGCTGGCGAAAAGTTTTACAGGGACGCTTCGTCATTAGTATGACAACCGGAACATGATGTCCGTCTTCCGTCTCAGTAACCATAACGCAGCCGGATACAAGTCTGTGCGTCATTTACTGCTGTATCAGGCATAGCACCTGCGGGACAAATTTCGGCTTCTCATTAGATGGCTAAGTGATGACTTAATCCGCGGCAAATTAATCTTGGTCTATTGACTAGGCCCAGGTGTATTCATTGTTTTCCGTCTTGCTTTCGGTAGGAAGACTTGGCAGACAAGATATTTTGAAGTTGAAGCTGCAACATATAATCTGATCAGCCTTCGGTCGAACTACACCAATTTGATGTCCCGTCACATCTGTGTTTGCCACAATTTTTGTAGCCCGCTACTCCTAAGCATATGTTCATCGGCCCGGGCCAGTGAATGCTACACAAATGCATGCAGTTCAGATAAACACTTGTGTGGTATGTGCATGTAGACTTGTACACCACATTCAGCTGACATCAGTTGATGGTGTGACACCAGTCTGTTGGTCCTATGCATTGTGGTAAAACAAACCTCAGGAATGTTTCGCAACGAACACCGCAACACATCGGTTTTCAAGATTATTCTTGCTGTTTGAATATGATTTCGGCACCGAAAATCGATAATTTTTCTCCTAACTTTGCACACCGAGTGATGGATGTGCTGAATACCAGGTTTTAGTTTTTTTTTCAAAACTGCAGAGGAGTTACAGTTGCAAGATATTTTTTGGGACGTGACCGTATTCATGCTATAAAAAATCGTTTAGCTCTAGCAACCTTTCATTGCCCGCCTTCCATGCGACCAGAAGGAAGCACGAGGTCTGGAATACTGCCAGCTTGCCCTTGCCTAGACAGGGAACGTCGAGAAGCAGATGGTGAGTTCGAACCATGGACCTCCCGGCCAGTAAATCCCCGCTCTAACCACCGAGATATCTCGTTTTACTGATCTTCGAATAGTTCAAGGATTTTCTTCGAATTTTCCCTTGCATAAATAGCTGACATTAGGAGCCCGCGACAGTTAAAATGGTGCTAATGTGGAACTTGAGGCTTATAGTCGAAGTATAAATGGTTCTACTCACTTGGAGACCTGTACAACCTGTAGGACTGACTCAATTAGGGTGCAAGAACCGGTCTCCAGAAACGGGAACAAAACGTATCAAATCCAGTGCAAAAAATGCTGTTGTAACGAAGCTGCAGATGTACCCTCTAGGGCCAGGTAAAACATGTTCAACAGTGCAAAAGGCTGGTAGCAAGAGGAGTTGGAACGTAACTCAGCCATTTACAGTTACTCTTCTTGAAGGTATCAAAGAATTATTGGTCGCTACGTCTCACAGGACAAACGTTCCTTAACAAGAAAATAATTCTCCGGGACTAACTCACAGGTTTATTCCAGTCGGAAGTAACTTTTATCGAAGATTTGGAAGTGCACTTATCACAGCTGGTGAAATTTGGCAAGAAAATGAATGAATGAAGAGTAATGCCTTGGAAAACATCTGGTTGCGTTTGTGACACCGAAGAACCTAAATCAGCTAGATCAGTGTACTGGGTGGAGTTAGAACAGGAGTCGTTTTCAAGGTCAGTAAAACGACAATGTGATGCTGTTAGTCCACACCGCGTTGGCCTGAAGAAATTCCTGCATGCTTATACTTTCAAACAGCTCCAACGTTGCAGATCTGCATTCACTTATTTGTTAATTCAGAATTGTTTTTATTACAAAAACGGTCGTCATTAACTAGAATTGTTTTTATTACAAAAACGGTCGTCACTATCTGTCCCGCGGCATCCAGGAATTTTTTAGCTAGTAAATCACCGAGTGAAATGAAAATATCCTCACATACCACGTCGGTTTATTCATGACGTTTTCCTCCAGTCATTACAAAGCCATGCAACTGAAACAAGGATAAACCAGAGTCTGCGAGTAAATGTGTGAAAGACATTCACATCATGATCGATTAGCCTGAGTGGCCAGCGGTCACGTGAGCAGACCACGAAAGACCCAATGAGCGTAGGAACACTGTCTGGGTGCGTAGAATCGGGTTCAGTGAACATATCTCAATTGTTTCAGTTGTGGCCAGACGTCGATATTGGACGGATCTTTGTGCGAAGTTGGTCCCTTGGTACAGGGTTCGAAGGGCGGTGTTAGTAGTATCCACATTTCTCGGATCATCCAAACTCCCCTCGATCTAATTGCTAGCCATAGTGCATTATTACTTTTTTTCTCTTGCATACCTGGCGTGTTTTGAGTCCTATGTATTCTACTATGAAATACACGTGAATTAAACCTTCATGCTTTGTGCAATGATCAGCAGTTTGTCGTTGGAAGGTAGCGATTTCAGCTGGGTGGTTGTGAGTCACACTTTTACTGAACCAAGGAGAAATATTTTTTCCAGAATGTGATTTAGGCACCGAGTCAGATATTCTGCAGCTAAATCCCTCAGTTCTACACGCAAGAAATATGTCGAGAGAGAATTTTCAATGCTCACAGTGTACTGAAGTTTTCTGATTTCCAAGAAAGGATAAATACACAGGAGAAACGTGTGTTCCCGTTGAGCTTTTGTACGTGCAGGAGCGGTATTTTTGCCTAAATGATCGCCGGAATGACCGAAATTTATAGCATGCTGGCTCAGATACACATAGACACTCGGGGAAATTATCGAAAATTGTAACGGAACGCATCCCGAAAACATCTGTGGTATTCGCAAACGCTCGGTTAAATTCATTATTGCTGGCGACTGTGGAAATGTGCAATATCTGTTGATACAAACGAGGTCTGAATGAAACAGCGTGCTCACACTACTACAGTACAATGTATCCTTCTGAGACGGTCAATCACTTGGGTGAAAAAAGAATTCACAAGTTCAGTAAGCTTGCAAAAAAGTATCAGAACAATGAGTGGACTTTTAGGTGAGGTGGAGTGGCTGGGTAGATTATTGAATTTGTGACTGGGCAACTCAGGTATCTTGATGAGAATTCAAGAAGAATTTTCATGGCTCAGGAAATGCTGCTACAGTCAGAACTGCTGATGAGTTCAATCGAAATTCCCTCACTAAGCCGATGCAATGATACCCTCATTAAAGTTCACTCTTACAGGAAATCATTTTGAGTGGTTATTTAAAACGTATCTGCAACAGAAAAGTTGAAATTGATTTCCGCCGTTAAAGACTCTTTTATGATGTGTGATCTAAATCGATTCTAAATGTCTGTTTTTGAGGTGAAATTAGGTTAAAAAGAATACTGAGTTCTCTCCACAAGTTTTCATCTGCCGAAAAGAACTACTATCGATATCTTTGCGAGTTTATTTTGATCAACGGGAAGAATTCAGGTAGCTGTAAGTTTTTTATCATGAAAGTGATCCTGCTTTACAACAGTTAGTTCGACCATTGTGGTAGAGCGAACTTCCACAAAGTCCTTCCGCAGATAATGACACGATCACAAGTCTTGTGGGCCTCTTCGGTGACGGTGGCGTTGAAGAAAGTGGTGGAATGCTCACAAGTGCTCACTTATGTGGCTCACAGAGTTTACAATCGGACCAACACTTGCACAATATATTTACCAGTCCGTCGGTCCAATGTGTCTATCCCACCACTTCAAATGTAGTAACCAGCAAGATTTTACCTGTAAAGCACATGATCATTAGTAAATGCTAAACAATCGTGCATTATATCTTTCATTTCGTTTGTAGAACTTAATCGGTACAGAACCTGTGATTTCTGCCGAGTAAAGACAAGATAATGAGCGTGGTCACCCAAAATTGTGACGACAAACTAGCAGCTTGGAATAATGCGCTTAAGCCTTACAATAGTGGTTTAAAATGTCTGAGTTTGGAAAATGTTTTGTTCACTGGTGCTCAGTCAACATGGTCTCTAATCCGAATCGGAAATATTCACCCAAGCATTTGAAAGTTTATCAACTTTGCGGCATAAAAAGCCAGGATAAGCAACGACCCTATGAGCCGAATTTTAACCGAGAATTTTCACATCGTGCACAGAAAGATGTGTTGAAATCACATTTCCATCAACAAACCAGGCATTGTAATTCTCCTTAAACAAAAAGATAACAACCACAGGCACAGATACTCCGTTTTCTCGGAGGACAAAAGTAACACTCCGCAATAATAGCCTGATGGAATTAAATTACTTTTGGAGAGAAACGAGAAAGAGGTGCTTAATTGCGTCTAGTGGAGAACTACGTTCCCACCATACTATGCTTGTGTGACTCTCATATCTGACTGCAATGCCAAGTACATCCCGCAGTATGCCGGAAGATACACAGACCATTGTTAAAAATTATAAAGGTCTAAAGCTGCACATTCTTTTGGAATTATTCGGTGTTCCTAGTTAAACATCACACATGATAGCATGCATAAACAATGAGTTTAGCCCCCCCCCGCACCAGTGTTGGAATCTCAGTGCGTGCCTTTCATTTACCGGTAGGTTTTTGGCACATTGAAATCGCTATTTTGGTTTCCTGTTTTCCCTGCGTTCCTTCATTTTCCGAAATAAAGTCGAATAAGAAACCAATGCTTGGGGTAAACGTCAAGAATCCTAAGGCTCATAGAGAATAAATAACGTGTGTAAATTTCTCCTACAAACAGATGTATATGCTAGTGAACCAGACAAACGTCTTCAGTACTCAACAAAGAGGGGTAACATCACACGACTGAGCAGTTGTTCAAATGTTCTTGCGCAAATAATCCATCTGGCCCTTGTTGAGAATTGAGCTTTTTTGGTGTTATACAGGGTCAACCTAGCGGTGCGTACCATAACCAGGTCTGTTTCAGAACTGCGAACCTCTGACAGGCAAGGTGGACATGTTGCCGCAACTCTGACGGCATACCCCGCAAGCATTCACTGTCAATCAAAACTGAACGGCAAGAATTCTGTCCAGCGGATTGACATGGATGTCTCAACAGGGTTGCCAAGCAAGTGATCTGACCAAAACGGTGACTGAGCCGGTGTTTTAATGCGTTCGAAAAACCGAAAACATTGCTGATACCCGCTAAAAAGGGATAATTACGGTGCATCTGGAGTGAGATGGTAGAGTAGTGGAAACATGCATAGCTAGTATGTCAGACAATGTGGATAGGACGCCTGGTGTGTGCAAATTCATGTCCTGTAAATTAGCTCCCGTATGGAGCACAATCTCTTCCAATTTATCGACTACTGCCATTCCATTCGTTGAAATGCCTAATTTGATAGGACGGACAAACTAAACAGAGAGCAGGAACAAAATTGCGCATTTTAAAGACCTTGGAATGGCCCACAGCAACGGTACCATTGTTTTAGATATCCTATGGGAATCTACTTAAAAATAATACTGAATTAGCAACATCCTATTTAAAACAAAAAACGGACGGTATAGGTTTGCCATGAATCCGGTGAACACCCAACACGGATTGCACTTTCCGAACTTCGTGAAAAGGTAACAGTTAACCAGTTGGTTCACTTGAGTTCGTCAACACACAGCAGGGGACAATGTCTGAACAACAATGCTTGAATGCGTCACTTGATCACAACAGATGCAGACTCCCTTGATACTCAACGCCGCTAAGTCTGAATGAACTAGCCAGATCAACATGGCTTTCTGTTCGAGATTTCGTGTACATGTCTCAACTTAATACACGTGGTGTATGCATATGATAACTAAATCATAGAATAATGATCGGCAGCGCAGTTACGCAGACCTTCTTTAGTAATCAGATAGTTATTTGCGAGTTTGTCTTTTGAGAAAAGGATCCGTTTTTGGTTGTTAGTATAATTTAATTAGGTCTATCACCATCATTTTAGCGTAAGAACTACGCAGTACGTTCTGGCAGCAGCTCAGTCTGTGGAGCAAGATATCTGGGACCAAATGGTCAGCACGTGCCATTCTGTTTTCGTCACAAGTTTAATTCATTGTTCCAGGAGAGCATGAGCGCGTCCCTACACAGTTCAGGAAGTTTGTGCCAATGCGTCAATGAGCACCGTGGAGTGGCTTCATCTCTGTCCGGACTCATATTCGTGTATAAAAACGCCTCAAAATCTTGAAATATATCAGCTCCTTGATAGTTGAAGGATGATGAACGCGATTTATTCACTCTGGTGAATAGTACTTTCCAGAAAGCCAAAATTTCTTGCTCTTGTATCCTCCTAGGAATTCCCACAGGGTGTTTCTGTTGGTTGATCGGAAATTGTATGGCTTCTACCGGCTTTTTAGCACGAATTTTATCAGGCTAAAGGGAAACGTTTGCTTGGAACCAATAAACAAACTTAGTTACTATAACGCGGATACAGAAACTCTCAGTATTGATTAAGTTCAAACCGGCGAGTTTGCAAAAGTTTGTTCATAAATTACACTCCAGAATTTCGAATTTTAGTGACAACTAACTATTCGCTGGAGATGATTTTTTCATATCAAAATGTGCGGGCTTGTGAGCTTTGACATTTGCCTAGTTGTAGACAAAATCTTTTGTCATGCAATAGCCTGACGCTGGAATTAAATCCCATCGGATCCTTCATGTTCCGCTCACGAGAACAACATTCCTTTGATATAGATTTGACGAGGAAAAACGTGCCGAATATTATCTTGCAATCAAACTGAGCCATTTAATTGAAACTTCTGTTGACGTCACGTGATAATCCCGGTTTGCTATACAACAGAACAGACAAAAGTATCCTTACAGATGTTCAGTGGTACAGCGCGCCTGTTTGAGGTTAACGCATTGGACAAATTCGGCTGACACAGAATGCACGCCAAACAAGTTGATAGATTCTAAGCTAACAACAACTGATGACGCCATAGATCAATAGCAACAAGTGTAAAGCTTCCAAAAATCCCCGCCACCACTCTTGGATATTCTCGAGTACCTTGGTTTCGAAATAGTACGAACACTACGAAGTTTGTCATTGTGCAAACCAAAGACCAGGAACCCCACTAAAAACAAATTTGTGACTTCTACGATGAACTGGTCAATAATTCCTCAAGGAGATGTGTATTTGCCCGGATCAAAATTTGTTATTCTATTACTTGATGCATCGCAACGTAACTGCCTTCGAAGAGCGATATCACTTCGACTGAGGCCTATCTCTAAAGACCGGCTGACAGTTCCGTATAATCCTTAACAGCAGTTAAAGCATACTCTAGCGAGATGTATCCAGTGTTTGCTCAGAAAGTCGAATACATGACAGTTGAAATGTTATCCACAGGGAACTTGAGCGTATTGAGGCCTTGTTTGACCAGTTTGAAGCTTGGTACTGTTTCTATGTTGCTTGTGAAAAAAATTGTTAATGCCCTCTTTTATTACCAACACACAGTGCAAGAATATTGCGACAAATTACTTAAAAGTCTTCATAATAATCAAATGTAAGAACCGCAAACAAGCCTCACAGTAGCTCTTTTACTACAGTTTCGTCCACCGATTAATTTGGGGGATGAGGTAGATGACTGCGCATCGGAGGTGGTTACTGAAATACGCGATGCGTAAGTACAGAGTTGCCAATGAACCTTTGATTGTGGAGATTGAGAAGGGAGCTACGTGATGAAGGCAATCGCTTGGATGCACGAGCATCACTGAGGGCGCGACTGGGCCGTATCTGACAATGTCTCTAAACACTGATGTTGTGCAAAATGAACTTTCTAAGGAAGTTGTTTGAGCGGCATACGGAGCACGTGACCAAGCCAGCACAAACTGTGGAGTGTGATCAGTTCATCTTTTATTGGACAGTTATCTCTTCCGAAAACCATTCGGCGTATTTCAGCACTACAGTTTTAGTGTTCTCACCAGACCCGGGCAATACTCTGAAGGCATCGAGCGTCAAACACTGGGAGTCTTTTGATGCCCTGGACGCGCAATGAACAGGCTGCATAATAGTATGAAGCATAATGCACAACTGTAAACTTGACCCGTGACCGATAAGCTGGTGTCATGCCTACGCCTCAGGTGATACAAGTTCACAAAAGCTGTTCTCTCCTTTCCGATTCGGATGGAAATATCATCTCACGCGGGACCGCCAGGATTGACGCGGCTGCCCAAGTAGACACATTTGTCTACTACCTCAATCGGCTCATCCGTAAGCCTGAAGTCAGGGTTCGAGCCCACCCAGTCTTGCAGGAGCACTTTACCCTTTACAGTTGTGGAGCGCACGCCAAACCACGAGGCATAATTACTCAAATTATTTAATATTGTTTGCATTACTACGGCATCGAATCCAAGAATATTGATGTCGTCTACGCACACGATATCTTTGAGCGGACGCCCGGGAGAACGTCGACTCCACAGGCATTAGAGGCTGATAGTGAGTCTTCCATGATCGCGTCAATGACGAAGTTGAACAGGAAAGGTGAAAGAGGACAGCCCTGTCTGACACCACTTAAGCAAGTGCTTCCCGTAGACCTTCGTCCGCGGGAGTTGGCTTACAGCTCTTCAACTTTTCTCCATAGACCTTGTCAAAGTGTCTGACGGTATACGGGGTCAAAGGCAGCCTTTAAGTCATGGAAAACAACCATTTTTGACGCTAAAAACAGTGTCCTTGCACCAGAATCTCTCGGAGGGTAAAAATATGATCGACGTATTCTCCTACAGGATGGAACACAGGCTGGTTTTGCGTATCTTCTCTCTCTGTGTTCAGTCAACTTTCGAAGGCTAAGACCAGAGAACCCCTTCGATGCCACGGCTAACGTGATAATGCCACGATGGTCTTCGCACAGCGTCCGCGTACCGTTTTTGGAGATAGGGATAACTGTCTACGTCACCCATTATGGAGGCAATTACTCTTTGCTTAATATCGCATCAACTGGTTTCGTTAGGTTGGTCATCAGGGATTCTCCGTCTTCTTTGAAAACAGCTGGATACGATCATTCGGTTCTAGTGCTCTTTACGCTTCAGTAGGGATACTTCATAGTTTGTTTCTTCTTTTGACGGGCATTTAAGGTTTACATTCCATTAGCATGTATGCACTATCTCCACAGGCTGTTGCAGGAGGCCAGCTAAACTGTTCTTCAAATGGTTCGGTCCATCCTTCCAGTCGACGTTTTTGCGAATTAATTAGTGACAGTATTTATTACTTATCGTTTCACTGACCTTTGCTTTCCTAGGACCAGTCGATCGTATCAGTTGATATAACGAGCGGATGTTTTCGGTACTAAAAGCTTTCTCCATCTCCCGAGCTTCCGGTCTTTCATTCGGTTCTTCATCATCTAGCGGTTGAGAGACTTTTGTGCAACGTCGCACTCAATGCCAGCTGGTATGAATTTCCAGACATCGATCAGGTCTCGATGGTGATCTCGACGGTATCCAATAATCTTGTGGTTGAGTCGGGACAGTCTTGCAGACCCAGACTGACGCATTGACAGACCGGGTGACAGGCAAAATCAATTTTCGCTTTGTCAGTCAAGGCTGTCAGATAGTAGACGCATTGCGCAGGAAAACAAAACTTTTGCAATGACCAGAAATTGGCGCTGAAAAGAGTCATTTATCTTCGTGTCATATCTAAGAATATAAACGTGAACTGACTCGCGTTGCGGATAACGAAAGCATTTTTGTTTGTGTTCTGTAAACTCTTACGTTCTCGGACAACGAAAGCATTTTTGTTTGTGTTCCGTAAACTCTTACGTGCTTCTGCCAAACTAATTGCCTTACAAAAAGTAATAGAGTTTTGCCTCATGCAGTTTTTAATTGTCCACCACTGAGCGCGGCTGATGGTGTGAAAGTCAAGAATTTTGGTTATCTTGAAAAAATGGCATTTGCTGATGGCCGCTGCTAATTGGAAGAGTCATCTGAAATGGCAGGTTGTGATTATTCGAGCCATAAAAATGTTCCTTTAGCAGATTTTTTGCATAAAGTGCACCGAACTATCGAACCATTTCCGTCCTGGGGTTGCGCTTGACAGCACTTCAGATGATTGCAAACCATACGTTTAGCGAGTTGAGAATGTAGCACATGCTGAAGCTCTATCCTAATTTTGGAGCGTAATGAATGTCTCAATTTGATACGTTCCCTCAGTGACCTAGTTTGTTGCTATCTAAGGTGATTTTTGTCATGATTTCATCCCTTTTTATGCAGCCACAAACAGGTGCAACATTATTTGCCTTCCGAGAACCTGTGTTCAGTATGGTTCTGTTTGCTTCTCCAGGATAAACAAAGGCAAAATGTATTAGAATACGAGCTGTCCTCCGAGTGAGGGCTTCAATTGATTGATTTTACTGTAGGTTTGTTTGGGATCTGCCTGGCTGATCACAAGTTAATTTTGACTATCTTTTCTGTAATCTGAAAAACAGCAAAAATTTAACCCTTGTGTGTGGGAGCTTGGGTTAGTTTTACCGCTGGTCTGGATAAAATGACTTTGGATGGACCGAAAAACCAAATAAGACCGGTCCGTTTTGCGCAAAGAGTGTGGTGTAAAACGGGTCCAAAATGAACAGGCTGGAACGGCTCATGTGTTATGCTACATCTTCCAAAATCTAGAGCGGTAACTGGAAAATCGAATGTTGTCAAATGTTGCCTCATTTTCACGACTATTGTACATTGGGAATTCGTCCGTCGGTTGCTTTTGGTTGACGATGGACTTGATATCTCTTTACAAGACCGCTCGAGACGACAGTTTAAAATGGCGGTTTAGACAACAGCATAACCGGGGTGGTCTTGACGAACTTGCTGAACTGTGCGATCTGTCTGTTCTCAAGGCCAATTCCGTATATTACACAGAATAACGTGGAATAATCCAGAAATTATTGGTCAGGGTACCATTAGATTTTTGAATGAGCATTACCAAAAGTGCAGTTATAATTTGTTGAGTTTGGCTATCTTATACAAAACATACTCACCTAGCAATCAATAATTATTCAGCTATGCTTACGGAGGCAGCAAAGTAAGACATTAAGAAACCGTAACACAAGTAAGAAACGGAGCACGGGATCAATATGCTTTATTTTTCTAAGTAGGATTCCTTCAAAATAGATGGAATGACACCCGTTGCGCTGTAAACTTAACAACCAATTTAACTTTCCTCATTAATACTTCCAGCTATGGTGGTAATAGGGTTTGCAAACAAAACTATCCGTGAAATCCCACAAGTTCGCTAAAAAGTTCATAACCCCGGTCACGAGAACCTATGGAAACGTGATGGTGAAGTCGGTTTTTTTCTGAACAAACAGATGCGATTGTGACTCCAAATTCGTCTAACCAAAGATCACTAATTTTCTTGTTGAATTAGCGCTTGAATTGATTTGAGATATATTTGCCTCACACTACTATCGTGCCGCTTATTTGTGAAGGCTTAGAGGCGCCTAGCTACTTAAGCGCAACTATGCTGAGATTTAATTCGAAAGCCGGGTACATCAAGTTAATGGTGATGCGCAGTTCACTGAGTCAAATAACACCTAATTTGGTTACCTCGGAGCCTGAAGTAACATTCATGCGGATGGTTTGTCGGTCGCACTCTTGCAAACGCCGCTTAAACGGTATGATTTTTATTGCATGTGACAAAAACAGCATAGATTGACTTCAATGACAAGAGAAAGTCGCTTTTGAATATCACCAAGACTTCTCCCAGTCCCATGAAGACCGGATTAGTATGCGCGGTTCACGACAAAGCCTATCCATATTTATGATTCAAATATAAAATCAAAGCAAGGCATTCCTTCTTTAGCAAGATTTTCTTTGGAAAAAACCTCATTATTGAGAAAAATCGAGACGGATTGTTAACTGTTTTATCTTTATTGGACCTCATCAGCACTGCGCATCTCTCGAAATGCCAGAGACAGTCAATCACGCGATCTGCCATTGAGTTGTTCGAATTTAACCGTTCTGCCACAATCAGCTGGTTAGCAGTTTGATTAACTCGCATTGTTCTACGCATCCTCCAATCGGAAAATTCACATCGCGTGTATGCATGTTGCCTGACTCCTCGAGTGACGACTTCTCGGACAGAAAGTCGGTACTTGCTGAGAGTATGAGAATATTTTGGCGCCTTTCAGGATTTATTCGGTAATTAAAACTTTTTCGCTCCTGAACTGCCGAAATTGTTTTATCCTTGTTGGGAATCTCCAGAAGTGCGCTCCTTGCAGACCACTCGTCCTAATGTTGACAGATGTACACTAGTTGTCATCTCCAGTAAAATGACAAAGTTGTACTGGGTTACTTGGCTTCCAGGTAGAGGGTGTTTATACTTACTGGACGGTTGGAAAACTTCCATTTTGAATACCTTGATCACTAGACATCCAAGCTGTGATCAGAGATTACATCAAGTTTCCCAGAGTTGCGCCTAAACCGCGTGCATGCGCACACATGCTATAAAAAATCGTATGCACGATAGGCTGGACAGCTTGGAACAATAGTGCCCTAATCGATCGCCTGAGTCTAGCCATCTGATTCAATTTGATTACATCACTCACGCCTAGCCAGGTTTTAGGATGAACAGCGTAAGTCGACGACCAATCTGTTGGTGTTTTCCGAGACTGTAATTATGTCCAGATCACATAAGATCGCGTTATCCATAGGATTGGAGTGCAATGTCGTTTTCACCATGGTTTCTCTGTCGGAGTTCGTAATGTGGTCATCAATTCAAATCTTATTTATGAAAATTTGTGCTTCTAACTAGGCAAACGTATTGACCAATACGTGTGCCTTGTATTATCAGTCGTCTCTATCAATCAAACCACCAGATTGCCGGTATTTCTCACAAAGTAGGCAAACGAAGGCTTGTCGTTTGCGAGTAGAATCTTTTTGCATCAAACCTATGGGAAACCTACAAATAGAGTGACCTGTTTTCCTGCAAAGTACCCTGCCTTCATGTGAGCCCCGGAGCCATTTCAATGTTGTCTTCACACGTTCCAGTTCTTAACCGTGTTTACTAGTGTGCAATTTTAAATTTCAATGTTGTCTTCACACGTTCCAGTTTTTAACCGTGTTTACTTGTGTGCAATTTTATTTCTTTTGTGTCCTTTGGAAGAGAGTTATCTGGCTTTAATAAGATCTGGAACTATCCCTTGTTTCATACAGCGTAAAAACAGTTGGACTGAGGCATATTCTCTGCATGATGTGTTTTTTTCCGAGTGGACGACTATGCAGACAAGTCTCCTCTGGTTGATTTGTTCGCTAGTTTTGTCAATCCTATTCTGATAAGGTCTGTGGAGTGTGTGGTCGGAACAAATATGTACGCAGAATTTGTCTGGTTGCTTTCCTAGGTAATGCCTTGATACATAGTCGTGGAGACTAAAAAAGACAAGATGCCTCTGCAAACTGCGTCTGTTGGCGAAAATCTGTGATCATTGGTTTTGCTTCTAGTCGTGGAAATATTAAGTAAAATTTGAAAAGTACTTTGTTAAGGTGGGAGTCGATGGAACGCAACACGTAAATGTCAAGTCTAATTTATTTGCACCATTCGGAATTTTTGTCAGAAAATTCTATTGGTTAATTTGTTGAAATTATTGATTCTCCACTATGAATCTAGCGATAAAATCGCGGAAAAACCTACTTGCTGATCAGAATAATGACTGATTTTTCTGGAAACTTCGACGCACCAAATAAGTAAAAACTGTTATGGTGATCATGAACCGCGGCGTTTGCCTACAGTGCGAAAAAAATTACGAATCCGGCTAGGATATTTGCTGAATACACACCTAGACGGTATAATGTGAGCAAGTTCAATGGAGAATTCGGTCTGTCTTTGCCAAAATGAGGGACGTCACATAGATGGTTTATCCTTATTGGAAATCACCAGCAGGATGCATCTCACAAAACTCCAAAGAGTTTCCAGCCCGTGACTTGCCGGTTGGTAGTTTGAACACTTAACCTTTCAGCCACGAGAGGCTGAGCAGCAGTGTCATTTGCTCGTATCTAGACACGATTAGACACATGGATGGAGACGGAGTTCCATGCAGACCTGATGGTTTGACGAGGAACGGTAAAATCCTGAAAGAACTGGAATATACTAAGGCGGCTATGCGAATATAAGATTAAAATAACCTCCCTACAGAACCCAATAGTAAGTATAGTTTAATCTTCCAGTAAGTTCAGTCCTCACCTCATTTAATGGCATACGGAGTGGCGCGTCGGTTTTGGTTGGAACAAGTTTAATTACGGCGGAGATCGCACGAAAAAGACAGCCCATATTCAAATATTGTTCAACCAAGCAAGGAAAACCACCCAGATTTCACTTACAAAATATGGCTACTGAGCGTTATTGTGTCGGTCATGCCTGCAGAGCCAAAATAAATCAGCCTTCTAAGTTAAAAATCGCCAGGATTTCTGGAATTTAAGCGACTACATCACTTTGCTTGTCGGTACTACGGGGATCGTTTGGGGTCAACGAGGAATCTACATGATCTGATGTTTTACGCGCATTCTTATATTATGGCCTCCAAAGTGCTTGTCTAAAAACTGCCTATGACAGGTATGCCTGAAGAAAATGGGTTCTGCCTCCAAAGTGCTTGTCTAAAAACTGCCTGTGACAGGTATGCCTAAAGAAAATGGGTTCCTTGAAATTTGGACGTTCCATGCATGGGTTTTCCTTCGCGGGGAGCGCCACTTTTCCACACAGCCAAATTCCAGTGAAGAAGCCGCACTCAAGAACGTGTACAAGTTTGATTTGATTTGAAGTTTCTGAGTAAAATATAAGTGATTGATATGTATCCCTCCGGGAATACGCCACGGAGGGGAGTTTTTTGCAGCGTCTTGCGATACCTCTGACTAAGCATTGCTGGGTGATTTTTCTTCAGTGTGTTACGATGATTTTAGTTCTTTCAAACTGAGAGACAAATAGCACACATATTTATGAAGTCGGGTTATTTGTGCTATGTTCACCTGACGAAAAGTTACGGAGGCGGAAACTGAGATCCTTCGAAAACCGTCCCAGTAACAGTGAGATGAGGAGGACAATGAAAACTACTCTCTAGGAAGCCTCTAAGATGGAGAGCGGAAGCTTCCTTGAGAGTCTTTGAGTAAAGTGGTGAAGCATATGGCCGATTAGATATCTTATCGAAAACAAAACATTTGGTAAATGACTGATTACAAACGTATAAACGTCGGTTTCATGAGTTTTGGGCTTTATTGGAAATTCCATCCTATCGCAGACTGGTGAACTTATATCTGTAATGCCGGACCCCTTCATCACTTTTCCTCTCTTGGTAAGTTTAACTTAGCTGCTAGTAAACCAGTTGATTTGCATCTGTTGTTTTTCGGTACACGATGATGTCTCTCTTACCTCACTTGCAGTTAAGTATGACTTAAAATATCCAAGCCATCTTCGTAACTATATTGGTTGTGTGATTGGCGTCATCTATTTGAGTGCTTCATTCGGTTCTTCCCACAGACCATAAGCAGCCAGTTACTTCAGACGTAGGTGCACATACCATCACTTATCTGTGACAGTCGCCTGATTCAAGAGAAAGACATACTGCGTGTAGTTTTATCACGACCAGACCACCGGTCACGTAAGTCCAGCAACAGTGAAACCCAATGTGCATGGTAAACGAGGGTTCCTATTAGACCAGGGAGTTGCTGCAGTCGTTCGGGGTGTATTTCAGCAGCTGACCTATGATTTTTTGTTGCGATCCATTTGACTCCTGAATCATTCGACATTGGTGCTTGTTTTTTTCTACTTTTGCGTATGGTTTTTATGTAAGTTCCATCTATTCTCCTACGTTATCGACAGTTTGTGTAATGAGAGATCTTGTCTTGTCACTACGGGACGCGTTACAACATGCTTGGGGCTAGTTTATGGAGGCATCCTTGGGTAGATGAGCGACAGAGTACTGAACTAACCGATCGTAGTGGATGGGTTTAACAATTACATTGGCGGTTTCGCTACAAGGGTCTCAGGGTTATAGATTCATGCGTTTTTTGTTTAGATATATCAGTGTCACCATCACCGTCGTCAGTGTTCGAACCCTGGTGATTCGCAACGTACAAGAGTGAGGTTTGTCGGCGCCTGCTGACCGACCGGTGGCCAAGACCGACACAAGATAAATGGTGTCGTCAGTTCTAACATCTGGGCCTACAAGGAGATTGTTATTAATGGAATGGATAGGTAGAGGAAAAAAGATAATGTTAGAAGGAACATGGAAGTGGGCAGTGACTTGCTTTTGCTTACTCCCCTGATGTATGCAGCGAGAAATGCTAACAGGCTGGTGATACCAAGCGATGGCTGATATGGCATAACGGTATCGTTAGTTGTACGTAACACGGTTGGACCGGGATATTACTATGACGTAGGCCTAGACAGGAGAAAGATAATGGTTCTCGCCCAAAGCCTATGGCTCAAAAACCTGTCCACAAGGCACCAAAAAGTGTGGTGGTCGGACCTCCCACCGTTAATCAGTAGGTAAGAAGACTTTGCGAGTGTTGGATGGACACCACCCTAGTATAGTCCAGTGGATCATGAAGACAAACAAACCGCTGCACCACTGTAAGGTCCGGTTTCTCCGTGACGGGCACACTTCTGGGACCAAAACAACCTGTCAGACGTTTGACAAAGTAACAACAATCCGCTGCCTGTCACGGCATTTCTGCTGTTCACAGCACGGGTTTGCGGATAAGATGGTGAACACACTAATCTCATGGGGTAAGATTTGATAACGTATGTAAGAATGAATGCATTCTGCTCGACCTGATCCTGTGTAAAACAGAGTGCATAGTCCAACATACTGCATGTTCGGCTTATCCTGCAAATGACTGTGGGCACACCTCGGCAAGCTTACCTTGTTCCTCATTATCACGCCGCTGATTGCGCTAAACTGGTGTCTTCAATGCATTCATGCTTTCCTGCCCCGTTGTATGAAGCAATTTAAAAACAACTGGGCTTTTGCCGTCCGTTTTCGCGCAGTTTTGTAGGGCTAATTTACATACGATTCGGGTCCTGAGGTGAGCAATTTTTGTTCAGGATGGCTGTGGAGAGTTACAACCGATAAGGTGGATTCTATAAAAATTTTTTGTCAGCCTGGAAGTCGGGCCATTGGCGACAGCCATAGCGCCTGCAATCAAGGTCATATGCTTAAATCTAACTGGTGCTGCCTGCGGCAAACTTCTCAAAGTCATGTCATCTGCCAAACCACCTGCGTCATTGTTTGTTATCACCGACACCAACGCAGACAACAGAGTTAAGTTTCCTCTCTACAAAAGACGCGAAATAAAAACCTTGGTTCATGGACTCTGTGGGCTTGACTTAGCTCCAAAGTTGCTGTGCCTATAACAGTAGTGTAATAAGTAAAGTAATTATTGAACACTTTCCGTGCTAGGATGTGAGAGGCAGTATAACAGTTTATAATATAGTATGTTTTTAATGTTTTATTTTAATGTTTTTTATCGCAGTCAATCCTGGTTCACTAATTGTAAGTTCAAAAACCTACCATTTCACCTCAGACTTTGAGTTTTCAGAATTTTGAAAAATTCAAAATGTCAGGTCTATCGTGAATGGTCTAAACAGCTGGTGGCCAAATTTCATGACATCAGGTTTTTCGTGTTAACTCATGAGATGTTATGTGGAACGGTACACCGTTGCCGGTTACCTAGAATCACAAAATTTTGGGAAAGTTTGTTAAACCCTTATGTAGTTCTGTCAGTCAAAGAAAGCAACATTTACCTTTAGAAGGCCATAGCTGATTGTCTTCAATCTAGTTGTTCTCCAAAGTTAAACCATTTTTGGAAGAATCCTGGCAACTAGCGACAACGTTCGCAGCTCAGTGACAGGCCAGTGAACAAAAATTTTGTTATGTTGTTATGTTAAGGGCTCCTGACTGAAACTGTTCCTATGCATCGTATGCAGAACCTTATGTCACAGAGATTTACTCAGTCATTGACAGGCAATATAAGAATTCGCCTCAGTTTCTGGATGATTCATCCGTCGAATTGCAATGTCCTGTTTAATACTGTCGTAAACCTGTTGCTTCTACCAACATCGTTTATGAAGCAGAAACAGACAAGCAAAGAGGAATCGGGCGGCAGACATGATCATTGAAAGATGAATTACGGGTTGTGGAGAACCGGGGTTTTTTTGGCGGCATGTCGCAGAGACAATTAGCTTCCAAAGAACCATGCTGCCTTTTCAGTAACTGCTGCCTTTTATTAACTGCAGTTGGTCACCTGAACGGAAAAAGAGTATCAGGTATAGCAACCTAAATGGTGTCCACCAACGCCTGTGCGAGGCTGAATGCTTTATCAAGCAAACCACATTAAAAGCTTTGATATATGTGGCTCGCCTTAGCAACTGAAATTCTTTCGTTTAACTAATCCTTCTTAACAATTCAAAGCAACCAAGGTGGGCAAATCGGAAACAGGAATGGGAACCACTTAAACCTTACATCAGAAATGCGATGGTGTTGTAAGACCAACTCGCGACTAACTGGTTGTTACTAGCCAGCCGGTTATCTGGATCGCCCGAGGAGAACGTGTCTCATTGTATTCGCAAATAAGCCCAGGAAAGTGGTTTACATAAGAAAGGAAACGAGGGTTAATAGCTTACTGGAATGAGGCACACCACACAGGAGTTTGCTGAAGATTCCCTGAGATTTATTCTATATATTCTAACGACACTCGTTGGCCAGTCTACCGGGCACAATAACTTGGTGTTTAATTGTATTTGCACTTTAAGATGAGGGTTTGGCAGGTGCATTTAAAGACGGGTCACATAATTTCCAGATCATTCAGTAACCTGAGAAAAACACGTGCCACAAATATCCGTTAATGATCGCTTTACATAGGACACAGTTTTGTTGCTTACATCAGTGGGATGGAATAGAGAACGTTTCAAGCATAGGATCATGCGCTTTTTGTACGTGAAATTTCAGACAGTATACTTTGGGCAGAATTGACTATTTTGGGTGACGGATATGAGGAAAGAAATATGTAAAGTTTCGTCAAGTAATCTCGGTGTAGGCATAAAATGCCCACTTACTGTAAATCAAGCCAGAAGAGACCACTGTAACCGAGGAAGCACTAAATCGACCAAATATTTGGGTGGTAGTCATTCTCAGAGACGAAGGAATGGCAAATTCACTGACAAAGGGAACACACGAAAGCTGATCTACAGGAAACCTCAAAGGACTCAGATAAATCGTCCCACGGTTTCACGGCATCTGGTGCAAAATCCGCCCATAATAGATCGGATGTCCAGGGCTTGATAAATTCACATTGAGACATGCCATAGTAAGAGTCCCGGGGAAGGACAAATAAACAATGGTGGGGATTGATGAATTCACAGTGAGATATTGCGGTATCGATTGAACTTACTAGAAGAACAACTTTCCGGTAATTGTGGTCAGCGATGACGAGAACATGCTCAACATATCAGCTAACAATTTCATTCGGTATGCGAATGCGCGTGTTTTGTAGGCAGGCGATGTGGTCAAAGTCTCTATCATCGAGGTAACTAAACTAGATGGAAACTCAGAAGGTGCATGCCATTTTGTCATAACTGGGAATCAAAACGGGAAAACAGCACCCTAGAAGGTCATGTTTTTAGGCATCGATTCAAAAGATATCCGACCTCCAACGCCCAGGTTTACAAGAAGATAGTCTGTAATTAGCTTCGTCAGGTTCTTGTTCGTTCCCCGTCAACGTTACCATGTGAAAGCGTGAGGTTAATGAACTACAGGTGAATACTTTTCACTTTTTGTCCACTGCTGAATGAAATACGTGAAAAACAACATCTGTCATGGTGCGAGGCGAACAACATGCAATCTAGAAAGGGTCTTGCTCCATGAGAACGCTTGTCACTCAATCAATGAGCCTTCTTATAAACGGTTCCGGTAGACCGAAAGTGCGAGAAATTGGCTGGAAATTTGTTCCAAATTTCCTTGACAAGCTTCTCACATAAGCAGCAACGTGCCCACATGTTGGTACCCCTGAAAAAACTATTAAACAGAAAATCTATCTAATCGTCAAAAATATCGATACAGTCGTTAGGCTTCAGGGTATTAAATTGACTAGTGGCCAAAATGATATACACCTTCTCTGATATTAAACCAACCGTGACGCATGCGATTTTTAAACAAAATCCTTAGCAGACTAACGCTTTTCTGACATAGGTTAATCAAATCTTGGTGTACTATTATGGCTGATAAGTCTGGTTGGAAGCATTTATTCAGCTTGCAGATTATTTTCAACAAGGAGGAAAATGTTTGTTGAAAACCTCTTTACAACAAATACACTCGAGCTTGTTTGTAAATTTTGATTCGTTCACTGCGTTGTGTTGTTTACTTTTCGCAATTTAAAAAAAACAGTCGGAAACCCTCAAAAATCGACCAACTGAAGTGTTCGTTAAAAAATATCGTCAGTTTTCGGAAGAATCACCAAATCACAGACATTTGGACGATACATGAAGGAGCTCTAATTCCGTCAGCCAAGTGGAGGCATTCCTTAGAAAGTGGAGGAGAGTTCTTCAACATAACCTACTTTTGAGCGAAAAAAATGAAGGTGTTTGTATTTGACAGTGAATTTCTGTCTAAACTTTGAAAGCGGTAAGTCTGAACGATTTGCTCGAGGCATCGTGTTCCATCATTGGACTTTTCCTCTAGTTTTCTTCTCCATGGTTTACCAGAACTTCCTCGCTATTCACCGGTAATCGGGCGGTTATTTGAAAAGGTCAGCAATGTTCTTGTCTACTTGAAATTCTCCAGGTAAGCTAACCTTCCCAAAAACCCCGGAGGTTTGTGGGAAGCAGTCTGGAAACGCCAACTCTAGGGTCACGTGTTTAATCCGAATGGAGACGAATGGGCCGTACTACTAGGCTGATCGGGATTTGGCTACATACATAACAAAACCTATCCGCCAAAACAAGACTTTCGAAATTTCCAAGTGCAACTGTTGAAGCAGAAACGCCTTAGGCTGCGAAATTGCACATTAGGAAATACAAACAAAGCGGTTACGAGAGTAAGTACCTCAGTTGCAGTTTCTTTAAAAAGTGAACATTATCATGCGTTACATTGCACTCTACTGGACGTTCTTTGAATAGGAAACAATAAGGAACGAACATTGCAAACCAAATCCGAAATCCTCGTAGTAACCTCTACGTTCCGTCAGATGTGGGGTCGGTGCTTGAATGCCAGACCAGACACCACGCGCATGCTTCGTCAGTACACGGTGACAACGGTAGCAGCCTATTGGAATAGAAGAACCAATGAGCGTTCATTCCCCAAGGAGCAATAACTCATCAGGAACACATTTAATCACATGGGTGCCGAACACCCTTCGACAGCACACTGCCTGCTTCGTCCCTCTCGAGGCTCATCAGGCAGTCACAGACCTTGAGTCACCATCTGATTCATGTTCTAATGAAAGAATTTTACAAAACTAGGATCCGATTGGATGTAGTTTCGTCTGTCTTACCAGTAGCGTAGAGCTTGGCTTTTAGGTTGAACATAAGGTTGGCGACATGTTGAAGTCTGCGCATTTCTGATGAGGGGAATAATATTAAAACAGTTTGGGAAGAGTTCGCAACAGACACATCATCCGTTCCGTCAAAAGATCTGCTGCGATACCTCGACTGTCGTACTGGCTGAATCATCAGACGTCCTTTGTGCAACATATTTGATCAAAGAATACCATAAACAAGAGACTAAGATGGAATCCTTTCTAAAACAGTCGAGTTTTTTGGAAGCATTTTGCAAAGAAATGAGGCCTTTAATAAGCTTTGTATTGGAAGATTGGAAATGCCGGTTGTTTCCGCAAGTGTGGCAGTTTGAACTGCTGGTTGCCTTTCGGAAGACAGTTGCTAATAACTGTCAATCAAACCAGTCTTTGACAAGTGTATCAGCGTATCCAATTCTAAGTGTGATATCGATTTGGATAATGACGATTTGCGATAAAACGAGAGCTACTAATGAGGTCTGAATTGTTGGTCTCCTGTGGTCCACATATGAGTCATATCAACCACGATTGTCTCCTTGTCAACCTCAGTAAATCCGCTCACAGGGAGTTGTGTCGACCAGACTGATGTAGCCTGATACGGGGCCTGGTTTATAAAACTCGGAAAGGCATGCAGTATCATCCCATACTGACGGAGGCAGGTCGACAAAAACAAATTGCCATCCTCCTTATATTCCCATGTCCATCATGAAGCGCGATTAAATATGGTCTCGGTTGATTTATAACAATGCATGTCAACTTTCCTGCGGTCCATCAGGTGCAAAAGTCATGGCAAAAACAGGTAATGAAGACAGGCTTCCTGGAGGCCGGCGCTTAGGATGCGTTCCTTGTTTGTTGAAAAACGTAACACTGGACATACTGGGGTCATTATCATCTCAAACAACATGCAGTCAGTGTACAAATCGTTCCAGCAAGCGAGTGCCTTTGTTTTCCTATCCAACGATGGTGTTTATCTTGTAAATTGTAACTGGAAAATTTAGTTAGCCTTTGACCGAGTTGTGCGACCTCCAATGCAAAGCAGCTGCATAGAATAAAAAGCCACTTTCACGACTATGCTACCCTGTTTCGACAACAGCTATCAGGGGCGGTTACTGTTTTTATCTTATTTTACGACATCTTTAAAATAAATTATAAATTGCTTGTGGCAGCCTGGGTAAATCTGCTGGTTGTCGACCAGTTGGCTGCTGACCTGCTTGCCGATCATGGAGGTTGACTTAAAAGTGCTGTGAGCAGACTAACCTGCTGGTAGATACTACTTACAGAGTAGTAATTTCAAGTGATGTACACACCACTAGCCATTTGAGTCGCATGCTAAGTGAGTCTTTCAAAAACTTTCATGTTCATCATCCATTTGTTTTTTTACAAAGAAAGAAAGGTAACCCAGTAGAACATGTGAATTAAGTCACTTGGTGTTCCAGCAGAGGTACATATGGTTGTGAAGAGGTCCTCCCGATGATAGACGGTTCACACTGTCACGCAGAAATGTAACGCCACGGAAAGTATAGGCGCCTTCAGCGGCTCAGTAATACAGACCTCCGGTTTTTCACTTTTCAAAGTGAAAGCCAACCATTTTTCCAATCTTTTGTGGAATATCAAAGGTTAAGTGCACCATCCTCAGAATAAACTTAACAGTTAATTCTGTTCAGTAGCTTATATGTCCCACCTAACCTTCTGCGTTGTTTCACACACAACTCTAGGGATTTAGTGAACTCGTCTCAACACACTATGTAAATGGTAGTTCACTTTATCCTTTCCGTTTTAAAGATAGAGTGGGCATCTAACCAAATTCTTCACCGTTTCAAAATTTTCCGCCGAAAAACTGTCGGACAGCAGACCCGGAACTTTTGTTCATTAGCGAACGAATTGCTTCCAGTATACCAAACATTTTTTCTGCGTTTATCTGTTTCAAACTGACTAGGTTGTCTGTTCTTTTTTCCATAGCTTGATGTTAGCTATCACTGGATGTCTCAGTCTGACTGCAGTAAAGTAATTACATCGTGGGAACCTCTGCGTCCGCAAAAGTGGATCGCTCATATTCTATTTTTACTCGTATACTGTGAACTTTACGTCCGAGCCCTGTTTCGCTTCAGAGACTTCCCATCCAAGTTCAGAGGCGAAAATGCTAGAATCCCTGGTCTCTTTTGTTCCTTAAATTCACTGTGAACTCTTCCGCTTTCCTGTCTTTCAAAAACTCATTTACTCATCAATTTTTACACTCAATTCCCTGCTCAAAATCCATAATCCTCTCTCGAACAATACGCGCCAGTCTGCAATCGACAGAGTCAAATAGAATTTTGTTGCATGACTGACAGCAAAACTATGGTGAGCACCAACCGGAAGCCTGGCAAAAGCAATCTGCAACAGCCTTTTTCTCTCGATTACTCTCTGTCATATCAACGCATCCCCCCTTCAGGAAACCACTTCCATGTCTCTAAGTTATTCCTCTTCAAGTTTAACTTTGAAACAGTTTACGAACTCTCTTAGACTCAACTATTTTTATCGGTTACTAAGATGTGGTGTTACCTCGGTTTCCCGTGGAAATCCACTACCTGTAATCCATCGTTTTTTATAATGTACCTCGCTCATTTCGTTTCGCAACTCTGCTATTTAACTTTCCCAATCCACCTCTGTCCCATGGTGTTTTTTTCTTCACATTCGAAGAAATAATTCAAACGGAAAAATTGCGTCCCCATCACAAATGTCCCTATTCTGTTCGGAGGTCATAGAGTTTTGGTTAAACGACTTTTTGGCGTCAACTTTTCGAGTGCACCAAATCCGCTTAGGCGTCGTGTATTCGTTTCCCCTCTCTAAGGTCTTAATAAAAGGCATTTGTGTTCGAGACCCTTGATACTTGTTCGCCCATACAGGAAACTCCCACATACGAGCTCTACACAAGTGATTTGTTCTAACTCACTATGGGGACAGCGTTTCATCATTCGTTACCTATTCTGTCCACGATTTTGCAAGTAACGTTACATTTCACCTCCTCTTGTCCTAATGTCTCCAGTGCGCGGTTTCACAACTTCATGACTGACCGTAAGACGTTGCTATCCCCTACATAGATCCTAGCATGGTTCTTAGCTGAAAATCATCGAATCCGAGCATGTTGATGTTTCAAACTTCCGTTGGTGTTCCACTGCCGGCTTAAAGTTGCCAGTGTAGTTTACCACCATTCCCTTTTTCTTTTGCTCGTGATTCCTAACTCACCATCCACTAGAAGGTTATCCCGGATCTGTTCTGAAAATGTGCAAACCTGACGTTGTCTTACTCCGGAATATTGATAACGTGTTCGCATTTTTCCTTACTCGTAGGTGCGATTCAGCAAACAGTAACCATAAACTGCCTTTCCAGTCATTCTTGCCAATTTATTAGTACATGCTCAAGAACTGTTTTAGAGTTTTTCCCCGGAAAACATCCTGTCTTTGAAGCCACTCAACAATCCCTGTTTCCCTCAAATTACAACCTTAAATGACTTGAGAGCAAGCTCTAATCACTTTCAAGTGTAGGTGACTTCATATGCGCTTCCGTATTGTGTTTTTATCAAAGACTTCGCCTACAGACCCTCCGTTACTTCGTAATTTAACTTTGTGTAAGAAAGAAACGTACTTTGTGTGTATGCGTGAAAACTCACACATAAATAGGAATAGGTCAAATGGGAGAGGTAAGAGTTATGACGGGCCGGAAATTTCAACGTCTGAAGTTTTTGGGATGAAACTGTCCGCTGGTTTCGAGTTTGGCGAAATACATCAGGTGACGAGCGTCTCGCTTCCACCTTCCTTGCGCAGTCCGATATACGGTGCGCAGTAGACCTGTTTGGCACCCAAGCAGGATATTCCGTAGGTGTGTCCAGGAATCATAAGGGACAACCGTGACTTCACCCTTCCTACGTACTTCGTGTTGCAAGTAAACTGAAAGGTGAGTCAGTGTAGATCATATCGAGTCTATCTGTTATACTACGCCAGGATGTTTCCGATTTTGTGCCCAAATATAACTGCCCTTCTTAGTAATGGACTAAGTGTAACAGTGAAAAATCCTACCATTTTTATGCATTCAGCGAGCCCAGTAAATTTTAGTGGTAAGGACGACTTGTTGTTTCAACTCTGTGTCGGTCCCATTTTGCTAAGCGATGACTGTTTCCTGATTTGACTGTATAACAGCTGCTTGAAAAATATTAGACAAGCTCTGAGTCTAAGCTGAGTCCACTGTAATCAGACTTCCGGATCCTTAAAAGACGCGTTGGAAATCCTTCAAGCCTGCTGAGACAACAAGAGCAAGACCAGCCGGAAGAGCCGCGGAGAGGTTGCAGGTTCCGTGACCTCCAGGCTAGTAGTTAAGGGATATGTCATCAGACCGTGAGTAGTTCGTCAACAGTGTGATTCGTACTTATACAGGACATAGTGAAACTCATTCTCCAAGCAGCCAATCCACATCACGTGACCTGGATCACGATCAACGCATCATTACATAAAAATCGATTTAGTTCCAATGCGAGTCTACCCAAGAAAATCTTTCCCCGGATAGTCACAAAAGTTTCTGCATGATGACGATCCTAGCTAGGTCATTGAACCACTGCCTCTAGGTAGCTAGTTACTCGTAGGTACGAATTTTCAATTATTGCCAATTTTGGAAAAGCTCTTTAGCAACTACTGGAAACTGGATTTCAAAGCATTGCTATTTGACACTTCTATGTCAAAACCGCGAATCTCATACTTTCAATGGAGTGTTTTTAGTCACATCCTGGTAAGTTTTTCGTCCAAAGAACGGGATTCTACTTTTTTCATGACATGATATAAATTTTTATTAGAAACGCACGCACCAAACCGGATATATTCTGCGTGACATACAAACAACCTCATTATTTTGCTCCGTTCTGCTGAACACTTCATAAACTCCGGAATGTCTGGTCCGTCGACTTGCATTTTTGCACTGTTTCTGTCTGCAAATCATTTCCAACACGGGAAAGAATATGGATAGAAAAATATTGATTCGATTCGATTGATTACTTTGAACAAACTACTGAGTTTGGCTTTTGGACAAAGGTAAACTTGAGATGCAATTATAACTCGAGTCGCAGAGGAGCATGTGCCAAGTTAATAGGAGACGTTCATTCGGCCAAAAATTTACAAAACAGCAGTAGTTGACATTCGATGAGTGATGAGTTGGGCATGCTGTGATCAAAATCTGACAATGAAGTAAAATCTGCATGTAAAATTTAGCGAGCACCTTGCACGCACTCGGCTAAATATATTGCCGGACAACTGCCGCCTTCTAGTTAACTGCAGCTTAAAAGCTGCTCAACAGGGAATGTTCATAGAGTCTCGTCGAACTAATCTTTTGTCGGTGGTGTTGTCTAAATCCACGGTTTTCGTATGGCAAGCGAATGAACGTGAAATAGATGTTCCTTTTTTTGTAGTATGTTAGTTACAAGCAACTATACTTAATTTCCATTGGTCCATCTAGTTGGCTACTTTTGAAATATAGTTATCATACAAGGAGCAGTGAGGGTTATGTTTCACTTACTGGTCCCAGAATCACCTCCCTTTTGCTTCGTCTAATTTGTCACCTTCTTGCGAGCTTCCTGACTGGTCTTTCTGAGATCTGTTCTCATGTAAACAACATCAGTAGTGATAGGGTTACACGACAAAACTCTTGAGCGTACAGGTCATTTGGTACACTCCTGTATCTTGAGGAAACGCAACCATAATACGGTTATGTATGCAGTGTTTCAAATTGCTTGCAGCTTGTCTAAATTGCTGACATCTTGGCGTTCTCCCCTTTCCTAGAATAGTGGCGTTATATTAACCCTGAACTGCAGTCAACAGAATATGAGAGAGTACAATGGGCTAGTGACTCAGGTAACTGGGCCCAGTAACTGGCCACACGAATAAGCTTTCTTCTTGTGCCTAAGTGTACGCTGCACACACAGGTGATCGTAGCGTTCAACAGAAAGACCATTAATCTACGTATTGATACTCAGGATCGGTGTGTTCGTTTGAGCTTTGTGGATGTGAATTTCTTCTCTTGTCTTTCAGCACATTTGCTTCACCTCTCACAGGTAAGGACAAAGATGTAGGAGTGTTCTTTCAGTTCTTCGCTGACAAGCGCGGGGTCCCACATTTAAAACGCGTAACATTGAGTTGGACTGGGTGTTAGATGCAAGGTGGCACGTCCAACGAAGATCACGACCTTTGTCAGTCCTGAGTGGAGAGTTTGTTTGGCATTTTCAAGAACTTGCCTGACGTAGTTCTGAAGATCCTGTAGTCCATGAAACGAACACAGAAGGAAGCCTGTTGGATTATCTCAAGGACAATAAACGTCCTTGGGGTGAGCTTTTTATTATAGAGTTTTGAAGACACACGAGGCGATTCAGCCATCTGAGCTATTTTTGGTGTCCACTCTCACCGTGCATAAAGACGGTATTTTCCGAGTCTCCACTGGAAGAAATATGGACACAGCTTTCTTCAGTCAGACGAAAGTGTCAGTCCAGTGGCTTCGGCGTCCACTTCAAGTGCACTGAATTTGGAATCGCATCACGGAGGTAACTAGCGTAGATACCAAGATGGAACCTAAGAAGCTGATTGGGAGACCGTTGAAGACATATGTTGATCCGAAGTTCACTCGAACTGCTTCGCTTACCAGGAAAAAGCTTTAGTTCAGATATAATTTCACCTTGAACCCTATGGGCTTACAGGTTTTGGCGCAATGATTAGCGTGGAACTTGATCGATTACCTTTGACAGATTGATAAATATGGTATTCAAAATGAGTGTGTTATATGTGGCTTATGTTAGACTGTCCATGAACACAAGCGTGCTTGTCACAAAAGAACAATTTAAGAAAAAAACTATGTTCTACCTGTAGCTCCCGGATGTTAAACTGTTACTAATTTTGTGGACCATCAGGACAACCACTTCTTTTCAAACCGCAGGAAGCCCCTTCGAGTGGCTGATAAAACTTCAAGTGGAAATTCGTGCTCGCGACTGAAAACCTAAGCAGTTTTAACGGGAGGATTAACTAAATCCTGGTTGAATGTCCCGCTTAGGATAATTTTTTATGTGAATGCGTTACACAATGGCCGCCTCATGTTTCAATCGATACGATATTCAGCTGAAAAAACGAGCGATTCAAGTGAGAATCAGGTGAGTGGGGCAAAAATAAATGTAAATCTCGAAATTCGAAAAATTTAGGATCAGGTAGAACACAAGGGCGACGAAAACTCGTGGGCTACGTCTACCTGATGTGTTTTGTGAAAACAATCACAATAATCTCCCCACGTAAACAGCTTGTTAGTCACCGTTTGTTTTCCACTAAGCCTTGTAAACGACGGGTGTGATCAATTTACCTTCAGCAAGATGCAAAACTCTGTGGCCTTAGCCCACCATTGTAAAGACGCTTGCGGGCTATTCCTTTCTACCGCATTAGGATACGCCCGTTGGTTTGTTGTTTTGGTGGTCTCCCATGTTCTACAATCACGCATTTTTGTGTCTTGGGGATCCGTCCTAGTTTTAGAGGACAAATTGTACGGAGCGGTGTGTTTGTGGAACTTGAACACAGTTACTTCGAGGTATACACTCGAGAAGGCAGTAAAATTTCAGCGGATGAGTCGGATTCAGTAATCCAGATTATTTGACGGTGCCTACTGAACTATTCGTGACTTTGAGAGTTTATCCTATTGCGTAGTGCGACACAGGAAGGTCTACAACTTTACGCCCAGAGGCACACACTGCAGTGGTCATCGACTGTGCTCTTAAGGATGAAACGTGCTTGGATGGTAGCGTGTTGCATGGTCGGGAATTCGGAGTCTTCTCCTGGAAAACAAAATACGCAAACCACTGATTCGTCACGAAATATGCCTGATGAGTGCGGCTGCTGGGCGAACTGGTTATCTGCATTTCTGATGCTTGGGAAAGACACACAAATATCGTTGGAAATCAAGATAAACATGTAAAAAAATCATCCAATTTCCAGTAGCTCTACCCGAACAAAGATGAAACCAATTTTTGAAATGGTGGATCCGCTCAATGGTTGGCGATCCGTTCGGATTCATACCAACCCAGACGTTCCTGTGGCCCTCCAAAAATCAACTGTCCGTTTACGTTTTATTGCAAATTACACAAACAATCAAACAAGATATTTGTCAAGTGGTTTCAAACAAATTTAATTTTCCCTGTAAAACATCAACCTGATTCCTCATTTTGAAACCAGTATGGAGCTCTTGTGAACGATGAAACTGAGTCTTTGCAGTTGGATTTAGGAATCCACTACTGTGACTTCCTAGCAAACCACCTGGTATATAATAACGTCGCACGCCAAACAACATTTCGTGAGAAAATGATTCACAGGGGGTTAGGACGTGGTGCGCGTTCCAAAATGGTCGCGCGTAAGACTGAGATACACAGCCAAGCAGGTTGGATTGCACGGGTGCCTCCACTGTTCCTGTGATAGTGAACCTGTTCATGAATACTCCTGAGCCGGATGCAGTCGTTTCGATTACAGTGGCAACACATGGCAACACATTGCTGTGGTTGTGAAATCGCATTGGACGAAGTCGACCTCAGAACCGTAGAAACGACAAATAAAAACAGAACTTTGCCATTCACGGACTGTTGTGTTGAATACGTACCGCTAAACGTCTTGAGACAAATCCGCTCAGAACTCCAAAACACGCCGGCCACAACATGCATTTCAACTGTTCCAATCTTCCATTTATGAGGATAGCAGGTATGCAAGAAACTCAACTGTTTTCAAAATAACAAAACAACCCGAAAAATACTTGAGACAATGTCCCTTTTTCATAACAGTGGACATCCTACAAGGTTTATAAAGAGTGGCTCGAAAAACTCCGCTGGAGAATCACCATAACACTGTCAGATTACCTACGCATCATTTGTGAAACAAGAACCTTGAAGTCTATACCAAGAAGCTTCAGCCCATGCAACGTAAAAACCCATTCTTAATTTTGCTGAATGTCTATCCATACACGAAGACCAAATACCCAGGGAGTACGTCACAAACTGTAAATATGCGTTGAACAGCTACGACTGTGGTGCAGTTTATACTGATTAAACCACTTACTGGACCTCCCACCAGAGCTAATGCCAGCATCCTGGAAGGATATCAAACAATCAGTCTCCCCTGTTTAGATGGAAATCAAACATTGAACCCCGAAGAACCAAGGTTGTTCCAGGGCCTGAAAAGCTTTGTATAGTACTCCTTTTGCCATCCACAGATATATTAGAAACGAGACGAAGCCCAACCGTCAACTAATCGGCCAGCGGCCCAAGCACGTACTGGCCGATCAAGCACTCGTCAAATATACCTGCGCCATGCAGTGTAACGGCCCATATCCGACGATAAAATGTCAGCTTGCCCACTATGGGAGCTGATTTAGCCTGGATGCAAGCACCAGCCTTCTGCGACTAGTTTTTCATTCATTGCCGGTTTCTTTGCTAGCATTAAAGATACTTGCCAACCCGGGTGAGCAGATAAACGACCATCTGAGTTAAAGTCTAGACACCCGAGTAGTATGACTGTAAAGAGCATTAGATTTCCCCTCAGATGCTGAATGCTTAGTTTAGTGTCTACACAAGCATTCTCGCTTTACTTGGGTCTGAATAGATTCATTCAATGTGAACAGCACCTTCATTCGCCGGGGTTGAAACCAGGAATTGTTAAGCTGGCACATCATAGTGTCATTATTGGCGCAGCGGTTCCTTTAGGTGGACCTCCGTCTTTTCTTAGATTTATGTTTGTGAAGTAGTTCAGGGGCGTAATTTAAGCCATAAGCAAATACCTGATGAAAGACCCACTCTGTGTCTCGTAGCTAGGTAGGACATACCATGCTGAAGTCATCCCCTGTTTGGTTTTCAACACAGTAGCTCTGTCATCTACTGGCCAAAACTTGACCGTTTTACATCATAAAGGATGGGGTCCACAGTTCTCATGGCTATCCGGGAAATCAAGTGGCTTATTCTGAAGGTTTGCGTTGGAGAATTGCATGGAAATATACTCATTGTACAATAGAATGAAGTAGACGAAGATGTGGTATGACTGAAACAACACAATTTAAGCGTACATAATCAAATGACTGATAAATATAAACCCGGACTGAACAGGTTGACAGACACTGCTTAGCATCCTGCTTTAATGTGTACCCAATCTTCTTGCAATCAAAGGTGACTGAGCAATTCCTGTGGTGTATGGCAAACGGAGTAAGATCAGTAGAGTGGATGAGCAGCTGCGTATCAAACTTAAAGAATCGTCTGCCCAAATTCACAATGCGATAACCCGGACCAGTCGGAATTTCGTCTGGTGGCCCGAGGATGCCAATGGTCATAATGCATCTGTGTAAAAGCTCCCCACCCACGTGATGTTGAACGACAACTTCAAGTTTACACTCATCACAAAATGTACTTTGGTAAAACGATCGTCTCAACAATGAAAGCAGCATGGTTGCTTCTTCCTTTTAGCACTGACAGACTAAGATGCGATAATTACACTCTCCAGTTACGTGAGATCAATAGAGGCAGGCAAAGACGCATCCTCCGAACGGTTCCCAGGTCCAGAGACTACTGGGCTCTCCATAGTTTCATCCATTCTGACTATAAAAACCGGTAGGTTTTACCGATATGATACACTAACCTAGTAAGCGTAATCTGCATTCCCTGTTTGGCTGATGCTGTTCCCTCCAAGAGGTGCATTCCTAAAAAACATGAATTATCTTCGGCAGCCATGTTGCCACGCTACTCAAATATACCGAAGTGGTCGTCGTATTGCAAGAGAGCTTCTGAAACTACTCAGCTTAAGTAAACCACGCGGCGAAAGCCAACCTATACACGTATACAGCACCAGCTTGTCCACTATAGATCAGGCAACCTTCTAACCGCCGCTTATTGTTGGTTAATGCAACCCAGAATTTTCATTACATGACCTTCTTAGAGAACCGCTGAATTTGCTTTGTTTGGAACGGAGCAGCCAAGCATACATACTGGCAGCGCAAACAACGCTCACCTGTTTGATATCAAAACCCAGGTCAAGTGAATTAACCCAGCTCCTTCAAACCCACAAAAATTTACTCGCTAGCATATGCAGACAACAGCCGGAGTCATGTCCGTCGAGGTGGATATCCCATCCTAAAAATTGGACAAAATGGGACCTGTGATCCAAATGGCAGTAATCAGCTTATAGCTGACTTTATTTTCTTTGCAGAAAACATAGATATAGTTACTTAATTGTGCTGTTTAACATGTTCTGCACCTTCTTCTTTTCGGTTTTTCTGAACATTGGATTGCAACAAAGCGCATAATTGGGGTTAAAAAGTGGAAAAACGATTACGCAAGCAGGTGAATAAGACTCTAATCCGTGGAGGTTTGGACCACCACCAATGAACCTAGTGGTATGTTAAAACAGTGGGCGATGTAGCCTTACCTATTGCGTTTCGTAAGTGCACGCCGAATTAGTTGCTTCGATTTATCCCATTGGTTTATTTTTTTGGACACGGTTTGATTGGAAAAAATGCACTGAATAAAGAAGGCCTGTTAAATCTGCGTGCTCCGACGGCACTCATCTGCCCATTCCGGAAGACTTTCTTTTTTGTTCTTATGCAATTCTCAGAATTAATTAATGTATGCTATCAGCTTGCAAGTGAACACTATTCACAAGGTCACTCGGTTTCCGAACAAACATGGCTCATGGTTCATGGTCCTCTTTCACCTTCCTTTGAAACGGGCAGTAGGACTGGAACTGAGGATGTGCGATTGTACAATGACTCTAGTTGCTTATACCGTAATAAAATCCTCCCGATAAGCGCAAATTAAAAGGTTTTAGCAATGGTTACCTTGGTTTATTCTTTTCTTCTGAAGGCGAACTAGAAAGTAATACATGTCACTTATTTTTGCAAGTTATGCACTTTTTAGTGAAGACCATTTGCGTCTCTGGTGCATTCAACGCCCCTGGGCGCCTAACGTGTCATGAATCGGATACCGAAAACATCGGTATGCTTGTCAGATGAGTGTGATGCATCTAGATGGGTTTGTCTCTCCTGACCAAACTTGGTAAGCGCAAAGTTGTTTCCAAAAATAAACAGATATGTGGTTGATGGAGAAAAAAGTGGAACCCAGCCGGCACAACTGGTTTGTTTACTCTCGTCCACCATACAGATTTCTCGAAAGACGATCTGACTGAAATGAAAGTAGGGCTGGTTTTATGTGGTTGTAAAAAACCTAGGTTACCAAAGGATTCGATCGAGTTGACTGCCTTTCGGACCTTATTCGACTTCTGTCTTATCGTGTAACTGCTGTCCAACCGAAATACTAGCACACTAGTTAAATCGCATGTTCACTGGGTAAACACGGTGAAAAAGACAAGTACAATTCGTAAGTCAACAATGTAGAGTTCTTTTTGCCCTTGAAGTTTATGATTATGATTGATTATTGATTATTGATTCACGACAAATACACTCATTTGCAAATAAGTTTGGGAGACTAAAGCAAATCTCTCGTTTATGATGTTCTTCAACTGAATGTGCTGCACACGTTTCAGTTGGTACGATATTCGAAATATCACAGAATAGTTTCATGGAAATCTAAATGGGTTCCATGTGAGTCTCTCGCAAAACCACATTTGTTTGCAAGTGAGTGTATTCCGCTAATTTCGCGCAATTTGGTTCCAAGTAGAACGTGAGGGTGACGGAATCTCGGGGACTGCGGCTACCTGATGAACCCCAAGAGGGGCGAAACCGGTGGTTGGCTGTCGAAGAGTTTTCAGCAACCTTATGAGTAGTTTCTTTTATGAAAATTATTGATTCATTTATTTGAACAGTTGCATGTATTTGAAAAGTAATCGGTATTTAGTGCATTGACCTGAAATTCTAATTGCGTCTATCCAACATGTGAGGCAAATAAACCTCACTGAAATCAACCAACATGAAATTGGACGGACGAGGTTTTGTACAGTTATAATTACAGTATAATTATCTTGATGAACGCACATTTAGGGATAGTCGAAATTAACTGCGGCCAAACAGCATTGTGGCTGACTGTTTGATAAACGAAACGAATTCACGAGACAATTATTCCAGTGAAGATTTCTCCCACCCAATGAAGCTGAAAAGCCGAAAAACACCATACAGTTGTTGGGATTCCGTGTTGGGAATCATCAGTACTGCACATTCCACAAAATCCACGTCTTTCCGGACAGTAGTTAAACATTCAACGGTTCGGTCACAAGTGACTGATCGGCAGCGTGATTAGATTTCGTTTAGGCAGCGCCACTTGTCCGTCAACACGGGAAATCACATCACGTGGTCACGTATTGACTGGCTCCTCAAGTGACAACTTCTCAGAAAGAAGTTCCACACATCGAGTGAAATTATCCTACTTCCGATTTGCTTATCTGTCGCAAGCCAAGTGGAGTTAATCGATTCACACCTGTTCGTAAACCGGAAAGGGATAGAAGCTATGTTGTGACATTCACACCTTCTTGTAGAGTGTTAATTGTCCAACAGTCTGGTTGAGTGTAATTACCGGGTTTCAACATGCTGACCTCATCTGACCCTCTTAAGTTCAATAATGTTGCAGCTGTTCGCCCCACAGACCAGAGAGCTTGTTCTCACTGTGTTTGGCTGCATTTAGCATAGTCTCAGCAAAGACTTTATAGCCCGAAGAGTCCACTCCGAATCGGGTTAAAAATCGGTAATCTGCCTGGCGTGATAAGCAGCTATGTCGAAACTGAACAATACTGTGTGTGTGGGTGACTGGAGCACCGACACCGACTTTGTGTAGAATACTAAACTTGTGAAATTTCGTCAACTCAACCGTTTTGAGTGATAGCGCATGGAAATCACTGGTACCGCTTAACGGAACACATGTGCAGACCGAAAAACCAGTTGGGGTAAAAGGCTAATATGTACTTGAGTAACAAAAAAAAACCTCAGTGAGCGCTACTGAATCGCCCACATATATCGAGATACAGCGCAGTTCTCTCTGTTTTTTACTGGCTCTTGCGCAATCCATGTTGTTTTGGTGGAGATTGTACTGTTGAGAAATGCTGGAGGAAACGTATGCATTTAAGGTGCGTTGTAACAACTCGGGAGCAAGCTATCGCCTATCACGGAGTCTTTGTTCCCAGGTACCTATTCAACTGCACAAAAGCCTTTGTTTTGCGATTTTTCTCCGTGCATTTAGTTGCTAACCCTATTTGTCATTCTTAACCCTCAGGTCCTGTTTTTTTTATTATTTATTACGGTTTCCACTTGAATAGCAACTTGAAAGCTAATCGCAATCGTAACAACCACCATTTTCCTGCCAGCAGAATTGGCGCCTAGCTTCATTGATTGACTGCCCTTCACAGCCAACTCTTCCATTGTCGATCGAATCAATCATACTATGGTCAGTTCACTGTACCAACCAATAACTGTTCCACTATTGAAGCGAAAAATTACAAATCGCAAACATTCTGAGTGGAAGTACGGTGCAAAATCGATAGTGTAGCCTTAATTGAACATTAGAAGAAGCTTCATCGAAGAGGATGCAACGGTCAGACGACGGAAACAATTCGGATAGTGTTTTATGTATGATCGGTGGATATGCACGAAGACAAGTTCGTTGCTAGATAAATTTGGCTAAATTTAAAAAGCCCGGGTGAGGTGAAATTCCAACAGTATGGTAAAACAAGACTAGGCAAACCCAAAGTGACGGTCTTTATATAAATCGAGAGAACGTACTGGACCTATCGACATCCAGTGCTAGTCTGAATTTCAATCCCCTGTTTTTAGGAAAACTTTACGTGGGCTGAAATCCGTAAAAAAGGTCATTGAGCAGTTTTCGGTTTTATAGCATACCGCCAAATGATCGTTGGCTGTGGAGAACTCACCAGGAGTTCAGAGCTCGTGTCAGTGACCAAATGACATTTTGCGTCACCAATTGGAATCAACGCGCACCTTCCTCCAGCAGTGTCAAATCCGTAAACATTAAGGCAATACAATGTCCAGTATTCGGGAGTTTGTTCTGCGCGATGCAGTTCTCTCCTTATGACAATGCTTTGCACATTTAGTCGAACCACTTCTAATGGACTTAACCTTCCACATATTTGAGTTCGGAATCTCTTAAAAAAGTCTTCCCAGCGTTTACTCTCTACGTATCGCTTGTAGCCTTCAGGGTATCTAAACGAGGGTCCCATCTTTCGTCCTTCTATGGGAACTCCAGACAATACTAGGTTTGGCAAGTCCTCCAACGGTTTTCCTCTAGACGTGAACAAATGTACGTCACACCAAACTTGATTGAAAAGTTTACTTACACTTTAGGTACAATTCCAACCAAATGTTCTTCAGTTTCACAAAATAGAGGCGCTAAACATTAATACCAGTTATCTCTTGTGAAAACACTGTAGCTCATATTAGATGTTATTCTACAATGGACGGGAGATCCAAAGCGACTGCTAGGCAACACTGGTCTTTGGCTTACGTGTCAGTCTAAACACGACAGGTGATTACCAGTGGTCGACCTTCACAGTTCACCTCAGTACAGTGGATAAGCTTCAGCAAGCTTAACTGTCACGACCGTTTTCATTCTCATCGGATGGACGCAGCACAGTGGATAAGCTTCAGCAAGCCTGACTGCCACTACCGTTTTCATTCTCATCGGATGGACGCAGTTCCCGAGTTTCTGTCAACCATATCTTACACTTGAAATCTAGTCGGACGGCATACGCCAAATTGCGCAACAATTTGGTTTTAAAGTGGTGCAATCTAGCTGAATTTCCTGTCTTCTGCCTACGAACGTTTTCAAAAATAAAACGTTGGCGAACTTCCCTGAATCCAGGTTTATTGTTCTGGATAGCACTGTGTTGTCGTAAGACCTTGCTGTGTTGGATATCTTAAGGAATAACTTATGTTTGCGTTCATAGACGCGCCTACACTAGCATAGGTTGCCATGCATTATCGGCATTCCAATGCAGGTATTGTTGCTTACAGTTCTGGAATGCGTTCTGAAGTTTGTTGTAACATTCGCGACATGCATTGTTTATTTTGGCGAGTGCTTAACACCAACGAGAAGTTTCAGGACCTTAACACACGTACCGTCATATCATAGAGGAATTGTTTGTAAGAAACCCTGTTCAGCTGACGAATGGGGGTTGTGCGAGGTTTCAGACCGATTAGCGATATCTTGAGAGCTACTTGGTTTGAACAGAACACATCTTTAAAGTTTGCTAATATCCTCACCAAAACTAACAACATTTTGAGAGTATCCAACGATATGAATGACCAATACTTTCCACTAATGCTTCCAAAAAATAGGTCACAAAAACGCCTTTAATATTTACAACGAAACCAAAATAGTACATTACATTTGTGGGGTTTCCAAGCTACTGCTGTTTTCTCCTGTCACGAAACGTAAAACATGTAGTTCCAGAACGTTGGACAGATGGTTAACTGGATAGAAAATTCTATTCCGCCCGCAAGCGCTTTGGAAAATAAAACAAACAGAATTGCAAATCTTCCCTTCGAATTTATAATGCTGTTTGTTATTTGAACTACCAACAACGTCATCGGCGTCAGTAGCTTGAAACAGCCCAGTGTGTAAGGCGCAAATCCACTGACCAGAAGGTCCATGGTCCACACTCAACCTCTGCATCTCGGCTGCTCCTGTCTGACGGTACCTCATCCCTGGTGCTTCCTGCGGGTGGTATGGTAGCTATGCATCTTAGGGGTGTTAAAGATGAACGATAACTTGAAAAAAAACAATATTCTGTGAAGAAATGCGTTTCAAACTCTAAAAAGGACAAACAAGCAGCACCTTGCGATAGAAGGAAAGGAAAACTAATGAACCTGGTGAATCAACGTAGCCTTTAAATAGAAAAATTCAAACTTAAATGCAAAATGTATTATACTTTAAGAAAAGTTTGGTTATTTACACGCAGACAAGCTACATTCCCAGGCAAATTTTGACAAAATATGCAACCGTTTGAACAGGCAAACTGTGAGCCCAGTGAGGTTGTAAATCAGAGGTTTTTTCGCCGTTGAATGTGTTTTTCTTGGGAGTTATTTTATTGTCGCAATGAAACCGTCCTTGTCATTTAAGTGAGGTCTCACGATGGCCTTCCATCTCCAAACGCACAGGTTGACAAACAGAAAGGCTTTTTTAATCACGCAACAGTTTAAGCACGTACACCCCTAGTTGAACGATTCTGACCATTCTATTTGGTTATAAATACATGCAGCTCTTTTTGAAATGGATGTTCGAATGTCCATCTCGGAATTAGTGTGCGTGAAGCGTATTCGAAAACGCTTTCGTTGATGCGTAGATATAGTTAAACTAGACGAAATAAGCTGCATGCATCCACTAAGTTCTACAGAACAGGAACTATAGTTGTAAATTTTTTCCGTTGGGTTTTTGGTTCTGTTTCTAGAGATGACAATGAGAAAACGCCTGAAATATCATATATATATGATATACATATATATATCAGGTTATCAATATATATAGTTTATATATATTATACAATATATATTATTAATATATAGTCAAATGTTTCATCTTTCAAAACTTACTCCAATACCCCATTTGAGAAAACATGTTCATAAACACCGGAACAAGACATTTGGTCACAGGTAGTTTTATGCGAGTCTTGTAAAATCAGGATTGAGTCGGAGCATCACAAGACGAATAGTAAAAATGTTAACAACGACCCGAAAACTCTTTTCCGCCATGTTTCTCTATTTTGTAATCAGTCGCATTAATTTCAGCTTCTAAAGACACCTGGGGCAACTATGCCAATATCTCACTATTAAAATCACCCCAATATGCTCAACTAATGCTCAGTTTAAAACGTCTAAATTTTGTAACAACATCCTGTTTGCTAGCAGTATGATGCGAATCAGGCATTTTATTCGATATTTCTTCCTGCGTGTAAAATCAGTCATGCCAAAGCACCGAACAACGTTCTTCCACACTGCGAGTCACCATCCCTACTCACCTCACGGTTCACACTCGCCAGCCTCCGGCTAGTTGCTGAACACTAAACCCGTCAACACGTCGTAGTCTGATGTAAACATTTCATGAGTGAAACGTGGGAAATGTCGTTACAGTAGCCGGGTGGTCGTGGTTTCGAAATTCCCTTGAGTTTCCTGAGATACGTACTAATGATTGTCCCCTAAATGGATCGAACACATGTACAGTGTTACCTAGTTCGTTAGCATAGGCTTAGTGCATCGTCACATTGGCCGTGGGTAATGGGCATTAAACGGAGTTTTTCGATTTTCATGGGCCATCCCACAAAAGAGGATGTGCAGTATGGAGCCGGTGTATTTTGGGTCGCCATTGGAGATGAGTTTCGACGAATCTGTTAGGTGCCCATGAGCATACTGGCGCCCCAGGTCGTCTGCTTTTCAAGAACCAATTCCTCAGTCACCGGTCACAAAGTGATTCTGAAATCTTTGATTTTTCCATTTACGATCTTCGAGAAAGTCATCTAATGAGACTTTTTTTTTATTCACTGTTGTCTTTCTACCTGTACACAGGTACACACTAAGGTTGTTTGAAAAAAATTGATTTTGACTTAATCTAGGAAAGACCTTACAGCAGATTTCCGCTGAATCCCAAAACCCCGCATTTTTTTCTCAGTCTTTAAATTCAAACTCTGCTTCGGTAAAAAGCTGGACGCCGTGTTATCAATCCGCAAAATGACTGCCTTACAAGAGCAGACAAACTGGGGCGTAGCCAGTGGAATTCTGAAGTATGGTAACTGCAAGGTCAAGTAAGCTTCCCTGTTGTGTACCGTCGACGAATTATCGTTGATATCAAAGGGAATCAGCTTCGATGACTATGAGGTACGGATGACATAGTGCTGGTTGGATGTCGGAAAGTAAGTATAGCAGAATCGTTCACATCCAAAGTATGCCAGTCCCACGGTTGTTACCTACTTTCTGAAGCTACCTAATAGGTGTGTGCTCAGATCAACAACTCTTCTAGTCTACAATAGAGATCTTATCCTATCTGTCTACTGAAAGTCAGAAATCGTCTTTAACCACAATCGACCTTCTAGTCTATTGAAAATTTGGGTATCCCGGTTTCCACCAAGCTACATGATGTTTAACATAAACCAATCAACTGTGAACTTCAATTGACCACATTTCCATCATCTAAAAATGGTGAATTTTTGTTCAGAGATGCAGTTTTTTTCCGAAATATCTACCTGCCTGGGCAGTGGAATTAGTCTAAAACATCCCCCTGGTGCCAAGTCAATTGAACTGGACTTCATAGTAAAGACGGACATGAAAGCTCACGGTGATCTGAATCAATGGTAAACAATACTGCGTAGGTTTAGACAAGCTTTTGCCGATGCCTACACCAGGTGAACGTTCAAGCCAAGGATATTAACGAAGTTTCTTAATCTGCTAGATGGACGGCTTTCTAATGCTGATGCTTTTGTCTACGACGCATGGTCAAAAATTAGTCGGCAGTCATCTATCCAAGAATCCACTGAGCGATGGGGATAGGAGACAGTATGAGGGCGACGTTGAACGTTGTTTTTTTTACCTCGAATAGTTTCATCAATTGATCCAAAGCGTATAGGAGTGAGTAAAACTATTAGAAAACTTATAAAAGCTGGTCACAAATCTTTCTTAGTGAGCTCACTGCCTCCAATCTGCCTAATCAGACGTTAATATCTCCACAGATGACAGAAGCCGCGACATGCTCAGCTGACAAGATTCGAGAACTCTTCCCGAGCCAAGAATGTATGCGATGCCGCTGGCGTTCTCAGGAACAAAAACTTTTGTTTCCCTAGTATTTGATTTGTGGTAGACAAACAGCTGTTTGAGATAAAACTTCGGTATTTCATACGTCGAGAATATCTGAGCAACCCTAGTTCTCCGGGGATTTTCGAATATCCACTGACTGATTTGTTTATCTGAGCAACCCTAGTTCTCCCCGGATTTTCGAATATCCACTGACTGATTTGTTGCAAACTGTACATCCGTTTTGTTGTAATCCTGGCTGCGCTCATCAGGTGATCCGTCAAATTACACAGATCAGCAATGACTGTTTTTGGACATTAAACCAGCCAAGTAGATTAAGTCAAGGACCAAATGTCTATCTGCTGTGAACAGCGGTGTTTGTGTTCGAATAGGTTGAACGAGGACAAAAACGTTAAGACAGACACGGTGCTTGTAGCACCAGGGTATCGTAAACAATAGGTCTTTCGCCGACCATCCCCCCGTGTTCAACCCAAATTAGCCAATCAAACAAGTTTTGAAATTTTCACAGACTTCCGTAACATGCTCCTCATCAATAGTTACTTAGCATTCAAACATGGAACCATGTGATTAGCGCGAAAATATAACGGGTAATCAATCCCAGATAGAAACTGGAATGTAAACACATTTTGTTTGTAGTGAATGAGGACAAAAGACAGGAGGAAGGATTTCATAATATGCGCATCGTTTAAAATGAACTATTTGAAATATTCAGAGTAATCGTTGTTCCACCACAAACAGTCGCTATCAATCGTCACAGAGAAATCTGTGAGACAGTCGTAAAGTCACTAATTTTGTGGCAAAGTATTCCAAAAACACTGGTACTCTTCCCATGCAGACTAAGTCAAGTTCAAGAATACGACTGAGGATAGTAATCCATTTGGAATATTTGTTTTTAAATGTTTTGATTTTGTACCCATGAACCGTTTCTGAAGTGGAACCTTGGGAAGCTTGAAGATAGTTTAATTGTAGTGAGGTATAAAGGAATAAAATAAACCAAAAAGTTCTTGATTGCGTCCACTCCGAAGCAGTCCATCTTGGACTCAAACCACATATCGTCCTGTTGCTTGTAATTCGTGTGATGAGTTCCGGAACAACTCAAGCTGGATTTATTTTCATCGAAAGTGTTGCTGCAAAACGGCAATCGGACTTTGGTTAATCCGTTCTTATTAGAGAGAATGAACTCGGTTTTCCAGAAGAAAGACAGGTTTCTTGATAGTTTACGTTTGAGATAACGTGCTACTGTTGCTCTACTTGTCTGTGTTGAATGAGCCTGAACAAGCGAGCAAATTCAAGTCACGCAGCCACTGATATATGTTGTACATCGTCTACATACACGCACAGGTTCTAAAATCGAGATGCGAAATGTAGTTGTCTGATTAGCAGTAAGACACGTTTCGCTCCCTTACTCCCGGAAGTCGCGCAGACGCAAGGTAAGATGCTTTTCTCACCAGTCAGGTGAGTAACTTTTCCTGGGTTCATGAAAGGACGAGGAAAGTCCATTTTCTACCTAACCGATGTATTCTTTCATAAAGAGAAGCTAAACAGCCGGTCATGAAAATACCAGTCCTCAGGTGCAAATCAGTACGAACAAGATATATGGGAAAGCTTGGGATGCATCGGCTTGGCTGAAACTACGTATCGGCAGTACTGACAGCAATAATGATCACGACCAGGCTCCAACAGGAGCTTTTCGTGGATTGCTAACCGCCTAGTATGCGGCCGTACCACGTGACGTTTATTGATCAACTTTAACTTTCTTGTAAACTTCTAACTGTAGTAGAGTGAATCAAACGCCTCTAGGAATCTTTACAGCTAGATAAGTCAATACGACAGGATAAGATTGCTCACGGTCTACGTTGTTAGTGAATCAATCTAACCGTGATAAAAGCAAATCTCTGAGTACATAACCAGGTGTTTACTTTTCATGTAGATGAGCTATGGTTGATGAGCTCCGGTGAAAGTGAAACTCCCGTATGCTATGCACCCTCCAAAATAACTTAAAGAAGAAAAGCCGTTCAAACAGATTGACACAAATATACACTATTCCGATCTTCACATGCATGTATGGTGTACCTGCGAGAAAGCTTGAGACAATTTTACTCAAATAGGCCAAACAACTTGTGAATCTGTTATATTAAGTAGTTATTTCAAGTGGAAAAGTGCGGTGGTGGAATCGGAAACACTCTAGTGGTAAGTAAAACGATAAGCCAATAAACTTTTAGATTAAGCTAACACTTTATGGGAACGTGTTGGAATACTGGTAGCTCGGGTGTGATAGTTGGTATTTGATCAGGTGGCTGTTGATCTGTTCGCCGAGCTTGGCAATTGATTTGCAAACGTTTCGTCACCATTCGAGGAGACATCTTCAGTGCGCTGTTGGGTGGGTAGTCTCTCTCTTTGTGCCAAGCTCAGCGAACAGATCAACAGCCACCTGATCAAATACCAGCTTTATGGGAACATTTCAAGTTTAAAACAGAGCGCAGTGGAATGAGATGATATGATGCTACATTTTGATTGTCGAGGGCAACCGTTTTTGAGGATCTCTACAAGGAATTGTATAGGAGTCAAATGCAGCGTCATCTGAGTCCGTCATCTTGAAATGTGATTGGTGTATTCCTCAAATCAATCGATTGTATAAATTCTTGGAAAAGAATGCCCAACTTGGCTGGAACGTTGGGTTATAACATCTTATTCCACTTTACCGTGCTTCAACTTTAAATGTTTCCGTAACGTACACCACAGTGTCCAATCTTTTGAAAAATATCCCAGCTGAGTTTGACCCGGAAATTTGAAAGTGATTTTTACTTGCATATACATATGTATATATACCTGATACTACAAGACTTTGGAGCTTCTCAGCATAACTCCACAAATATCTGTCCGCGTAAATGGAATTCACTGGAGAACATGTTGTGCTGCATGTTTTCTGTCTGTCAGTAGCTGAGCCCGAAGAGCCCAAGAACGCCGCTGCATATGCCATCTAGATTTTTCAGACTTTCGTACCAGGCAAGCGCAGGATTCGAAGAACCAGTTTCTGTAGAGCGAAGCAAAGAGTAGCTGATGTCCTTGGATGGAACTTTCACACGCCATGCTAGGGCCTCTTCCCGATCTAACGGACACAGAAACTGCGTATCAGTATAACCCTATAACAGGCTCCGTTAAGTGTATGATTTACTATTGATCAAAGTGGCAGTTTATTTGAACTGTGAATTCTTCCCATGTAAAACCCTTCCTTTATTCGTTAGAACTACTCGCATGATCCCTACCGTATTAGTCACGTGACCGAATGCGTTTTGAACGGCTGATAACTGGTCGATAGTCACGTTACTCCAGTCATTCGGACATAATGTATGGTACACAGCTTGTACGCTATGTTTCACGTAGACCGCCAAAAATCCCGCCATTCCATGATGTCACACAAGGTGAGGGAGAGATTGCCGAACCAACATTTTCGGAATCCAAAAGAGGTTTGGATGTGGAAAAAAACACGCGGCATATGGACAAATTGGTAAACACTCCGAAGTATGCACTCGAACCGAAGGTTATTGCCGAGGGCATACACGCTACAAGGTTTCTACACAGCGTACATATCGATCAACGACGTGATCGTTTGCGACCAATGTTAGCCTTGGAAGAAGCATGCCTGAATGAGGAGATGCGTGAAAGATTTAACGTAGCCATCCACTATTCTTAATCCCTAATCGATCCAAAAAATTGGAGTCATCCCTCGACTACAATACTGTAATCGAAAATATGAGGTGTTCAATACGGACCTTATTCAGAAACATTGGTCGAAATCCGCCAAAATTTGCTTTGTTAATCTGTTGAGAAGAAAACTTGTGCATATTAGGTAAAAACAAACGAGGTGTCGCTGAAAACGGTAATTTTGCTGTGCTCCAGGCAATTCGAATATACAGTTGGCGGTACACGCAACTACTGTAGTCAGTATAATGCTACATTACAGCAAGCCACAAATGCCAGTGTATTGTCATTTGACAAAAATGCGAGATTGCTCGACCATACAAGACGCGGGCGACGATTGCCTGACCTTGAGATTCCGTTGCGCGGTACGTAGATGTGCGCGTAGTGTCTGCAACTTATGGGCCATCGCGAAACTGTATTGCAGTGTCGACGAAAACATGATTCGCATAAAAATCAGTTCATTTCTAACCATACCTTGAGTTCGAAGCCCGGTTGACGTTTTCATGGATTCAAACGCCTAGTTTCCAGGAGAAACGACACTTAGACTCGGTCGCCTCTGAAAAAAAAACTACTGAAGTCCTTATCAGAGCAGGTCTTATTGCGCTTTTCAGATTCTAAACGACTGCAGTAAACTTCACCGTATGAACCAATCAACTTTTGATAGCATGCGCCAAACAGTTCATTTCAAAACGATTGGATTCACCACAGTGATTTTTCGCGAAAGAATAAAGGGGTAAGATTTCTTCGGCAATGCTACAAAAGCGTCCAGTGTGATAAAAGGTACTTAAAAATGAGCTTCGGCTGCGCTGGTTATTGCCATCCTCCTGGATGTGGAGCCCGAGGCGGGTCATATCAATGGTTAGCGACACGGTCACACATGGCCCTCAATGATGGTCCTACATCCAAGCTATTGCCTTCAATGCATAGCTCCCTTCCCAACTCCTCCACTTAACAGTCCACGGATAGTGCTGTATCTACACAACAATTTATCAACTCCCGACTCCAATGCGCGGCAATCTACCCCACCCCCAAATCATCGGTGAAGGAAACTGTGGCAGCTACAACCACCGTAAGACAAGCATGCGGTGCTTACCGCTGATAATAATGATGACGATGACAAAGACTTTGTAATAGCAGTAACCATTGACATTGTACGACATTACTACTGACTTCATCTTCAGTAGGAAAACCCCTGACCCTGTAAATGCTACGTGTTTACGGGTAGGAGTTAAACAGTACAGATGAAAAACAGTGCTGCAAACCGATCCTTGCAGAGGTGGACGTGCTTGTTTTACTCTGTGATTCATAAATTGTCACTTGAATAGCTATCCATGCATTTTGATCAAATCCCGCCAGAGTATATTTCGGTTCGTCGACTCTCCGTCACACATCTTTACAGAATTTGAGGCGTTGGAAGCTGTTAGCAAACTTGGGGACTGACATTCAAATATTTGATGATGATGATGATGAGATTGAAAAATCGTTTTCTAGTTTACACAACGACTGCCTCAACTGGTGTAGTGCATTTTAATGTATAAATTTCGTCGATTTGGTCTGTTCAAAGGGTTGTCTATTGTGTCTCAAGGAGTTCCGACCAATCTCCGTTATTTTCGGGGTCATCATAGCAGTATGGTTAGCTTTTGGAGACAAAATCTGATTCAGCTGAGGTTCTGTCGCAAGTGTCGTTCCTCAGAATTTTATCCTTTGTAGAGTTGATCACCGGGTGAATAAATCTGCATCGTATTCCGATGTAAGGGTCAGAGTTACTCAACTCAGATAATATGTACATGATCGCTTCTATGCAGACAGTGTTCTGCGCGGAGTAAGCAGTTAATGGACTGTTTTCTTCACTGTCCCCGTGAGTTTGCTGTGAAGATCTTCACTGAAATGTTTTGACACATCAGGCATGGTAAACGCGGGCCTATTGTAATTTCCTGACATGTGGATAACCCAGTGAGCTTCGGTGTCCGGTTTTCCTGTGATTTTCGTCGGTACGTTCTGCAGTTAGTTTCCACAGATTGTTCCATGTGGTTACGGTTCTGCTAAGCTGGAAATCAGACCTTCTTTTCCAGTGAGTGGAGGTCCAGCTAAAGGTATCCACGCTTATTTGTCATGAGGGTTAATAAATCTGATTGGCATGCTCCTGCTAGTTAAGGTTATTATTGTACTAGAGACTGTTCAGCTGTAGCACCCTTTCGGTGCGTATCTGCCATGCCACCCGAGAGAAGCACGAGGACTGGGATACTTCCAGGTTGCCCAAACCTAGACAGGGAAAGTTGAGAGGCAGAGGTCGGGTTCGAAACACGGATCTTTCGGTCAGTAAATTCGCGCTCTAACCACTTGAGCCATCTCGCCCACTTATTGCACTGGTTGGTAATGAAACTATGGGATACCTAAATGGAGCAGCCTTGGAGTTTTTGAAGCCGGTTTTGAATATGTTTCCCACTACACATCGGCAACACTCGTCCTTTGATCGCTTAGGGGACCTCGGTTTTGATATACGTTAAAGAGTAATCTGACGTTTCTTTGGAACATTTTGTGAAATACTCGTTACCTGATATCAACCCCCAACCTCTCAGCAGGGCCGACAGGTAGTCCAGTGAATTCAAGTGACAATAAAGTAAAGCTCACTGGCTATTCATCACTAGTAATGATTCGTAACAATCGTTCACCTGTGACACTCTTTGGGTGTTCAGCTACTTTGCCACCCGAAAAAATCACAAAGGCTGAGATACTGTTAGATTGCGCAATCCTAGACATGAGCAGTCGAGATGCTGCCTGCCGAGACCACTGACAACTCGGTCGATAAGTTTCCGTCTGATCCGCAGAGCTATCTCGAGCTCAGTCGTAGCAAGGCGTATGTGAGGCCAATTTAAGCTGTTATCCTTAATTGTGATTATCTTATACCGTTCTAGAAATATCTACTAAGAGCGAATTTGCCGAGACACGAAATGCCAGGTCGTCCAAGGACCCGTCACCAGCTTTTTTCATGGGTCTGACCAACTAGTAATGCGCCTTTAGTGTTGGCTTCTCAACTTTCGTAGTAAAGAGTAGACAAATAACGGGAGTACTCAGCAGTACCAGATGAAGCCGGAAGACGGGTAACCACCTCGCCAGCATTCCTAGATGTTCGTACTTCTAGTAACCGCTGTGTACAGCTAACAGAAACGTTACGAGGAAAACGCTTTCAAATGGGATACAAAGAAATGGTTGGTAATGTACGTCTTTGGCATTTGGGCACCCCGAAGATCGTCGCATTGATACGGCACCCAAAACAGGACAGTTTTACTTGTGGTCCCTTCCAGTACTTTGTTCCATGCGTAAGACCTCAAACTGGTGAGCACCTGTAACACACTGTTGAATCGAACGAATTTTCATAAACCTGCTTTGCCATTAAAATTATTGAATTACTTCGGTCTTGTCTGCACAGTTACAACCTGGTGATTTTCAATTCACTGATGATTATGGGGAGGCTTATCTCCAGTCTACTCTCACACAAATTTTGTTACCTGTCGGGGTGAACCACCTCCGTGAGCAACCTCTCAGTGGCTGATCCATTGTGGACACTTGACCACGTTGTCCAGCCACATCATCATTATGATCACAAGTTTTAAGGATAAATCTTTCAAGGTAACGCAACTGTAATAATTTGAGGAGCCAGTTGGCAAGTGACCATGCAATGTGGATTAGGTGACTGAAGGATGAGCGACACTCTATCCTATCTTATCTGAGCTCGAGTCAACTCTCCTGTTGATTAGCCCCCTCATGACCGAACCGTTAAGGGTCCAGCGAATAGTCTTCACATTGTTTTCGTTTAGTATGTACTGAAACCAGTGTACGGGGGGAACTTCGCCTTACAGAGATTCGGGCCCCAGTCATCTGACGTGTGGAATGGGCATACTCTCGCTACCCTAATGATGCGCACCGGGAGCGTTTGACCAGTCGTCTTGTCGATATGACTGGTAATCTGAACTTAAGAACAGCACTCTGAATCTTTAACGGTACCGGGATAAGATGCGCCCTGCTCTTGTAATAAGGATATAATTAAAGTTTATCGAAGGCCGGTGGGCTAAAAGCGTTCTAGACTTATCTTTCTTCGGTTTTCCCAAAAAGTGAGCCACCTAGTCACACAACCGCGGCAAGTAATGCGTCACCATTATGACACATCGATCCGGCGAAAACTTGTTTCCCCTTTCAAGTGTCATAATTTGTTTACACACTGACAGCAAACAAGATACGGAAGGAACCGACGGATTTTCCCTGAACCAGTCGTTATTGGATACGCAATCCCAATGTTGCCATAGGACTGAACGTGTTGCACACACTTGTGTTCCCCTACCTTATGTTAATCTTTCCGTCCGGCATTTAACAGAATGTAACATTTAGTCAGTTGTGGAAATTCTAAACTAGCTGGTCATGATGACCTCTCTTTTGTGTTTGCCTATGCAAAGACTGAGAGTTAGCTCCTACGAAATCGATTGGAAACGGGATTTGGTGAAAATGTTGGTAAACTAAAGATTACTTTGTATATACGTAATGCACTACTCATAAGGTTGATGAAAATTCTTCGACAGCCCACGACCGGTTTTGCCCTTATTGGGGCTCATCAGGTAGGCACAGTTGATAGTTTGGGAGACTTGTCAATTTTCAGTTGAGATTTTGACCCGTCAGTGAATTTAGTTATGCTAAAAAGCCGAAAAGTCCTGTAGAGCTGTCTAAAACACATCTGGATTAACCAGCGGCGTGCGTCTCACGAAACTCCGAGAGTTTCGAACCCAAAACGTTCTGGTTGGACACTTATCCTTTCGAACACAAGCGGCTAAACAACAATGTGATTTGCTCTTAGTTAAACAGGATGTATCACAATCATCGTTCAATCACAGGACAAAATCTCGGTTGAAAATTGCCCGTTCTCGTCATAGTACTATGAATCGATAAGTAGCTCAGAAGAAGGAAAAATTTCAAAAATAAATGAGTGTGAGTAATTATCAGTTTTCACCGTATGGGGCCAATACTAGATGAAAATTTGTGTTTAGCAGATGTGTGTTAAAACACAATTTGAATTTTATATCTTTGAAGATTGGCAGAGCTGGACAGCCGGCAACTGAAAATAAAACTGAGCAAGAGAACTTTGGGGAAACACCACTGACTCTAGTGTAGAGGGCGACTGTTACCTTACACAGCAACTCCTGTCGGGGGAACAAACACGTCGTCTGCCATTTTGGGAACTAAGTCGCTCCTTCGATGCAACAGTGTTACAGCCCGAAGCTTGAAGCTGATATACGAATCAAGGACTCCTCACAGAGCAACTGAAATTTCCTTATAACGGATAATGATTTTACAGACAAATCGATGGGCCACCCTTGAAATCTGCACTTTGCTCAGTGTTCGCGGATCTGTCCATGTCGAAAATTCAAAATTCAACATTGACTAGTAGGACAGTGTCCATGGACTACTCTGGTGGATATGTCAACAAATCTTGTGTACTATGTGGTTGTTCTACTGAGTATGCCTTCATTCTGGAATTCTTTAATGGAGACCATCCAATTATATCCTTTACAGGTGAAGCTGAACAGGAAGATCGGTTGGCTTTTCTGGATAGACCGATTCCACGTCACGTGTCTCAGCTTTCTTCCGCATAAGGTCAGAATGCATACTGCTCATTCCTTGCATGGTAAAGTACTGGCGGTTCCCTCAGCAAATTCTGGAGTTGAATATCTGAACCAATTAAGATGCGTACTTCCACAAATTAGTCATCCAGAAGGATCTCTGGCCAAGCACCTTAAAAAAACTATGCTCCTACTCTGCCTACCTTACAGAGAAGACTGAAGTACAGATATGTAGACCATAAATGACATTTGTCAGATCAATTGTATTACACGTCAAAATGAAGTTTCTGCCAATCACCTCATTATCACAGAAGAGCTAAAAGACAAACCACTAAGTCATTCCACTTCTGCTATATTCTGCCTTTGTGGGGACAGCTACATCAGTCAAAATGTGGGGAGATTTTCAACGCGCACGTGTGAGCACATACCGTCCGCTTGGCAGACGGGCCATTGGTATGAAGGAATTAGTTCCGTTTAGTCGGGCCTTCTTGTCACTGGATACATAGTTAGTGTTTCACCCGATCTTAGACCAATCGAAGAAGATCAATATGCCACTAGAACTATGGAGCAACGTTTTGTACAGATGTCGGGTCCCAGGTAGCCACACAGTCACTTATCAGCCACGCTTAACTACATCTCTTCAAACATCTAAAAAAATTCAACGCTCACCTAATAATCTTCAACATTTCAGTCAGACTCCAACGACATTTGGTGGTTTCAATGATTACTGGAAGACACAGTTGAGGAGACTATCATATATGTTTACCCTATGAGCAGTGCGCTCTCGCAGAAACTAACCAGAAGGACTGGCTGGCTGCACCAAGTGTCATGAACTTGAAACGGATTTTAATCTCGTGAAATACTAAATGTTCGCCCTGGTCGGTGTGCTCTTCATTTCAATGTTGCTTTCAATGCATCATTTCCAAGAGCCTCCAAACTGAGCTATAGGCACCCGAAAGTTTGGTCACATTGCTTAAACCATAGTGGTTAGCCCAAACAACGGTATACCACAGGTCGCATCAATCGGATTCAGAAAGCTCGACGATCAACCCGTACATACATTAGGACTAATAATTGGCGAGGAAGCCGCATAATGTTTTGCAGCCAACCCGTAAGACTGCTCATATTCAAGCCGAGTCGTCTCATGTGGATGCGTGTTTGGCTTCAGAACAGAAACGACTGAAATCCAAGGATGCAGCATAGACAATTTGAAGTGCCCAGTCTCACAAGGAATCAAAGCAGTTTTAAACTACTGATGAAGCCGTAGTAGCCTGACGTTCAAGCCAAAGAAGTGCAACGACCTTCAAAGGAACCTTACTAGACGGAAGCTCCACCACACCTTAAGCGATGCGTGAGGAACATTGGTTCACCTCAATACAATCCTATTTTTTTGCAGCTGAAACATTGCCCATTATTTTTACAAAAATATTCGATAACACATCAGCAACTGGATTACATGCTACATATGCTGCTTTGCTATTGGGTTTGTTTCGTCAAAAAATACTGTCGGTTTCTCTAACAGTTGTTTGAGCTTGAAGGTGAACAAACGGAACAAACGGAACAAACGGATTTCCGACTATATGTGACCTTACTCCTCGCTCCGATGTGGTGTTTGCTTCTAAAATGTCACACCAGAAAACATCATCTCACGGTCCACTGTGTGTGCCAAATCGTGTAGACCATGTACTTAGGTGAATAATACTGAATTTCGGTCGCGCAATCTGTTGAACTCTTTACGTAGGATCATTGCAGAGCGAAGCACTACGTCCACAGGCCGTAGAACTGCGAAATTTGTAACCCTTGGACCATGGGGCAGGGACGCGAATTCCGCTGTATAGAAACTCGCGTATGCGTGCTTCTGAACTACTCTGACCGCACTAGGTTGACCCGATCAAATGTCAGTCCTGTGTTACCACCGTTTAAAGACTTTGCGGGTTTAGATTGTCCTTCATTCTTAGTCAGAGATTTACTAACTACGTTTATCTCATCAACATCGTCACCATCGTCAGTATCAGCTATAACGATTATTGTCGCTACAACAGACTACACCTAAACAGCCAGTATCGCTCTATTGCCAACATGGCTGTGTTTGGCTCTATAAGTAAAAACACTACACGGAAGAAATGGTGGTACTTTCAATTATAGCAACCGCGCTAAATCTCGAAACTTAAAAAAGTACTCAGACAGCCTAGACAAAACCTGTCAGCGTCAACTTCCATGCACTTCTCCGATTTGACTTTGCACATGCCACGCCATCAAAAACTGACGCCAAACCCATTGCATTAACCTCGCTTGTACAGCTGGATGTCCAGCGTGGTCAAGTAGGACGATGGATCCGACAAAAACCTTATGTCAACAGCAATTGGACACAGAGCCATTCGCTCTAGTATTTTCAATCAGAATGCACCATTGACAGACTCCCTTGTCTCTCGTTTTTGAACGCTCCACTTGTAGGGCATTTGGACAGGTGAATGTCTAATAGAGGCGCGTAAACAGTTCTGACGAACAGTGTACATTCTAACGTGGTACATACCTTTCAGAATCAGCCAGTCCACGAAAACCATTCGGCAGCATACCAATGAATTTTTGAACATATTTTTGTGAAATGTTATCTTTAGATGACCCCGCGCACCAGTTATAACATCGCGAAGACCGAAGTGCACATGAGAGCAAGTTAAAAGTATGGATACATTCACTGCTCAGTAAATAAATACTGGGAGGGGGAATCTCCTTTGAAAGCTTTATTCACAGACGTTATGGAGCTGTCACATCCTGCAACCTCCTCATTAAGACAGCCACTGAACAGGTTAAAGACATGTGTTTGTTTGGACACAGATCGGCAAAGGTGAACACAAAATGATGTCAAATTCGTCTAAGAACTATGGTCAACTGCTTTGCTGAAGAGGCTATTAGGATGTGTTGTATGAATTTCTGGAACTTTTGGCCAAAAATGGATTGAACAAACACACTAGTTTGGTGCTTGGTTTGAGCAGTTCACCAAAATTCACGTAATTTACTCGTGTTCTCACTCAGAAGGTAGACATTTGTACATTTGTCGTTATTTGTAGAAATTTCAAAACACCAGTTCCAAAGCACAGCGTACGTAAATGACGAACGAGAATGCACATCACACACAGGGGGTAGTGGATTGTGTTTTACACCTACAGGAGATTCGCATATATACGTGAAATCGAACCAGTAGGTGATTCTACAATTTGAAAACCACCCATGGTTACTTCATGAAAAATATCCTATTGGGAATAAGCGGCAGTACTCAACTCAAAATCTCTGTTTGCTATTCGTCACACGCAAGGGTAAGGTTTTGTTGAAAGTTCGGCACTTTTTTGTCTGCAGGTCATAGGGAGTCAGCTTAAAGAACGAAATCTCCCGACAGATCACGTGAGTCCCCACCTATCACTGAAGGAGCCGGTCAAAACTAGATCACGTGCCCTGGGCTGTGCGACTGAAATTTAATACCTTGCACTAGCGGTTTCGAATCTCCCTGGAGTTCCGTCAGACAATCTTCCCTGAATCTTTCAAAAGATAATAAAACGACTGTGCATCGCTTTGCGTACTAAGTATGAATTAACCTTGCCTGTAGGATGAAATTTGAGTTGAAATGCGTCCTTGACTTCTTCGAATTTACTATTCATTTACGTTAGAATGTTTCTGATGGGAAATGGAATCAAACATCAACGATCTATATTGTCTGTTTGCAAAACCAAAATAGGTTTTTTTTATAAACCTCACCTCATCTTTTTGTGTCAACAAATAGACCGCAATTGTTCGCAAAGGTATCACGGCGGGAAACAAGGATCATTGAGAGAACACTTGGGTCCTCTTGAACTTCCATCCAAAAGGGGCATGTAGCTTCAGAGAACCGCTCAGTTCGTATGACCTTGAGAATGCGAATGAAGCCGTGAACATTTTTAGCAGTTTAGTGGTAGGTATGTACTTTTCTTAACCAGTGCTGAAAATGTGTATTGATTTTATCAGATGGAAGCTCCAATAAAAAATCCAAAAAAGCACCGTAATAAAGAATAATGGTTGCCTGTGAATTGCATGAAAAACGATATTTGCGGGCGGATTTGTTATCATCGGAAGAAAATGTTCCATGTTGGTCAATGCGGCACGGGCACAAATTTAACACGTTTTACTTCGTTTAGTTCTACTTGCCCCCGCAGCATCTTTAGTGAAATAGTTTCAGCAGAATTCCTGTCATCATCGTAGTTTTCAGGAACTTCTCGTGCGCGAGTAGGAACTCTCGGTAGCTAGATGCATTGCTTGTACTTATGGGAACGCTTGATTAGGACTACTGAGCGTCAGCGAATGCGAAAACTCAGCTGACGGCACCGAGTCCAATCGTAGGCCTCAGACCTCAACTGATTATCTGACTCGTACGAATGGTTCATGGAATGTCCAGTGTTGAACTGGCGGTGAAACATGAAAGTCACTTCTAGTAATCTCAGGGGAAATTAGGTTGCTCAATGCAGAGACTGAATGGTTCTCTAAATGTCACTGCAGAGCCAGAATAAGTCACACTTCTACAAACAGCCATATTGCCAGAGAGTGCACAAAGTTTCAGTTAGGTGTCTCCGAATGTGGATAAATAGTGGCTGATTGACGGTGGCGTGTGAGACTTCAAATATGTGAGCGTTTGTTCAGTGGACTAGCTAACCTCGGATAATCACGCAAAATTGCTATTTTCCTTTTGTCCTCTTGACCGGGACTACAATGTTGGCTCCTCCAGTTCGGCAATTTTCACCCATTTTTCGTGCTTGTCCTTGGTACGCAGAATTTGCTTATCCAGTTTACAATAAATGATGCTTTTGTTTTAGCCTGCGTTACAGCTTTGGTTACAACCCATTCGGTAAAGGACAAGTTAGTGATGTCGTTACTATTGACGGATGACTGCTTACTGCGATATCTGTTATCCAATGGACAGCCACGCCGCACTTGTAGAATCAGATACTTCAAATGCACCTCAAAACTTCTGTCTCCATGTCCAACAGTTTTTTTATTATATGGTTCACTTTGGTCCGCCGCTCCTTCACTGGTGACGCGTCCTTGCGAATACAGCCGGCCACTTTGCCCTCTGTTATTCTCCGTGTAAGATTCATCAGATCCTCCACGTTCAACTGGCCAGTGACTCTCGCTAAGCGCAACGAATGCCGAGTACGGACTGCGCGCGTTCGAAGAACTAATTCGACAGAAGCTGTGGACGCATCGCCCGTCCAAGCCCTGCAGGCACTGCTCAGCTACTCGTTCAGGTTCGCTCAAAAGATCGTCCGGTTGTCGCCCACTAATTAATTGGTCAAAAAACACCCGGCGGGCTCCAGAATTGCGCATGCCACCGGAGGAAGTTTCCGGGGAGTCCTACTTCTGTCTTATCTCTAACAACATCTCTTGTAATTATTCGAAACCTAGTGTGTAGTACATGAATATTCCCGAGTATACATGTTCACAGACTTTATCTTTCCCCAGCGCTTTATTTTACGCATGGTCTTATTTCATAAAATGATGTGTCAAACGGCTCCGTAAAAGTCCTGCCTACATCAACAACGCCCAAGAGGTTGCGAATTTCCCTTGATATGGACACACTCATCAGATGCACCTTATCCTGTTCTCGTGAAAGTGTGAAAAATTTACATGGTCTTTGCTAATATGGGCAACGAACTCAAGCCTGAGCATCAGGTCCAGTCGACTTTCCGTTTCCTTCCAAAAAATTAATTTAATTTAATTTAATTTGTGAGGTGTTTTTTAATATTTCTTTAAAATCGCTTACGTGAATGCTACCACGAATGTAGCCATCTTGTTTCAGTGGAGGACATACGGAGAAATCGCTATGGGTCGACTGATTTTGTGGCTGTTTGACTGACTGACTGATTGAGTGAGGGAATGAATGAATAAATGAATAGATAATTAATGAAACGGTGAGATGGCTCAGTGGTGAGAGCGCGAATTTATTGACCGGAAGGTTCGTGGTTCGAACCCGACCTCTGCCTCTGGACGTCTCCGTCTAGCCTTTGGCAACCTCGGGTGGCATGGCAGTTAGGCACCGAAAGAGTGCTAGAGCTGAATGATTTTTTTAATGAAGTAACAAATGAATAAACGGATGACCATTTGATTCACTGCCACAGACATTCCTTGTCTTTCATCCCTTGCACACTAATCGAATGTAC